>VDFB02105785.1:479955161-480070577 GCA_007258455.2 Sequoia sempervirens | reverse complement strand
ACACATGCAACATAGCCCATATGTTGCTCGCCAAAAATAAGAGAAGGATTGCTTATTGGCATTATAATGTGTAAACTCTTGAACAAACAATAATAGTTAAAAGAACTTCAGGTTCATTCCTTCATCTTTTTCATCTATATTTTTTACTTGCAAAAAATACATTCATTGCGTACTTGTTACACCCCGTGTCACAATTAATGAGTTACTTTTACCTTGTAAGTAAATATGATGATAAATGTTAATTAGAACTTTAATATATTTAATAGGTGAATGAAATACTGAAATATGCATTAAGATGTTGTTGCTTTTGAAGGAATGATTATGTTTTATATACTAATGGAAAATGCGATGAACAAATATTTATTGTAATGTGAATGCTTGGATGATGCAAATGGTTTATGATGCAAATATGTTTCATGTGAACGGCTAACTACTGTTATGATGTACTAAGTTGAATGCAAGAATAGGTTCGAACCTCCAGAAGAAAGGGGAAGTATCACTCAAGAGAGGAGCTTGGTCTGGTAATCCTTAATGAGCCTAACTGAGCATTCACCCACTCACACCCTAGTTGGTCAAGTAGAGTCAAGTCAATAGCTTGGGAAATGGTAAGTTACCTTTAAGTCTTGTTTGTGCATGATTTAGAAGAGGTTATGATCTTGTTTGTGAAAGTTCTTGATTTGGGTTATGTGATTGAATCTCTTTGTCATGTGTGAGTTCTTCCTTGTGCATTTATATTTATATTGATGAGATATATATACATAAAATGTATGTATGTATGTGTCTACGATAAACTCATACACATGAGTAAATACGTGCATGAGTATACACAGATAGAAGTATCTATGCATTCTCATAGATGGATTACCCATATGCATGGGAATATTGATTGGACAAAGGTGACATATGTGTGTGTGAATTGATGGGATTGCGATTATATGTGTTTAAATATAATATTGTGATAATGATATATATATATATATATATATATTAATGTATGTGTATTGAATTACGTTGACGGAAACATGCATATAAATATATTTAAATATATAAATACATATGTATATATATACATGTAATATTATGTGGAATATGTAAATATATGGATATGTATCTGTATGGCGAACAACACTTTTTATTATCATAGAGTTGAGGTATAGAAATAAATAAATATATTAAATATATAATATACTTTGTAGCACTGGAAATGTTTACATAGTGCATGGTATTTAAAATAGTGCATTGTATATGCTAAAATACTCAGCATATGATATAACGCATTGAACATAAGATGGCCCATTGATTAAATAGCTTTGCATGTGAATTTAAAGTGTTGTTTATAAGTTCTAAGGACAATGCAATATCATAGCACGTGAAGTTAAAGTGAACAAAGTTTATAAATTGCAATCTCTAAGACTTGGTCAAATCTGAAAATGCTGAGTAGAATATAAAACATGCAAATGACAAATTGACTTGGTCCTTCAAATGAAAAACATAAGAATAGGGGCACATGAGTTTAAGTGGTGCCAACCTATGAACTTTGCATACATTAATAAGCCTGTTTTGTATTTCTTTTCCAACGTATAAGGCAAAAATAGAAATGAGAATAAGTCAAATGGAAAGCTGGCTGGGAGGAGTCAATTTGTGAAACCATAAACCTTGCTTTTCTGAGTAAAAAACCCTGCTATTATGAAAAGAAGGGCGACTAGATGAGCATATGCATTGAGTAATTATTTTGAATCTGTTGCCTTTCTTGAGTCGATTCATTGGCTTGAGAAGTGGCAAAAGTATGAGCTAGTTTATAGCCATGGAGTGCTCAAGTTTTAGTATAAGTAGAGGAGCTTTCTCCATCTTTTGGGACGCATTATGTATTCTTGTTTCTAATTTTTTGAGTTGTTTTCTATTGCATTTTTGAGTTGAGTATATTGTGAGAGCTTTGAGTGAGAAATAAAGAAGTTTGAGCATTGGTGTAATTGAGATTTTGTCAAGGGAAGATAGAGGATAGTGAAACGCTGAATATTGAAGGAGTTGCAAGCTGATTTTGTGAAGGCTGAGCTAGGATACCAGATTTGTCACTTGGAGATTTATAATAGAGGCATGTTAATTTCTACTCCATTATGTATTTTATGTTGAAAGGATTATATGATTTTGTATGTCTTGCTTGGAAAGGAGTGATTTGAAAGTGAGTCTGGTTACTTTATTATGAATTTGATTATATTCTGCTTTGGATAAGTATGAAAGATTCTTGATGAGTCTAGTTGTTAGTGAACCTTGTTATTGGGATATGTGCATTTACTATATATATTGGATTACGAGTGTTTACGTTTTACTAGATACTATATTGAGTTAAGATTATATAGATATTCCCTGGCTTGTGAAGAATATATTTATATTATATTGAAGTGCTATTTGGGCTATGTTAGCTTATAATGTTAGGTAAACCTTTGTGAACTATAAGGTTAGCAATACCATGGGAAAGGTGGCATGATAGAAATATCATCATTGCTAGGTTGTGATGTTATGCAAACCATGATTGATAATCTTTACTTGATTGATTAGTCATATAAACTTGAAATAGGAAAAGAGTCTTTGTCCTAAGGTTAGGGTGTATACTTGATGGTTATATCAATATTCAATAATAGGGTTGAGAAATGTATTTTCTGGTTATGCTATTTTATTATTTTGATTAAGGGTCTATTCCTATTCACAAAATTGTAGAAGGGGAATCACATATCGACAACCCAAAGTCGTGATGAGTAGAGGACTTGTAGGTGTAGAAGCACAAACCCTTCTCAAGCTATTGTCCTCTATATTTTATACAAATATAGTAAACATGAGAATATTTGTGATATATTGAAAGAGAAGTTTTTATGATGATCACTTTGTCATTACATTACTTTGATTGAAACCCCTAGATTGGAAATAACCTATTTGGTTGGGTTGTCTACTTGTTTATTGAATGGATTCATTTATTGATAAGATTACTCTTTTGATTGAGGCCATTTATTATTGAGGTTATAATTTTGAGTTGAGATAATTTATTGATGAGATTATACTTTTAATGAGAATCATTTATTGTTGAGATATACTCTTGAATGAAGTCATTTATTGTTGAGATTGTACTTTTGAAATAGAGTCATTTAATGATTGTGACATTATGAATGCCATATGGTTAATTAGGTTATTCCTAGGGTTAGGATAATCCATAGAAAGGGTGTAACACAGTTAGTCAAGATGTTATGTCATCACTTTCTTCTTAACATGAAATGTTAATAGGTTATTCATGGGGGTTAGGATAATCGATGGCAGAGGGATAACCTATCCAAAAAATATGAATGGTCAAATCCAAATCTAGCTAGGAAGGTGTGTGAAATAGACAACTCTCACTCGAAGTACTAGGTGATGAATTCTTTGGCTAAAGTAGTGTAAGTTGCCACTATTTACACTATTAATTCACAGTGATCCAGTTTTGCATGCTAGGTTGGGATTATCATACATGTAGGTTGTAGCCACTATATGGAAGCTCTAGTTATGTAGGACACAACACCAAGCTCAAGAAGGCTATTATTGTGAGGTTACCAAACCATTCTCTTCATCAAAGGGTAGGGCCATCTTACCAATTAGGTAGATGTGTGGGGGACCGCAATAAGTCTGTGGTTGGTAGAAAAGCGCTCGACTGATGCTTCTCCTCATCAGTTGGCACCCAAGATTTGAGGATGTATGCGCCCGTATTGGGGAAAACTAGAATGTATGCACCAAGGAATGGGGACATCTAAAATGTATGCACCAATGCAAGGACATGTGGACCAATATAAATATAAATTGCCACTAAACTCATAGGAGCTATGTATGTATTCTTGTATCCATTTCTATGGAATTTTGTAAATGTGAGATGTTATCTTAAGATTATGTAATATAAAATCAATACTTTGGAAAGATTGTAATATTTAGTTGTAATGCAATGGGAAAGTTTAGAATAATGTTTATTTCAAATTTGCATATTATCTTTGTATTTGAAAAGAAGAATTTTATTGCTAAGTGTTGGCATCATAGTTTATTTGCTTGAGGTTAAAACATAGTAAAATTATTGGGTAGAACAATGGGCATGTTACACTACTTTGTTAAAAACAAACATTGTCTCTATTCATTGCTCCTAAATGCTCCTTTCAATAATCATATGCATATATTGATAATGAAAATGTAATTTTTGATTACTATAAAGAAAAATTAAAAGATTTAATACATTATTTCTAACACTAGTCAAATGTGAATAGATATTGAAATTGTGAACTTCTTAAGAATTACTAAAGAAACCATTTCCAACATAATTTTCCTCTTTTTTTTGTATTGATAATGCAAAGTTACAAGGAGAGTGTAGTATTAAACTGCAAAATAAACTTACAGCCACAACAATTGCAGCAACTGCTACAATAGTAAAAAATACAATAGAACCTTGAGAAGGAGCTACAACAAAAAGAGATACAACAAGAGCATGAACCACAAAGCTGCTACAATAATAACAACTACATAACGAAGGATTGTGGCAACAAAACCAATAGTGAACAAAACAAATACAACAACCTAGAAACAAGACCAAGAGTCAGATGGATGCCATCAATAACAAGTACAATAGTCTGAGAAGTACATGACAATAGCATAAAAACACCATGAAGTAATGCAAATCATGAACAAAGAAGTGAATTAGTCTTGAAAATAAGAGTTTAGGCCCTGAGCTATGATGACCTTTTGTTTGTTGAGCAATTGATTAACTTGGAGTTTGATCTGTTGTATTTGAAAGTCAATCTTTAAATTCTTCCCAGCCTTGGCCTATAGATGAGAAAAAAGAGAAATCAGACAATAAAAAATGTCAGAGTAAAGCCCTCGAAGTGCAGCTCCCCGGTGATCATTTTGTTCATTTTCCTCTTTCTTGTCTTGTTTTTTTTATTTTTATTTGATTCCTTAATTTTACATATATACATATATATGCATATATATACGTATATATACATAGATATATATACATACATACATACATATATACATACATACATACACACACACACATATATATGCATATACATATGTATATGCATTATTGTTAATACATGTGCATACATATATATGTATGTATATGCAATAATATATATACATGTGTATATATGCATGTTAATATATATATACATATACATGTGCATGTATATATATATCTACATGCTCACATGTATGGATATACACATGTATATGTATATATACATATACATGTGTATATACATGTACATATATACATGTATATACATGTATATACATCATACATATATATATGTGAAAATAATAATATATACGCTCTCACTGCTGCTCATATATATACCATATATATATATATATATACTATATATATATATATATATATATATATATATATATATACATATAACTTATATATATGCTATCATATACTCTCTATATATATATATATATATATATGTATGTATGTATATATACATATAATATATGTACATACATATATATATGTATGTATATGTCACATGTATATATACATGTGTATATATGCATGTATATATATATACATATAAATATATATATATACATATACATGTACATGGATACTACTACATGTATATGTATATATACATATACATGTGTATATCCAACATATATACATGTCTTATCTTTGTATGTATATACATGTATATATACATACATATGTAATATACATAAATATATACTCTATATATATATATATACTCTCTATATATACTCTATATGTATATATATATACATATATATGTATATATACATATATATATGTATATATATATATATGTATATATATACATATGTATATGTATGTATGTATATATACATATGTATATATATATATATGTATGTATGTATATATACATATGTATATATATAGAATGTTTGATAAATTAGAAAAGAAGAAGCTATTTCCATTGAACTAAATTCTCAATCACCCATTCCAAAAAATGTGTTTAATTTTTTTTATTTGCACAATCAAATGTATCGTAATATATTCCTCTTTATTTGCAGTTTATAGGCCAACAAAGGATTCTATGGCCGTTAAGCACTTTTTTAAAAACTACTTTTGTCACATGACAAAAAAAAGACATTGTCTACTGCCATTCAAACATGCTTTATATTTTATACATGTTCAATACATGTTTTGCTATTCTCCTAATTATTGATTTTCTCAAAACAATTAATCCATGTTTTTATAGAGTGGAATTTTTTACTAAGACAAATTATTCTATACATTACATGTTTTCCAATAATATAATTTCTACATACTTGTTTTCTTTACTATATATTACATACCTTATTTCCTCCCTTGTCATCAATCATTTCCAATATCATTTACAAGTAGCAATCACACCTTGGTGTGCAATGGGTACGCTGAAGAGTTTTGGAAGTTCAATAGCCATGTTTTTTAGTTAATGATGATTGTCTTGTATTCCTATGGCCCATGTCATTTTTTGTTTTCTCAATTGACGTGAATTAATTTGCATAATCTTAATGGATTCTATCTACTTCAATGTGTGAGCTTTCATGTTTAGTGTGTAGTCTTTATTTGCATGCATCTGCTTTTCAGATTCTTGTTAATGTATTAGACCTGGGTTCACTTGCACCTATGATTAACATGTTTAACAAGCTTTGTCTTGCAAATATAGGCATGGCCACCACCTATATCATGTTCATTTGTCATCTAGCTTACCATCATGCATCCTCTCATGGGGACGTCACATGGTACAAAGATTGATCAAACTTAGTGACCATCATTAGTTTTATAATATCACACCCTTGCATAATTTGGAGGTCAAATGGATTAAAATTAAATTTAGTCATGCTATAATTTTAGATTGAGATTTCCTAATTGTTTAAAAATAATAAATTTTAAGGGATTTTTTATTTTATTTGTTTGAATTTGAAGAAGATATGGGAATAATGTGGAGACCTAAAAAATGTTGTACATTCTATGTCATGGGAGCCCGTTGTGTTCAAATTCCTGTAGAAAATTGTAGGAAGACTTATCACATCAAAGGGAATATTTTGGGCAAGACCATAAAAATTTTAGAGAGATTTTGGGTAGGACCATAAAAATTTCTAGAGAGATTTTGGATAAGACCATAAAAAATTCTGAGAATTATTGTTATATATCTATTTTATAATTTATAATGTTTTTTAACTAAATAAAATATGTTTGGTATTAAAACAATTAAATTTATATATCTATTTGATTTAAAATATATTTTAAGTAAATAAAATATGTTTGGTATTTAAGATAATAAGGAAAAGAATATACCCATGTCTTTAAGTGAATGATGATTATCTTGTATCCTTATGGCCCATGTCATTATGTAGCATTGGAAGAGAGTATCTCAGGTTGTTGAGAGATTTCACATATTTAATAAATCTAGAATGAATCAAAAATCATTATTCATCCATTGTCACCAGTTGAATAAAAAATTTTGGAGCATCATCTTTGTTGGCTAATAGATCCACAACGTTAACCTTTGCCATGGGTATCACCACTTCCATACAACATAAGTGACCAGTCTTTGCCATCTAACAAAAATTGTGGGCTTCTACTACTCAATCATGACATTTCAAAAATCTAATTTATTTTGTCATATTTTAGATCAAGTGAATAGGTAGTGAAAAGAGTGAGCTACCATGAATGAAACACTTCTTATAAAGGAGAAATGAATATATATCTATATATGTCCATCTCTCCCCTTCTCTAGAAATGAATTTGACAAAAGAAAGACTTAATGAAATGATTAATTCAATTGGAGGTTTTGATCTGATAATAGGTGGAAGTCCCTATACTAATCTGACAAGCAACAACAAGGACACAAGGGATGGGATAGAGGAAAAGCACTCCACTATTTTATATGAATTCTCATGGATTGTGAATTATGCAAGGCATTTAATGCATTGAAGTGTAACTTGACAGAGTAATGAAACCTTCATTTTGTACTAATTTGGAATTCAATAGATTATAAATTCATTATTTTTCATAGCCAAGTTCATGTCCAAATAGAAGAGACTACTAAAAACAAGTATTGAAAATTATGGACATTATTTTATTTTGATTATATGCAGCAAATTTGTTTGTACAATGAACATGGGACTAATTGCAAGTATGGAGCAAATTTATTTATACAATTAGCATGGGAATAACTTTAGGTCTAGATGTTTCCAATTACAATCCTAAAGTTATTAGTTTGATTAGTCATGCTTACCATGGTTTCCTTTCAAAAGGATTGAATGAAAGGATAGAGGATGTGCAAAAATTCAAAATTTGATAAAAGAAAACAATTAGATGTAGAAAAGGATTATTATGAAACCCATTAGAAGAAATCCTTAACGTCAGATCCATAAAGGATCCGAGATCATCAAGTCCGGCGTCCAGCAGGATTTCCGTCATCGATCCAGCGGGAGATCCTCAAAACTCATCGATCAAACGTCCGGATCTGTTAAGAGGGAGAGGGAGAGAATATATCCTCTATCCTCTTTCTCTATTCCTCTCTCTTTGTCAATATCCCTCCCTATATATCTCTATCTCTCCATCTGTATTTCTCTTTCATGCACTCGTTGTCTCTCACTCTATCTATTCATGTATCTCTCTCTCTTTCTCTCTTCTTTCTCTATCTCGCTCTCTCTCTTACCATCTCTCTTTCTTTCTCTCTCCCTCTTTATCTCTCTATATATCTATCTCTTTATCTTCATCTCTATCTTTATATCTCTCTCTATTTTTCCATTTCTCTTTATCTCTCTTGGTAATATCTTGAATGGAATATATCTGATATCTAATCAAATTTAATTTACTCTGGCAAGTTTCAACAGTTAACTCCACAAACCAGAAAATTTAAAACTAGATATTATTTGTGCAAAAGTTATGGATATGAGAGCTACTGTAATGTATAACAAATTTATGCCATATCTTAGTCCTAAAGGAGCACGATGTATGTTTAAGATTGATACTAATATGATTTTGTGATGGTAGAAATGAGATGTTTTGTACTAAGATGAAATATTCATAGTTTTTAGCATGCCTAATTCAAGTTTATTGGTGTCTTGACAAATTGTATTGAAAAAAGTATTATTTGTCTAGGATATACATGATCTGCATAGATTACAAATTATTGATATAAAAGTAAGAGATACAAGGGCCGCCTTTCTTTTGAATAGATTTTGTCTCTCCTTATGCATTTAACTTTATGTCTCTTTTGAATATTAGGTGTTTGATGTTGGTATTTTAAAAGAGAGGAAAAGAGAGATATAGAGCCAGAGAAAGAGAGTGAGGAAGAAAGAAAGCAGAGGGAGATATAGACACATAAAGTGAGAGAGAGTGTTTTCACTATCAATAATTGACATTGTCATAGAACGATGTGAGATGATCAAGATAATCTTAGTTGGACATGTTTTTAACTTCCAATTCCTTGGTGTGTAGTCTCTATTTGCATGCATTCTCTTTCTAGAGTCTTATTCATGCGTGATGTAATTAATTAATTGTATTGGAAGGATATTTTGGATCCAAATAAAAAGAAAGTAGTGACATCTTGTGCGTGATGTAATTAATTTTTTTTTTCATTGATCTTCCAATGGACAAAATGTTTTAGTTCTTACATGAATTAGATGTTGTAATTTCAATTTTTGGATTAATAGTAGAGCCAAATTAATCAAAATCATATGCTAGAACAATATCCTTAAAACTCTCATGCAAAGTGTTGTAAAATCAAGAATAAAAAATGCAACGTATGTACTTTTCACCTTTACAATAATGAAACTAAATTAGAAGTGTCATAACTATCAATTTTTTACTTTTGTAATGGTGAAATTTGCATACCCATGCCATTTCCCATTTAGGTTTATGCCCATTTTGAGGAAATAATTTGATATGTTTACATGACACTGACAAATGACAAAATCTCATGAATAGTTGGGATCATTCCCCTAGCCTTTACTATCCTTATACACACATTACCCAATTTAGTTCATAATCCTTATACACACATATTCCAATATATTTGCATTATTCATATATTTATTTATATAAACATCTAAAATTTATTTTCCTTTACAATGATAAATAAATACCTTACTAATGTAAATAAATAAACTACACATGCCATGACTATAAATTCCATTTTGCACCATGAATAGATTAATAACTAGCAATCACACCTTACTGTGTGCAATGGGTACGCCGAAGATGTGTGGGAGGTTAATTAGGATAAATTTTGGTCTATTTTTTTTCATACATTTATGGTAGGCCATTTAACAAATGATGTTGTTTGTGCAAAAAATGTCTCAATAGAGAAGTGATAGCTTCAAATCAACTATGTATCCACTTACAGGGATCCAAACATGATTGAAATAAAACCTTAAAATCAAGTAGATAATCAAGCTCCATTACCAACAAGCACATGTTATGTTTGCAATACAGAGAGAGGGAGATATAGGGATAGAAAGAGGGAGACATAGGGTGGAAGAGCGAGAGAGAGAGAGTGATAAGGAGATAGAGATAGAGAGGAAGATAGAGACATAGAAGGAGAAGGAGAAGGAGAGGGATATGGAGAGAAGGAAAATGAGAGATAAAAAGAGAGATGAGAGATGGAAGAGATAAATATATAGAGAGGGATAAAGAGGGAGATAGATGGATGGATAGAGAGAGGGAAAAATGCCTAGAGATAAAGGGGGAGAGAGGAAAATAGAGGTAGAGATAGAGATAAAGGGGGAGAGAGGAAAATAGAGGAAAATACAAAGATAGAGATGGTGAGATAGAGTGATAAAGAGATAGAGATATAAGGAGATATAGAGAAAGGAGGAGAGGGAGAGAGATAGACAAACAAAGAATTAGAGATAGGTAAAAAGAGAAAGGGAGAGAGATATGTAGAGGAAAGATAGAGAAGAGGGGGAGAGAGGGGGAGAGATGGGGAGAGATGTGACTTTATCTCTATGTCTCTCTCCTCTTCTCTCTTTCTCTTTTCCTTTATCTAAATTTCTCTCTCTCTCCCTCTTTGTTCCTCTATATCTCTACCTATCTCTCTATATATCTATTTCTCTATATCTCTTTATCTCCCTCTTTATTTCTCGATGATGAAACCCTGATGCCGATCTCGACGATGACCGGAACCTGACTCTTTATCCCTTTATTTACGATCTTCGCTTTATTCGCATCTCGCATTAACCGATCCCGGATTCTTGATTTAATTGGTTTGTCTGGACGCATCATATCTCTCTTATGTTCATCTTTGTCTTCTTTGATGACGACGATCTAATTCACTTATTCTTCGTTTTGTCTCGAGCAGTTTGAGATTTTATAATAAACCAACGAGGTTTCAATTTTTAGTGGCTATTAGTAATATTGTAGCTTTCTTTTTACCCCCGAAAGGTCTTGCAAGACAGTTAAGCGAATCTCAGTCATTCATCATTTTTGCCATTTTTTCTACTGCTTTTCTTCGCTTATTACTGCTTTCCTCACCGCTATTGGTTTAGAGTATGTTTATTAAAATGAAAATTACGGCCAAGATCCTAATAATGAGCACTTTTAGGTTTTAAGGTTATGGCTTCCTTTACCCTACATAGTTAAGTATATATTAACATAATTAATATATAATTATATTATTTATTATTATTATTATTATATATTATATTCTTTAACAAAACTATTAAATATAATTTGTATAATTATTAATTAATAATTATTATATTTTTATTTAATACAAAATATAATTAATATATTTTATATTTTATATAATACAGATTAAATTATGTACAATATAATTATTTTTATTATTATATATAATAGTATATATTTTTACAAGTTCATTCTTTATATATATTCATTTTCCATAGACAAAAAACGAAAACGTACCTTAAAAAGCCGAATTCCGTATGGAAAGCGATAAGAAACTGATGCAGACTTTAATGGCCGACGTGACTGCCAACATTGCAGAGCCACAGCTGCAATCCACTCCAAATCTTCTATGGTTTTAAAACAAATAAAACTAGGGTTTCTTATTTCCAGCCCATTCTTATTTGTTGTTATCTCTTAAAAATAAAGAATGAACTTGTACGTGTAAAAATGAAAATACAAGGGAGAGAAGATGGGAAGACGACTCATACCGTTTGAGGGCCTCTTTCTAACCTAACCGCCATACACTTCTAAAATTTAGTGGATGACCTGAAACCTTGATTCACGTAAAGTTCCCGACCCTGGCGAATGTGAAAACGACGAATGTGAAAGCGGTTCAGGTTGCAGCTCGCCAAGCGGAAACCAATAGCGGCGGCGGGGAAAGCAACAATAAAATGTGAAAAACCGCCGAAAGAATGGCGAAAATAATGAACGGCTAAGATTCTTTTAATCGTAGTCCATTGTAATTTGGACCATTCGGCGTCAAAAGGGCTTCGAAAAACTCCTCAGCGTGGGGACGCCTTTGGAGTAATAATTTATCAAAACTACTTTTTGAGATGTGAGCTACTTCCATTTATAGGTTGAAGAGTATATACCTCACTTGATGTTGAGGACATGGTGCCATGGTATTAGTTAAATCTCTTAAAGTGTGTAAGATTAATGGGATACATTAGATGGACCATGCAACACTTCCTACTACATACCATGTTATTTAAGCTCTCGATGTGGTATCACATGTAATCCACGTCCGTTGATGACATAAACCCTTGGAATTAAAAATGGGTATCATTTAGCTTTCTACTGATACTGTCAAACGTGACCTCAACCTTCAAAAAGCTTTACTACACACCTTTTCGAGTCTCAACCAATCATAAACAACAAAGAAGATGGAAATGAACTGGAAAATATATTGGTGAACAAAACCCAATGAAATTGAATAGCAAAGTTTATACATATAGCCATGTTTTCTACTTAAAACTAAAAAGAGCTTAGAATCCATAAACTTACCTTTGGAAGACATACTTTTTTTGAGCTTTATCTTCTAAAATGGTTTTTTTTGTGATGGATTTCATAACTTTTCTTTTATGAAATTTGATTTTTTGTGTATTCTATAGGCTTTCATTCAATGCTTGGAAAAGGAAACCATAGTTAGTACGACTAATCAAACTAATAACCCTAGGATTGCAATTGGCAACATCCAAGTCTGCAATTAGTCCCATGTTGATTGTGCAAACAAATTTGCTCCATATAATCACAATAATGTCCATAATTTTCAGTACTTAGTTTTACTAACCTCTTCAATTTGGGGGAACATTAATTAATCATTTCATCAAGTCTTTCTTTTCTCAAATTCTACACATCTTCCACCTTAATCAATTTTCCCTTTTGATGTGTTTTTTCCATCCATTTTTTTAGGATAAGCTTGTTTTCTTTACAATTTTTTGTAGATACAACATAATTGAGTGGTATACCCAAACAATTCAAAGAAACTTCTACAACCCCAACTATAGAGAACACATAAAGGATATTGATCCACTTTGGATAAATAGGCTTCAAAACAAAAATATGGTATCCTACAATGAACAATTTTAAATCTATGGAAGTCAAATGACTCACTAGTAGATGAAAGAATTTAAATCTTTGGTTACAGAGTCTCCTTAATGCATCTTTAAAGAATACAAATTTCTTTTAAAAAAAAGTTATTTACAAGACACTTAGTTTGATATATTGCAATAATTTTATCTCGTAAACTCTTAGCAATGCTTGAACTAAAACATTTATCAAGAGTGAATTAGAAAGACACAACCTAATAATAGATCTATCTCTCAATGTGTAAGATTCTACCTTTGAATACACTAACTTGGATGCTACACTTATATAATAATTTGGACGAGTGTCTCTCACACCCCTTCTAGAGTTAGTGCTTGATAGACCATTTAAAACCAAGCAAATTAGATTGGTTGCATGTTAGATTTTGTATGCTAAGAATTGCATGGCACATGACCATGTAGTGGGGTCACTATTATGGCACATGCATGCTAATGCCAAAGGCTAGTAATATAAGTTTTTTTCTCTTTTATCAACATTAATGGTAGTATCCCATTGGTTTATCTTATATTGTGATATCCATAGTGGCTTTATGTGTCTCCCCTTCTCTCTCTATATTTCCCTCTTCCTTTTAATCCATTTATCTCTATGTGTCCCTCTTTGCTAAAATCAAAAGATAACACAAAGGATTAAATGTCTATGCAATTATGCTCATCCAAATTTCAATTATTTTTATTTGATTGAATTTTGTTTAAATGAATTTAGTGTAAGTGCTCTAGTTTGACTCAATTTTCCCTAAATAAAGGCAAAGAGGAAGATATAGACATAAGTTTAGGGGATAATCACAAATAATTCGTGTTAAATACTTCTTGATATATAGAAAACCATATATTCTTCTTATTCAAGAAACCAAAACATCAAGTGTTGATGCTTCCCTAGTTATTAAAAGAGCATGGCCATCCAGTGAAAGTACGGTTGTTCCTTCAAAGGATGGTTTGGTGATTTAGTTACAACTTGGTACCCTAATTTTGTTCTTAAAGTTTTTTTTTTTAGAGAGATAAGCTCTTAAGTGGTTGTTACAAATTAAATTAAATAGCATTTTATAATAAATATATAATATTATATATGTACTTAATAATTTTTATTATATAGAATATGATATTTGATTATAAATCTAAGTATAATATAAATTTGATATAAAAATTAATATATAATAAAATGAAAATATTTTGGAATATTAAATATTAAATATTTAATATAAATATATGATGTTACAATATATGATTATTTTTAAAATATATTAAATAATTAACAGTGTATATATAATTTATAATTAAATATTTAATATAAATATACAATTTAAAATATAATATTATTGCAAAAATATATTAAATAATTGACATTATATTAAATATACTATATAAGAATAAATATAATTATATTATATATTTTATATAAAAGAAATATAATTAAATTATAAATAAATATAAATATAAAATATTTAATTTAAATCTTTAATAAATAATAAATATATAATAGTTATTTAAGTCTTTAAATAAATTAGTAATGAAAATGTATAAAGAGGGACCTCTACCATAGTATAGTCACAATGATAAATAAAAAAGAATTAGAAGTCTTTGAGTTGTGGCCGACACAAGTCTGTTTAAGGTGTCTGCAATTTTTGTTTTTAAGGAGATGGGATCCCACTTTCCATTACCTAACTTACAATAAATAAAATTGTAATTAAATAGGTATAATCGTAATTTTAGAATGTAAGAAATTCGTAATTTTTTTTTTTTAAAGTTTCATTTGCAATAGCTAACACATGAAACGAACAAAAAAACAACGCAAAGGAAAAAACAATACGAAGAAAATGGGAAAAAGCAATGACGAGATCAGACGGCGAGCAATGACTCAATCGTCTTGCATGCCTCTACTTCGATGCTAGTTGTGGATCTCCCATGTCAGGTATCTCTTCCCCAAAGGGGAATGCCTTCGGTGTAATTACGCTGAGAGGCATTATACAATGAAAGCACTCAAGGAATATTCTCCGTAAAGTTTTTGAAGCTGCATTTAAATTGACATCCTTTTGACTGTCATGAGTGGTGGCGGTTATAATTCTTGGGCGATTATTTTCTTTAGTTGTAAGATCAGCGGTTGCTATTCTAAAATACACAATGTGAACCGTTTTTATTTCTTGAGTGTTTATTAACAATTCTGCAAGCTCAACCTTTCTTGTTTTCTTGTGAGAAAAATATTTCTTTGCTTTTTTTTGTTCGTACAGGTCAACAAATCCTCTAAAATATAGAATAACTATTAAAGTGTGAAAATTTTCTGAGTAGCTAAAGCATCTGGGAGTGCATGTGTACAGGTGAAGTAGTTTCCTCTTCGTGGATGAAGCTCATGGCCAACTCTAATCCAACAACTCAATTAGGTCTCTCTTCCGGCAGTGGTGAAGAGAGTTATAAAGCAAAGAATCTAATTTCGCAGCAATGTTTCGATTCAGCCATTCCTATGCTTGCAGGATTACAAAAGAGGCAACCAAATCTAGAAGGGTGGTTGTATCCACTATTAAGGTACTGAAAGTAAATGATAGAGATACCTGTGAAGACTTCTCAAATTGAGTACAAGAAAATCATTGCAAAAAATAAGAAAAGTCTTTTGTGATTTAAAGGATTTTTTATGTTTTTGTGGGATAATATTGGTCTTGACAGAAAAATCCTGTATTTGACCAACAAAAGCAATGTAAGTCTTGGAAAATCAAAATTGTATGATAGATTTTATCAATGTCTTTTCAACACTTCTCTGCGTACTCATTACACTCTGAATGCTCGCTATAGTGACAATCTTTAACAGGATAAATCAACTTATTAACACTATCCTATTTTTTATAGTTCTACACTCATAAGCCCTCGAAGTGCCCCTGAACTTAGCAATACGAACAAATACCTTGTAGAAAGGGTGCCTTTTTCTAACAAAGGAAATGGTTGCTATTTTAAGTGAAAGCAACATTTTTGAAATTGATTATTTCTTCACCTCCTACACTTCGTAATGTGTGACATTCCTACTTTACTTATATTTTCAATAGTGGATAAATAATCTCCAAGGCTTTCTTTTGTAGAAAATAATAATCATATTGGAATCATTCTACTTGTATTTCTTTCAGTTATAAGAAAATTGCAAATGCAAAGCAGGGAAAGCTTTATTTTATTAGCATAGGCAACTGACGTGGAGCATCTTGTTCCCACTTCAATCAATTTGTAATGTTGTTGTACGCAGTCACCTTCATTCTTGTCATAAATTTTCTTACAAAAATGGGCAAATAACTACCTTCTAGCATTTTTTATTAGTTGTTTTTCCTCTCTTCAACAAGTTAGTAGTACAAGAGAAATAAATCACTGTAATATATGTTACATTTAATAATCTTCTGTGGAAGTCTACTTGTTTTCAAAGGATGTTTTTGGGAAGTGTATGGAGATGCTTGGATACACCAGCTAAAGTCCCATGATGTATGCAGGCATCCCCAGATATTCTCCAAGCCAAGGTTGCTTTTGTGGGACAATAGACAATTACCAAGGGTCAAGGTACAAGTTTTTAGGTAACTATGAATTTTTTCAATTGTTAAAGTTGCCCCGATCTAAAAATGGAAACACCTGATAGCCTCTCCTAATAACCATTTTAGTTTCTTTTACTAAGCAAATTTGGATATTTCAAGTTTTTGATTTTTCTTAATGGCAATGTGAAGATATTTTTAAGCTAATCCTGCGTACTTAAACAAATCAATTTAACCTTTGCTCTGAATCTCACCTCGCATGTAATGATGTTGGATCTGAATTTGCTTAATTTTGGCACAAAAATTAGGTTATTGGTCATCACTATGGAATTTTTGATCTCACAAAAGAGGATTGTTGGCTCCATTTGATGCAGATTCATCTCCAAAGTATTCCCTTGAGCTAGATCATTTCATAAGATGCAGTGACTAGTGCTTTGCATCATGCTTTTGTGAGGGATAAGATAATAGTCAACTGTTTCTTGATATCTCATGAAGTTACTGCTGAACTTGTGTCGAATAATATGCTACTAAATCCATTAAAAATTTATGAAAATTGTGGAAAGAATCCCAAACAAGCCTACAATAGACGTCATCTTCCGAATCAAAGGGCTCAGGTGGGCTTATCTAAACGTGGCAGACACGTGTACATACGTTTGTTTGATATTCTCCTTTGTGCCCACATTCAATGGTGAAGAGCAGCCCTCGCCAGCCAAGATTTTTCTGCACCGTATGATGCTTTTTAAATAAGTTATATAAATGAATTTTCTATTCCAATTTGATATTAAAAAAATAGTAATTCTTGCCTACTTTACCAACGCTTCCATTCATTACTCATTTCAAAAATCGGCCACGTGTCCTAGTGCTTCTTTTTTCTTTTATTTTAATTATTTCCAGTTTTGGAGGGTTTTAGTTGTCAAATATGGTATATATTTATCACGAGACTTAGTACCTTAGCAATAATATTTGATGGTTACATGATGTGAGTTTCAAACTTACAATAAATTTTAAAAATATTTTACATAATACGAGTATAAATGGTTGACTTCCTTTTTATTTTCATGTAATTAATTTAATTTAAATTTTCTAAATATAATATATAATTTGAGTTCAACGAAATTAATAGCTTTTAATAATAAGTGCAGGGGCATGGTATATTAAAATATATAAAATATTAAATAACTTAAACAAAATGTATTCCTTTGATTTAAAAAGCAACTAATCATGTGATGCCACATCAACACTCAACTACCCATGATGTGAATGCACAAGTATTGGCAGCACTTGTTTTTGGGCCTTTTTGGACACCTTGACAAAAAGCATGTTGATGTGGCATCATATTTGATGATGTGACCCTAAAACGAAAGTTACAAGTAGGGGACTTTCCAAGTAAGCTATTGTAAAAAAATTGGAGTGATTTGAAATTTCCATGTAGGATTTTGAGAAGCACGAAGTTAGGGTGCACAACTACTAGGTCCTCTCCCCTAACATGATAATTATGAAAATAAAATTACCTTTTATGAAAGTCTTGTGAATATTTAGCATCTACATCCAACCTATGTTAAAATGAATTTCTTTATATTTATTTAGTTTCTTTATTTTGTAGTTTGTAGAAACAAGTAACTTGTAGTTACTTAGTGTTTTGTTTCTTAAATCCCTAACTTCTTAAGAATTTTATTGAATATGCATCTTTCTTATGATTATTGAATTTCATGAGTTAGAAAGTGAATATGATTAAATGTAAGATCAAAAAATAATATACGTCATATTAAATAATAGTATAAATAGGGTTAAGGCTCAAATAGGGTTAGGGTTAGGGTTCTAGATTAAATCTCGGGGTTAGGTTTAGAATTAGGGGTAGTGTTAGGGTTAGGGTTAAATTAGGGTTTAGTTAGGGGTACACAATGCAATTAGAGTTAGCTTTAGGCTTCAATCAGGCTTCAATCAGGGTTGGCAATAAACTAAAAATAGGATTATGGTTCAATTAGGGTGAGGGTTATGGCTCAATAAGGGTTCACTTATGAGTCATTTAGGGTTAAATTTTATTTAGGGTTAGATAAAGTTAGGGTTTAGTTAGGATTAGGGTTATGGTTCAATTAGAGGCTTAGGGTTTACTTAAGCTTCAAGAGGAGTTTAAAAAATTAAATGTAAAAGAGTAAGAGTGTTTAGTTTTTAAGGATTAATGTTGAAGAATAAGTTTAATTAAGGTTATGGTTGGTGTTTAATTAAGGTTACTATTCACTTAGGGTTAGGGTTCAATTAGTATTCAATTTGGGATAGGGATCAATTAGAGTTACAACTCAATTTAAGGGTGTAATTAAGGTCAGGGTTAAGGTTAGTCTTAAATTAGGGCTAGGATTGGAGTTAGGGTTCAATTAAGGTAAGGGTTATTGCTTATTATAGGGTTAGGGTTCAATTAGAGTTCTCTAGGGTTTTAATACAATTTAGGTTCGGTTTCAACTATACCTAGGGTTACAATTACAATTCAATTAGTGTTAGAGTTAGGGCTATAATACGAGTTCAATTAGGTAAGGGTCAACGTTTAATTCATGTTAGAGTTAGGGTTGTAATAAGAGTTCAATCAGGTTAGAGTTATGGTTTAATTAGGATGACAATTTCATAAGGGGTAGGGTTAAGGATATGGTTCAATAAGAGGCTTAGGGTTTACTTAGGCTTCAATAGGTGTTAGTGTTAGGATTATGGTTCAATTAGGGTTAAGATTTAATTAATATTAGGTTTAGGGTTATGGTTAAGGTTAAGGCTAAATTTTTAGGATAAAGCTTGGGGTTAGGGTCAACATTAGGATTAGGATTAGGGTTAGGTAAGGGTTACAATTAAATTAGGGTTTATTTAAGGTCCAATAAGGATTAGGGATCAATCAAGGTTAGGTAAGATACAAATAAGATTAGAGTTAATTTTAGGTTAGGGTTCTAGATTAAATTTTGGGATAGGGTTAGAATTAGGGGTAGTGTTAAGGTTAGGGTTCAACTAGGGTTTAGTTAGGGGTATAATGCAATTAGGGTTAGCTTTAGGGTTCAATTAGGCTAATGGATTTTTTTTAATTATTTAGAATAAATTTAGTAGACATATGGTTCTCGTTAGTAAGTTTTGTAATGAATATGAAGAGGTTTTTAACTATCTTTTTAAATAAAATATATAATATTCTTATGAAGTGATAAATTGTGACATAGGTCAAATGATATCAAATGAACAATTACAAAAAAAATGAATTAAAATAGTTAAATTATTATTTGAGGAGTTGAAAAAATTAAATGTAAAAGAGTAAGAGTGTTTAGTTTTTAAGGATTAATGTTGAAGAATAAGTTTAATTAAGGTTATGGTTGGATTTTAATTAAGGTTACTATTCACTTGGGGTTAGGGTTCAATTAGTAGTCAATTTGGGTTAGGGATCAATTAGAGTTACAATTCAATAAGGGTGTAATTAAGGTCAGGGTTAAGGTTAGTCTTAAATTAGGGCTAGGATTGGAGTTAGGGTTCAATTAAGGTAAGGGTTATTGTTTATTTTAGGGTTAGGGTTCAATTAGAGTTCTCTAGGGTTTTGATACAATTTAGGTTAGGTTTCAACTATACCTAGGGTTACGATTACAATTCAATTAGTGTTAGAGTTAGGGTTATAATACGAGTTCAATCAAGTAAGGGTCAGGGTTTAATTCGTGTTAGAGTTAGGGTTGCAATAAGAGTTCAATCAAGTTAGAGTTATGGTTTAATTAGGATGACAATTTCATAAGGGGTAGGGTTAAGGATATGGTTCAATAAGAGGCTTAGGGTTTACTTAGGCTTCAATAGGTGTTAGTGTTAGGATTATGGTTCAATTAGGGTTAAGATTTAATTAATATTAGTTTTAGGGCTATGGTTAAGGTTAAGGTTAAATTTCTAGGATAAAGCTTGGGGTTAGGGTCAACATTAGGATTAGGATTAGGGTTAGGTAAGGGTTACAATTAAATTAGGGTTTATTTAAGGTCCAATAAGGGTTAGGGATCAATCAAGGTTAGGTAAGATACAAATAAGATTAGAGTTAATTTTAGGTTAGGGTTCTAGATTAAATTTTGGGATAGGGTTAGAATTAGGGGTAGTGTTAAGGTTAGGGTTCAACTAGGGTTTAGTTAGGGGTATAATGCAATTAGGGTTAGCTTTAGGGTTCAATTAGGCTAATGGATTTTTTTTAATTATTTAGAATAAATTTAGTAGACATATGGTTCTCGTTAGTAAGTTTTGTAATGAATATGAAGAGATTTTTAACTATCTTTTTAAATAAAATATATAATATTCTTATGAAGTGATAAATTGTGACATAGGTTAAATGATATCAAATGAACAATTATAAAAAAAAATGAATTAAAATAGTTAAATTATTATTTGAGGAGTTGAAAAAATTAAATGTAAAAGAGTAAGAGTGTTTAGTTTTTAAGGATTAATGTTGAAGAATAAGTTTAATTAAGGTTATGGTTGGATTTTAATTAAGGTTACTATTCACTTAGGGTTAGGGTTCAATTAGTATTCAATTTGGGTTAGGGATCAATTAGAGTTACAATTCAATAAGGGTGTAATTAAGGTCAGGGTTAAGGTTAGTCTTAAATTAGGGCTAGGATTGGAGTTAGGGTTCAATTAAGGTAAGGGTTATTGTTTATTTTAGGGTTAGGGTTCAATTAGAGTTCTCTAGGGTTTTGATACAATTTAGGTTAGGTTTCAACTATACCTAGGGTTACAATTACAGTTCAATTAGTGTTAGAGTTAGGGTTATAATACGAGTTCAATCAGGTTAGGTTCAGGGTTTAATTCGTGTTAGAGTTAGGGTTGCAATAAGAGTTCAATCAGGTTAGAGTTATGGTTTAATTAGGATGATAATTTCATTAGGGGTAGGGTTAAGGATATGGTTCAATTAGGGTTGTAAGATAAACCTTCAAGTTAGTGTTAGGGTTATAGTTAGGCTGCACTAAGGGTTAGGTTAGGGTTAAGGCTCAGTTAGGGTTATCATTAAAATTTGGTTAGGGTTTAAGAAGGGTTAAGGTTTAATTAGGATTATGATTAAGGTCAGGTTAGGGTTAGAGTTCATTCACTAACTTCACTAAGGTTCATTCAATAAGGGTTTAATTAGGGTTAGGGTTAAATTACGGTTTGGGTTGGAGTTAGGGTTCAATTAAGATAAGGACTATTATTTGTTTAGTATTATGGTTCAATTATAGTTATCTAGGGTTATGATACAATTAGGGTTAGGTCTCAATTAAGGTTAGGAATTTATTAGGATTAAGGTTCAATTAGCATTCAATTAGGGTTAGGGTTCAATTACAACTACGATTAGGAATAAAGTTCAATTAGTGTTGAGTTAAGGTTAGAATAAGAGTTCAATTAGGTTGCAATAGACGCTTCAATAATGATAATGCATCGTATTATATATATATATGCTTCATTTTGGGTTAAGGTTCAATTGATTAAAAATAAGTGCCTTGAGAAAGATCTCTCTCAACGTACTTTACATATATTTTTAAAATATAAATATGCTAGTAAATATATAGAAAAAAATAATTGCCTAGATTCCCTTTAGGGGTTTAGAGTTTTCTCGTAACCGTTTAGGGTTTGACAATTTTATGGGAATTAGGGTTTCACGAACTTTTATCCAACAAGAAGAAGCTCAACCACGAAGCCACCCTTGAACGGGAATAAACAGGCAGAAGAAGAAGAGGGGTTTATTGCAGCAATGGTAGGTTTTCGGGTCACCTCTTTCTTCTATTAAGCGGCAATAACATTGGGTGTTAATATCCAGTTCAATTTTCTGATTCAGTAGCCGTCTGTTTTGTCTCTGCAGGTGAAGTACTCAAGGGAGCCCGAAAATCAGACAAAAGGTAAGCCGTTGCTCTTTGCGAATAAATTTAGTTCTGTAAATGTTTGTCCATTGTCAAACTGCTTCTCATTGTTTGTGAGTTTGAAGGATTTAACACTATGAAAACGGTCACGTAGTAAACTCTAATTTATACAACACCAATCCGTTAAATCCTGATACAGTAGAACCGAAGATGAAGTCCTCATCGCGTTGCAGCATGCATAGCTTCTGCCATAGCCCCGTGTTCAGTGGCAGCGAGCTATTTATTCAGCCGATCGATTAAAATTTCTTCTTTAGTAGCGTCAGATCTTGCAAGTTCTGTGGGTGTTGGCACTTAATTTTCAAGTATATTATAAATTTGTGGGTAAATACCTGTGCAAATGTCTGAATTCTCTCTAGTATTTATATTTGCTTGTTTTGGAAGTATTCACAGGCAATGCCTCGTCAAGTTGATTGAATCCGGAGCTTGTAGTATCATGTTTGTTGTGTGCGGTCTTCGGTTGCAGTTTTTACTCTTCTTGATTGGGATCCAGTGGTTTGTGTTTTTAAGTCAGTTTTTTTGGAAACTCTATTCTCAACTGGTTGACAATTTTTTAGGTCAACCTTTGTACCAAAATGCGACGCTTTTAATCCTGGCCTTGATGCATCGCAAGTTTTGTTCAATCTCTTTTTTGCTTTAAGTATACATTTCTTTAGGGTGGGCTATGCCATAGTTGTTTTTATGGTTTACTCCTATGACCTAATAAGAGTATAGATGGTTACTGGGTTAGCAAGCACATATTCTCCTTGATGTTCTATTGATCAAGGGATAATTTAGGCTTTCCTTACATATGGGTTTATTTCTTACTTTGCTTGATCAACTATGGAGGAATGTACAATACTTTTAATTTCTTTACTCAGAATTGGCCAATATCCCCCATCTCCTTTTTGTCCCCCGTATCTCATTTATCTCACTTATTGCATTATTTACATATTCAAAATAATTTAGTTTTGCCAATTTTTGTCAATCCTCTAATTTGATTGTTTTATCATCCAACATTCTTGAATTAATTCAATAATATCTTACTGATTTTGTTTTAACAACTGGCAGCTTAAGCATACCTATAAGAAAATCTTCCCATTTGCAATAATCAAAAACAAGTATTCTTCAGGAAAAGAATAAAAAAAGATAAGAAATATAATTTTCAATTTGAGCAGCCTACAATTATCGTAGACTTCAAACAAAATGCTTCTGGTTATGATACCAATGTAATGATCTTAAACTGACCAAGTGGCAAGCCCAATGTAATCATCAACCTGAAATTCAAGTCATTCTCAATCACACAATAAGTGAATACAAATGCTTTTGAGGATGCTTTGCCCATACAGTTTTCAATGTATGAAATTATCAAAAAGATCTAAAGTCTATTCAAATCATACTTGTAGAAAACTTGTTGAGAACAAACTGTAAAAAGTAGCATTCATGGCCAACCTAAATCCGGTACTATAACATTAGACTTAGGCATCAACTCATAGAAGCTAAGCTTAAAATGAAGTTTACAAGATGAAAGCAAATTTTCAGAAACATTTACTAACATTTGGATATTTCAGGAGAAATTGAGCTTGTTTTTATTTTTCGAACTTAATGTCAAATTTTAACAAGACATTTTTGTGTCACCAATTTTTTTTTCAAATTTTGTGATCCATAAATTGAAAGCTTAATTTATATCAGACAACATAGCTTGCTACATGTGAGAAAATTTTAAATTTGTTCGCTATTTGCAGTTTAATTCTTCACTGAAGTGCCATCACCTTCTATGAAATAGTTAATGAGGGCTGGAAGTGCAACATACCTTCTATCACTGAGAAGATCGAAGAGTTTACCCCTGTAAATCTCAAAAAAGCTAAGCCACAGGTGGAATCCTTGATTTTGGTATACAGGTTGATTTATACGACCTAGTATATCCTCTGATGCCTTAAGAGGTAATGACTGCATTGTTTAGGTTTTTCCACTACCTGGTTACAAAAGAATTGAACAAAAAATATGGCAGAGGATTTCCATATTTCAGTTTTACAGTCAAGTGATAAATGTTCCTTAACCGTGAAAACTCAAGCAACAGTGCAATAATACAATAAACTCATGTGAAAACAATATCTCAATCTTTATATACTTAAACAACCAGCCTCTACAATTTGTCAGAGGACAGAGATCAAACAATTATACTTGCCTACCAAAACTGAATTGGCTGCACAGTTACTCATTTACTCAACTACAAACTACCACCAGCATGTTCAATTTGTCACAGGAGAACAAAACTAATAAAAACTGCAAACTCACCTGTCTGGCCATATGCAAAACATGTTGCTTTTGTGCGATGGAAGAGAATAGGAATAATGGGCTCCACAGTACATCGATTAACCTACAAATTGAACTAATATTTAAGCCCAAAATAAATTGAAACAATGTAAGATAACCATAAACAAAACAAAATGCATGCCCAGAGCATCCAAGAATCCTTGAAATCAATGAATGGTACAGATTTGCACATATATATCTGAGAAATGCAGAATGTCTCTTGGACTCCAGATTTTGGCTTCCAAAATCAACTTGTCCATATCATCTATTCAAGTGACTTGTATCAGGATATGTTGTCCAAGAACCAAAAGTTCTTAAGCAATATCTTCATATTCCAACAATGTTTATTCAAATTTGAAACAAATGTCTACACAAAAACTAAAGACAAGCAAAAGCTCTTTATGGCTGAAGCAAAGCCAATGTCAGAATTTTGAGACACATATTCTGTGTTGCATTCCTAAGCCTAGTAAATTATATAGTAACTTCCTCTAAATTTTTGGCTAATGACAAGTATGACCAAGGTTATGCTTAAATTTCATTAAAAACACATTTTTTTTGCAAAATTCAATGATAAGAGATGCATCCAATGAGTCAATGAATGAGTACATAAAAGAAACAAGTTGAGTCTAGTTGTATTTGATTGATTTGAATGCAAATTGGGTACAAAATGGCATCCTCATATGAAATGCGCTGATGCTGATAGTCTGAAACAAAATGAAAATAGCAAATTGTTTTTGTAAAACGGAAAGTAAATACTACATTAGTATAATTTACAAATTTACATCTTCCTCTTCCCATGTCTAGTGAAAACTAGGGGAAGGTAGAACTAGATGGTATTATAGATGAAGACTTGTAGGCAAACTCGGAAACTTGGACTTGGAGAGTACCTAGAAAATCAAATGAAATGAAAATGGCAAGCAATTTTGGAGAGTAAATGCGGGGAAAACTCACCGTCAAAAAAAACTTAGGAGTTTTCTCCGATTACTTGGATAGTTTTTCAACTATGGATACACTTGACTAAGCCTTCTCCTAATCAAGGCACTCTTGCACTGCATATGGAAATATTCCACTTAAATTCATCAATGGCTTTATTTATTTACGCCAAAGGTGTATCCAATTTGAAAGAGGCCAAGCTAAAAATTTAAATCAATGGTCTAATCTTTCTAAGAGCCCTTGGGAGGCGATCGAAGTGATCGTATCTGTGCATTTGTCTTGTCCGGTCCTTTCTCCTTTTTCTGGCGCTTGCTTGTTATATCATTGTGTCTTCCTTCATCGATAAGCTATGTTCCGTGTATACACTTCAGGCAAGATGATTCAGATGGGTTGGCTGGCTTTGGTTGGTGAAATCAGTACAAAATAATTTGCTCTAAATCATAATGGGCCAAACCCCCAGGTTTCCCTTGCTTTTGCACTGGTAAGATTAAAAATAACCAGTGTATTATAGAATGGAAGAATTAGAGGGAGCATTCACTTGGTTTTATCATCACAAAAAATGCCGGGAATGTAATGTCCCCAAGTCGGGGTATTATTTATTCTGCCAAAAAGGTTAGCTTCCACACCCTAGTTCTGATTATGCCACACAAATCTGAATATATTTATGCAAAATGCGTTAATCCTTCACTTCAAATAACAATGCTGAATTCTTAGTCAAATCAAATCAGATTATGCCCTAGTTTTCTGTAGGAATAGTTCTGTATTAAACCTTAGATTTCTGAATATAAATCTGCTCTTTTATGTTCACAACAGCAGATATAAACATGCAATACATTTCCCAGTCATGGTATAAAGACATGAAGATTCTCATTAATATTCCATTGATTTGGCAAACAACATGGCACCTATAATTCTGAGTATTATCTCTGCTATAAACTGAAAGTATGCAAGCATAATTCTGCCCTAGATATGCAATTCTGCCCAGCAGATCAATAGCAAAGTATCATGAACAGGTAGAATCTTGAAGGAAATCCAAACAATGAAATATAAGAGTGTGACAACCCTCAACAACTACCATATAAGAGGTCTGTTTGCCTGAAAAGTGCAAAGGCAATGACTGTAAATCTGCAACTAAACTTATCTCCCAAAATGACATAGAAGTCTGTTCCTAATATGCGCTGAAGTGCATGTGGAACCCCGTGATGGATTCCTCTCCAATGTAGCTGGGTTTTTGTCCAACTAAGTCCCTCTTCTCTAGGGTTTTCATCTTAGGAAGATTGCTGCTCTGCTCTCCACATGCAGACCTGAGTGTGTATACCAGATTCGCTGATGATACCAAATGCTCCAAGTGCTCTTGTTTATATAGGCAACTTCACCCTTAAATTCTCCTAGGCCGACTCACTCTTTTTCTCCATGTTGGTGCCCAAGTTTGATTAATTCAATTTTGATATTAACTCCTGGGCCGACTTGCTCTTTTTCTCCATGTTGGCGCTCGAATTTGATTAATTCAATTGTGATATTATCTCCTGGGCCGACTTGCTCTTTTTCTCCATGTTGGCGCCCCAATTTGATTAATTCAATTGTGATATTAACTCTTGGGCCGACTTGCTCTTTTTCTCCATGTTGGCACCCCAATTTGACTAATCCAATTGTGATATTAAAATCTTTATGCTGGCCAACTTGTTTCTCCCACTCCTTATGCACCCAATGTATGTTATTAATGTTTTTTGCACAAGGGATGACTAGTGTGAACCCGAGAAGCCTATTTCTGGATTAGATTGTGTAAGCTTTTTTGGATCAACGTTTCGGATGACACTCCGTGATCCATCATCAGGATAGAGAGCTCAAGGGATGAGTTCAAGGATAGTGTGAACCCTCCAAGGGTGGCGCTCAAGGGGTTAAGGTTAATAGAAAGATATAATATTATTTCCCTCCCATCAGCGAAATTATGAGGAATTAGAAAATAATGTCCATTGATTCTAGAAAATTCAGTTTGGTCTTCATTCATCCCTTTGCCTGAAATTGGGGACATGACAGGGAAATTTGTGTAAACACTCGGAGATCTTTGAATGAGAAGAAAAACTGCAAACCCTTCAAAGAAAACCTTTACAGGACATGAATTAGCTCATTGCTAATTGGTAAGTTCTTCAATTAAATCATATTTTTGGTGTTCTTTGTTTTAATTCTTTCAAACCCTAGGTTTATATGGTTTTCTAAATACTTTCTTTTAAATTTACAAACCCTAGATTCATATAGTATTGTGCATCAGATTTTGAAGTTGTGTAGAAATGGCGGAAGCTGCAAATGGGGGCTCAAAAGCCTCAATCCTCTGGTGGCGGCTACAAAAAAAATGTATAAAGCTTCACTGGAAAGAGCATAGGAAGAGCTTTTGGGGCACCTGCAAGGCGATAATGGTTTTCGCCCCTCTGCCGTCTAAAGATTTGAGTTATATGAAGTCGTTGGCATTATATACTTTTCATGAAATTTTTTTTGTGCTTCTAAACAAAACTTACTTAAAGTTACTAAAAAGATTTTTCTCAGATGGATGTGGTATGGTCAACCGCCAGAATCCTCAAACAAAGTAGAGAGAATAAGGAGAACTCGAGGATAAAAATCTGGTGAAGAGTAATAGCTTAATACCATAATCTTGGTGATTACTGGGTCATGGTGGAGAATCTTAGCTTCAAATTTTACTGTTAGTGTGGAAGCCCACTTGGGTACTCTTTCATTATCTCACCAATGTCAACCTCTACTCCTTTAAATTCCTCCTTTGTTCTCTCTGGTTGTTTGAGTCCAATCCAAGCTCATTTTGATCTTATCATCAGAAGCAAACAACAATTCTTCTACCAGATTTGCAAACTAGGATGCAGGCGCCAGTTTTGGTGCTTCCTGTATCACAGGATTTGCCGAATTTTCGGCATCAAGTTCGAAATTCGGCGAATCTATAAAAAACCTATGAAATTCGTATAAAATCGTCAATAAATTCGGACAGAACACATGTGACTTTTTTTTTTTCCTAAAATAATTTTTTTATGCGTTTTTTTGGGGCTTTTGATTGCTTTTTTTCTGTAGTTGACTTTAAAGAAACACATTCAAGCTCGCAAGGCGAGTTTTCTGGAACTGTGATGGAGTTTTGTCGAGCCTCATGCCATCACCTATTGATCGGGGAGTTTTCTATCACCTTTTCCTATCGTATGCTGCAAGCCTGCAACTTGCAACTCCTCTGCGCCTCTCAAAATTGGGGAATAAATAACTGATTTACTACAACGTAGAGATCTCTGGGAAGAGTCGGAAGCTAAAATGCTTGCAGGTTGTAATGAATGTCGTCCCCATACTGATTGCTTTGATGTCTCTACCATAACTACTGAATTTACCCCCCGACTGGCCAGCTCTGTGTTGTGTCTCCATTTCATCGAGACACTGAAGCTATTCGCTCGTCTCTTTATTGGCAACAAAAGTTTTTTTTTTATTATTTTAATTTTATGTTTAGTTTAAATTAGCTTTAATATGTTATTTTTTTAACAATGTAATTTTAATGTCTCTAATGTAATTTTGTTTTTTGATTTTATAATTTACAAAATATATTAAAATTTTAACATTCTAAAATATTTAAATTATATTATTATTTAAGTATGAAACTTAATATATTAATTATTTATGTATTAATAATATTTAAATTAATATTTTAAACATATTAATATTATAATAATTTTAAATTTCTTGTGGATATATTATTACTTATATTATAAAAATTAAAAAATTACTTTAGGTGAATTTAATCCAAATTTTTTACTTTCCAAATTTTTTTCTTACCGAATTTCATCTGAATTTCAATGTTGCCGAATTCAAATTCGAATTCGAACCTTGTGACTTAGGGTGCCTCCATCTCAGTCCACTCCCTTTGAATGCCTCTATCTCTCTAATCTAGATGACCAGCTGTTCCTTCACTTTTCCATCAAATATTTGTTTTTGTACCACAGAAAAGATCATGACAAGGAGAATGATGAAGATGCAGGGGAGCGTATAAGGACTGCTCTAGGCAGAGTTCTTGTTTATTATTATCCATTGGCAGGAAGGCTAAGGAGAAGTGAGAAAGAGCAGGGTAAATTAGAGGTTGTTTGCAACGGTTGAAAACAGCAATTGCTTCCTGAGCACCATCGGTGGCAGGTTTGAAAGAAGAGAGGAAACTAGGGCTGCACAGCATCTAGTCTGATTTGTAACCAGGATCCGTGTTTAAGGTCATCTGCTGCAGTCACTTGTGTACACCCTGCACCATCAAATCACGCCCAGAACTGACCTGAAATGGAGTCTAAAGCTGTTATGATTGACATTCATTTTCTGCAAGATTGTTTGTAGCATAGTTTGCAAACTCGGACTCGCCGCGGACTCGGCAGCCCAAAAATATGACTCGGACTCGGGACTCGGGACGGACTCGGGACGGACTCGGCAAAAAAAAAAACCGTAGTTTTACAAAAAAACAAGAACAAAATTACAAATTAATGCATTTAGAGAACATAAGAGCCTAATTTGATTATCAAACACTCATAATTCAAAGATTACACATGTCATATGAATTATGAATGCATTTAGAGAACATAAGAGCCTAATTTGATTATCAAACACTCATAATTCAAAGATTACACATGTCATATGAATTATGATCATCAAACACGAAATTTAATCATTCATAATTTCATAGTCATCAAATACTCATAGTTTCAATGTATAACAGCATCATAAGATTATAAATGTTTGCATATAATATTGGCTTCTTTCAACCCCAATTCAAATTGCAGACCTGTATTTCACAAACTTGAGTGTTAAAATGAAAGAAAAATTAAAAAAAAACATGGGTTTTTAACCCTTTTTGACTCCCAGTCATGCAGGAGAGTCCTGGGTCGGGACTCCCGAGTCCCAACCCAGGACTCTCCTGGACTTGACTCCCGAGTCCGTGGCGAGTCGACTTGGCTGGCCAACGGACTCCCGAGTCCGCGGCGAGTCCGCAGCGAGTCCGAAGAGTCTGCAAACTATGGTTTGTAGGATTGCCTGCTGAAATAAACAATGTTATGAATTAGGTTGTTGTTCTGAGATGCTTTTCCTCTATGGGTATTTGAGAAAATGCTTAATGATGTAACTGTTAGTCTGATATGCTTTTATCTGAGACGATACTATTTGATGCAGCCTTTTGCAATGGTCTTTTATTGTCTCTTACTTGTCCCAGAAATACAGTTTACTTTATCTTGTTGGTTTGAATTTTTTTTCTGGGAAACTTTGGGGGAGGAGGTTTGATTTTTTTGTTCTTTGGATATGCAATTATTATTTTTAAATAAGAAGTCACAATCTTCAGTCAGCATAAACTTCATCATTGGGAGCTCTTAGTGAGCCCTTCCACTGGACATGCAGCTTAATTTCGCAAGCTTAATACTTCTGTCCCAAGTAGTGCCCATATCTCTCATTATTTAAGGGGCATCTTACATTCAGCATGAAAATCAGCACAGCTATCAGGTGCCATTTGATTCAGCACAATGTCCTTATTTAATGCATCGTAGGACATTTCAGCCTTCATTTCTTTCCTCATTTTAAGACCCACAATATCAGTTCTTATGATTCTGCCTCTTTATGCAGTAAAATGTCTCTCAAGACAAATTTCTCGTTCTTTAATTGACGATTTCCAACATAGATAACTAGGGATTTCGTCCCATGAGTAACTCTACTCTTCACTAGACTGGTCCAGTAAAATTTTTCCTCATTTTAAGACCCACAATATCAGGTCTTATGATTCTGCCTTTTTATGCGGTAAAATGTCTCTCAAGACAAATTTCTCATTCTTTAATTGATGATTTCCAATATAGATAACTAGGGATTCTAAATACGACTGGATTGACCTTCTGGAATTTTTTCTCATACGACACCTTTGCATTTTGTCATAACTTTTGGCACCCAGAATGAGATGTACTCTTTAATATTAGTCCATAAGCATGGCAAACACACTACAAACTACTATTAAATTGAGAACAAAAGCAGTGTAGTGTTTCTTTTTAAAACCAATGGTGCCACATCTACATGCAATGACAGCAAATAAATTTAAGATTTATTTCATATGTTATTGATATAGATGAAAATTGAAAACCCCATTGCTTATTGATCATTTGAAGATACAAATAAATTGATTATGGAGAAAAACCATCTTTTTTCTGAAATTTATTGAAATTATATTCAAGTCTTAGCATTAAATGGAACTCCAGAACTTGACACAGAATGACATTTCTCCAACAAAAGCACATCAATGCTTTAAACCAGCAAATACTTTAGAGGAAAGCAAAATCCTTGATTCATTGTAAGCATTGCAATCCAGGTTGTGAAATATAAGGATAGCAATAAACTCCAAGTTTCATTCATAGCTTTCAAGAGAATTTTACATTCTAACAGATATCAAATGAAAAATGATTCCATGCAATCTCTTGAAAAGCCAGAAATAACCTCACCACCACGGTTGATTACATTCAGGCCTACAAAAATCCCATCCTCCAGATTCTTTTCTCTCTGAAGAAGCACCTGAAGCTGATAGCTGGTATAATGTTCCCACTTGTGCCAATGAAACTGGACCATTCAAGGAAGTTTGCCTACAGAATAAGCTGTCTTCTCTCAAATCCATGTCACCTGTTTCAGGACCTCTGTTTAGATCAAGATTTTGTTTTAACCATGCACCAGAACTCTCTGCACCAGATACCCTTACACGATTCTTTGCCTGTGAAAAATGGGGATTTTGGAATAGAGGAATTTTGTCAATAGTTGCAATTGTCCCGGTGTTTGACAAGATGCCTCAAAGAGATGTGGTTTTGTGGACTGCAGAGGATTGCAGGATATGCACAAAATGGATTTGTTGAAAAGACTTTAGAAATTTCCAAGCAAATGCAATTGTCAGGTTTAAATCCAAATCCAAATTTCTTCCTCTCTATCTCTCCCTCTCTCCCTATTGCAAGCATAACATTAGCCTATTGATAATGGAGCCTAATTATCTCCCAATTTCAAATGTTTTATTTCAATTGTGTTTCAATCCCTCTAACTGAATGCATAATTGCTAATGATCTACCATTAAATCTCATGTATTACACAAATGTATACAAAAAATAGATCTATTTTTTCCATAATTAACCTTCCACACCTCTTCGGCGTACCCATTGCACACCAAGGTGCAATTGCTAGTATATATTTATTATATTGCAAGTCTTCACAGGATTTAGACGTTTAGTTATATATTTATTAAATATTATATTGTATTATTCTTTTATATTTATTTATGTACTTTATAATATGCTAAATGAGTATATAATATAATTTTATATTTAGGAAGTAATAATGTGTATATATATGTTAATTGTATTTATAAAATATTATATATGATTATTAATTTTTTATTTGTTGCTAATATATTAAATTTATTGTTAATATTATACATTTATATTTTATTTTAATATATCTATATTGGTGTTGTAATTATTTTTATACATTTTTAATAATCTATATATTGTATCACTTGTATGTATATGCCCTGAAAGAAAAAATCAATTGCACTGGCAAATCCTGAATCTGATTGCTAACATGTCTATATAGTATGATCTGTATTTGCACATTCGCTAGCATCAGGTTTTATTTCTCTCATTGAAAACAATTGATAACAGACTTATCATCTCAGTTTATTTGCTCTTTATACCGTGCTTAGAGTTTTTGTTCATTTATTGTAGCATGCAAGGCTCGGGGCTCAGATCTGCGGGTCCATTTTAAGGTATGCTGGTAAAGATTCAATTATATTTTGTATCAACCTTCCATTCTTTTTGCCTTTCATTGTTGCAAATCATGGCATATAAACTGATACTATAAATAAACACATTTCTTTGTTGTGTAACTTACGGTATGCTGGTTAAGATTCAATTGTATTTAGGATAAACCTTTCATTCATTTTGCCTTTATTTGTCACTGATCTTGGCATATAAATTGGTACTATAAATAACTATATTTCTTCTTTGTGTGTAATATTCAGAATACCCGAGAAACAGCCCAGGCCATCAAGAAATTACACTTGGCAAAGGCCAAGAGATATCTGGAAGATGTTATTGCCCACAAGCAAGCAATACCCTTTCGCCGATTTTGTGGAGGTGTAGGTCGTACTGCACAAGCAAAGTCTCGACATTCAAACGGCCAAGGACGTTGGCCTGTAAAGTCTGCTGAGTTTTTGTTGGGACTGCTGAAGAATGCAGAAAGCAATGCAGAGGTTTTTCAATACTCCCAGAATTAGTTTTAGGATGTATTTTGCAATTCTGCTGGCATGCATATGCTATAAATTCATTTTTCAATTCCTTGACAGGTCAAAGGGCTTGATGTTGATGCATTATATATATCTCACATCCAAGTGAACCAAGCACAAAAGCAACGGAGAAGAACTTATCGTGCTCATGGAAGAATCAATCGTATGCTTTCAGTTCCTTCTAATATGTATTTTATTTTGCATTTAACAATTCTGGTGTACTTTTGTACGTTTCTTCATTGATTCTGTGGCCATTTATTGGCTTTAAATTACTGCCGTTTATTTTGGCTTTGCAGCTTACATGTCGCATCCATGCCACATTGAGTTAATACTTGCTGAAAAAGAGGCACCTGTTAAAAAAGAGGTATGCTCATTCTTTAGTGTTGCTGCACTTGTAAGCGACTGGATTCTCTTGTCATATAAAATGTGTTACTATCAATACTGAACATGATTTTTGATATGAAGTAATTTTGTGTGAAGGTTTGCATCTATAAATTAACTCTCATTTCTGTATATTGTTGGATTATTATTGTATTTTAGAATTGTTAAACTTTTCTGAGGCAACTTGACAATTAACTCATATTCGGTAAAGCATATTTACATGTTTTATTGTCGTGATACATATTTTGACTGCAATCTTGGTTTCTGAGCAGGCTGAATCTCAGATTGCTGCCCCAGCTAGACAAAAGAGAGGCCCTCTTCGTAGTGGCACCTCATCATAAGGTGCCAGAGCAGTTTTGATGCAGCACTTCACTACCACAGTTTTTGGAAGCACGGGTTTTTTGAGACATGATTTTTTTGTAGGTTCTCTTGCATGAACTATTACCTCCACGGAGTTATTTGAGGCAGACAACATGTTAAATTTTGTTAATCTTCTTTTATTGCAGTATTTTTTTTGCCTTAATGGCTACTTGTGGGTCTCAAACAGCAAGTTGCAGTAAGATGTAATTGTTTCTCTGCAATTTTTAAGACACTGGGATAGTTTGTAGTATTGTTTGTAGGATGTTGTTTGTCAAATAACAGCGTAAAAATTATTTTCCATGCATACCATGTGGAAGTGTCTGCAAGGCTGCCTGGGGAATGAAGCTTCGGGTTCAAAGTGTCTGTTTTTAGATTTTGACAGACATCTTAGGTTGTAAGTGTCATGCATTTTAAAAAAGACAGCCTTAACTTTGGCTCATAAAATTTCATGGTGCTTGTATCAGATCTGTGTGAAATAGGCATAAACATAGAATGTGAGTTTTCATATTTGAAAGTTCGATCTCTTTGTTTATTTATTTTTAATATATTGCAAATGGAATACTGTTTATTAATAGTTCAAAATACCTGAATTTTACTATCAAATATCAGAAACCAGATGTGATTCTAATTTGGTGAGTAGAATAAACATATATCTCAAACATTTATCAAGAAATGGATCTGCTAGGGTTGGTGGTGGGGTTAGTTTCAGACAACATTTTCAGGTGTGCCATTTTGTGCTCAATGGTGAGTATGCTCTAGTACATATATCACATTTGTCATGATTCCTGCATTTTAAGTTGGAACTTGCGTTTGATATGCATCTTTACATGTTCACCAAGCTCATTGAGAGGGCAATGCGGAATTATTAGTTAAAAAATTGTGATTTTTTTAACAATCTGTGGTGGGAATCATTGAGTGCAATGACATACAATTAGTGGCAATGCGCTCTAGTCTTCTGAGTTTTGAATATCCTCTTGTTAGGATAAAGAAATGACGTGATTCCAAAACATATGCAAAACTTTTGAATATGCCTTTTCTGAATTTTGAATACCTTTAAAATTTATGTGAAATACTAGATCATTGAGAAATCATAATATGATCAAATGTAGTTTGGAGGGCAGGACTCAGTTGTGATTTGTTAGATCTAAGAGTTAGGCTGGGTAGTAAAGGGTTAAATGTTGTCATTTTTTCTTGCACGGCACATTTTTCTTGTAAGTGGAACTATGGTTTTGTTGTGTACATTCATAGGAGGAAAAATTGTTCCCTTGGCTAGACAAACTAAGAACACAGTGGTGTATTTATGCAAACTTGTTTGTGGTCTCAAGTAGTTGGCACATGGTTAATTGTTTTCCCTTGAGTTAAGACAGCGTTCTAAACATTGAGAGGCCATAATGATATTTACAAGCTGGCAGAGTTCTTTCATGGTAGAAGAATTATATGCTCTTATAAATTTAAATTGATTGAATATTTTTCCGTAGCTGCAGAGGAGAAAAATCTGTTAACCTAGCTACACAAACTGTCTAGACCAATGTGGTGATCACAACTAGATTGCTTGGAGCTCTTAATCAATGTTAAACCAGACAATTGTTTTATATTTTCATTAGTGTTCTAAACATTGAGAGGGACATAAAGGTATTTACAAAGCTAGCATAGTTCCTTGAATCTTTTCCCTTAATTGCACAGAAGAAAAATCTGTACCTCTAGCTGCACAAACTGAGAAGACCGTACCAGTAACATTAACCCAGACTTTATTTTTATTATTTTCAGTTAAGACAGCGATTTAAAACATTGAGAGGTCATAAACATTTTAGCTGGCATAGATCCTTTCATGGTAGAACTGTATGCCTAAAAAATGAAACTGATTGAATCTTTTAACTGCAAATTCATGCTAATGTTCAGCATCAATGAGCTTAAATCTTTTGAATTTTGAATATCTGTTTGTTAAGATAAAGCAGTTTTAGAGGTTCCAAGTGTTCCATGTATTTTGAATAGTTTTTCTGAATGTTAAACTAAAAGAGGGGAAAAAATTTATTAAGATAAAGCAGTTTTAGAGGTTCCAAGTGTTTATGTATTTTGAATAGTCTTTTTGAATGTTAAACTAAAAGAGGGGCAATTTTTTATTCAATCCAAAAAGAACAGTACAAAGCAAGGGAATTACACATCCCTATCAATCTCCACTAATTGGTCCAACTTTTGTGACAAATCAGGGGGTAATTGGCTCATGTCCACAATATTCCAATCATGCAAATGATCAAAAACCCACTTAGCCAAACAATTAGCAACCCCATTCCATTCCCGTGGAATATGACAAAAAGAAACAGAATCAAAAGAAGCACAGATGAAGAATTTGTTTTATAATAACAGCCAAATGCCAACTAACATCCTCTAATTGCTGCCTCTTCAACAAAGTCACTACCACCTGAGACTCTGATTCACAAATGATCCGTCTCCACCTGAGAGCACAACCACGTTCCATAGCACATAAAATGGCAAGAGCCTCCACCACATTGTTAGTATACCAACCCTAATAAACAAAAAAAAAGAAGAACTCAACAGTTCCAAAACTAATTTGTCCAACACCTCCAATACTAGCATGGCTAGGATTTCCACGAGAAGAAACATCCATGTTGATTTTCAACACCTCTTGAGGGGAGGGCACCAGTGTCCCTCCCTATTTATCTTCCGAAGGGGATGATGACATCTATTTCTCTTGATCTGACCAACGCCTCTCTGAAGAGGAAGATTGAGACGAGTACAAAAGACAACCTCTCTTGGATACACACCCTTAGCCAAGTCACACTTAGCCACAGTAGTTTCTCCCACCCAATGAAGAATCCTCCACGACAAGTGTTGGACAACCAGTTTCCCATCTTGAAAAATCCCGCGATTTCTCTCCAGCTAGATATGTTAGATAATAAAAGTTGGTCCTAAAGGCCAAGTAATTTGAAAAAAAGATGTCTTAATAGGGGCCTTCCCCCACCGGACAAAAAACTCTGCCAAAGAAGAGACATGCCAACAAGCCTGGTTACACACATCCCACCAAAGGTGCCAAAGCCTCCTAGAAAAGAAACATTGGAAGAAGAGATGAGAGACATTCTCTTCACTTTTACCGCACAAAACACACATCGAGGTACCCTGGAACTCTCTTTTGCACAAGTTATCCCAATTAAGACACCGGTTTTGGACCACTAGCCAAAGAAAAAAATTGCACTTGGGCTAAATTTTTTTATTCCACACTTGAATATATGTAAATTTTATGCAAAAACTAGATCATTCACAACTTGTTAAAACAAGATGATAAAGAGCAGTTTCAAGATCAAGGCTCATGCCTGATTTGGTAGAACTTAGTCAGTTGAATATATGTAAATTTTATGCAAAAATTAGATCATTCAGAATTGTTGAAGCATAAATGATTAAATGCCATTTTTCTTAGATGACATTAGATGTCTTGATAGGGAATCTATGGTTTTGGTGAATGCATTGACAGGAGGGAAGTTTGTTTTCCTTGTAGCACAAGGGTAGAAGATCGTACAGTGATCACACCTAAGCTCAGAGCTCATAAGTAACATTAAACTACATACAATTTGTTATTATTTGTTCTGTTGTGGAGAGCAGTTTGAACATTGAGAGGCCATAAAAAACAATATAAGCTTATGCCAAGGATGGCGTCAGTCTTTAGTGGCATTTTTTTTTTTAACATCAAGGGGTAAAAATATTATTAAATCAAGGAAACGTTACAAAGCAAGGGCATTAAATGGCCCTATCAATATCAACCAAGTGATCCATTTGATGAGACAGATCCGGGGGTAGTTGACCCCGATCCACCAAATTCCAATCATGAATATGATCAGAAGCCCATTTCGCCAACCAATTAGCAACACCATTCCATTCACGAGGAATATGATTGAAAGTAATATACTCCAGAGAGGCAGAAAGAGTGAGAATTTGTTCCACAATCAAAGCCAGCTGCCAGCTCACATTATCCAAATACTGTCTTTTCATTAAGTTCACCACAACCTGGGAGTCAAACTCACATATGATCCTGCGCCATCCCAATTGACTACCCCGCTCCACAGCTAATAAAATGGCTCGAGCCTCCATAAGATTATTCGTATGAAGACCCTTATACACCGAGAAAATAAACTGAACATCTCCAGAGCTATCCCGGCCCACCCCCACAATGCCAGCATGACCAGGATTTCCACGAGAAGAGCCATCCGAGTTGATTTTTAGGACTCCAAGAGGAGGGGTCCATCTTCCCTCCCTATTCACCTTTGGGGTAGGATGCCTGCATCTGTTGCGCATGAGCTGGCATTGTGGATGAGGAAGATGAAGACGATTAAAGCAACCAACATCATGAGGGTCCACCAGCACAGTCATATCACACTTAGCCGCAATAGTTTCTTGAAGAGTGTAGAATTTTCCTCCAAAGGTGAGGAGCCATCAACAACGAATCCTGGAAAATCCGCCTATTCCTCTCCAACCACAGGTTCTAGATAATAAAGGAAGGCCCAAGAGCCCAAGCAGCCTGTAGAAAGGAAGTAGAAACAGGGGCCCTGCCCCACCGTTCCCCGAACTCCACCAAAGAGGAAGCATGCCAGCAGGCTGTATTCCACACCCCCCACCAAAAATGCCAAATCTCCCTGGCATAGGAACATTGGAAGAAGATATGGGAGGCACTCTCTTCACAGCCACGATACAAAACACACATAGAGGGGCCTTGGAAACCACGTTTACATAAATTATCCCAAGTAAGACACCTGTTTTGAGCCACTAACCACATAAAGAAGTTGCACTTGGGCCAAGACAACTTGTGCCAAACTTGCTTCCACCAAGGGACCTCAATGTCCCCAAACAACTGCCTACCAACCTGCCTATAACCAGCGGCCACAGAGAACTTTCTAGACAAGTCAGAACCATCCCAAGCCAAGACATCGGGTCCTCCCAAAGAATTACAAGCACGGGAAGCCAAAAGATGGGAAAGCTCATGCCTATCCCCCTCAGACCCTCCAGGTGGCCACTCAGAAGGATGCTTCCAGCGAAAACTAACAACCAATCCACCATGCTGCGCCACCTTATAATGCTCCACAGTATCCCAGCCAGCGGCAATAAAAACATTAGAAAGGGACTGGAGATGAGGATGAGAAGAGAGAATAGGAGGATGACCATCCCAAGAATCTGACCAAAAAAGAGCCTGTGACCCCAAATGACAGATCCAAAAAAGAGCACACTTAATCAACTGCGCCCCCACTTTCAAAGTATGCCAAATCATAGAACCACTCCCTTCCAGAGGATAGCGAGGAACCTCAAAAGAAGCAACACCCCGAAGATATTTATGGTTGAGAATACGAGCCCATAACTGGTGCTGATTGGTACACCAGCGCCAGTAAAGCTTGGCAGCAAGAGCTTTTCCATTCAAAATAGCAGAGCGTAAACCAAGACCACCCTCCTGCTTTGGTCTACACACCGATTCCCACTTGACCAGGCTCCATTTTGAAGACAACAAATTACCGCTCCAAAGAAATTGACGAGCAAGAGCATCAAATTCCTTAAGGAAATACATAGGAGCTGCTTGAACTAAGCACCTATAGATGGGAAGGGCCTAGATAACTGACTTGAGAAGAGTCACTCTAGCAGTAGTAGACAACCAACGATGAGTCCAATGAGTAACCTTCCGCCTCAGCTTATCAAGCAACAACTGCCAGGAGGACTTGGGCTGACGACCAACAGCAAGAGGAATACCCAAGTAAACAAAGGGAAGAGACCCAATTTGAAACCGCAGAATAGCTGCAATTCGACGTTGGATAGCATGAGGAGTATTAAAGAAGAATATAGAAGACTTCTGCTCATTGATTCTCTGGCCCGAAGCCGCAAGGTAGATGTCCAATGCTTTCCTGAAGGAATCAGCCTCCCTAATATGAGCCAGTCCCATAAGAGAGGTATCATCCACAAATTGGAGATGAGAAAGCGTAGGCAAGCCCATCCCCCACCGCCAGCCATGAATCAAACCATGTGAAACTTGAGAATTAAGAAGACGGCCAAGCCCCTCAGCCAAAATAATAAACAAATAAGGAGAGAGCGGATCTCCCTGACGAAGGCCCCTAGTAGCCCCAAAAAGCTCAGAAGGTTCCCCATTCACAATAACCAAAAAGGAGGAAGAAGTTACACAACTCAAAATCCAGCTCACCCAATCAGAGGAAAAACCAAAGGCCAACAGAATCTTCTGAAGAAAACTCCATTTAACTCTGTCATAGGCTTTGGCCATATCCAACTTGATAAACATAGACCTATCCTTAGAGGTGGCCATGGAATGAATGGCTTCAGACGCAATCACCACCCCATCCAGAATTTGACGGCTAGCCACAAAGCCACCTTGCTCCTCAGAAATGATCACAGGGAAACAAGATTTAAGCCTCTTAGCAATCAGCTTCGTAATAATCTTATACACCACGTTACAGAGCGCAATAGGTCTAAAGAGATCAAGTTTGTCAGCACCTTCCTTCTTAGGAATGAGAACCAGAAAAGTAACATTCAGGGCACGAAGCATCTGCTTACTATGAAGAGACTCCCGAACCACCTCCAACAAATCCAGCTTAATAATATCCCAAAACTCTTGGAAAAACTCAACAGGGAAACCATCAGGGCCAGGAGCTTTCCCCTTGTTCATCCCAAACACCACCTCCTCCACTTCCGACAAAGTCACTGGGCGAATAAGAGAAGCATTCAACTCATTAGAAATTAAAGAGGGAATGCAATCAAGGACCCTATTTTCATCAGCCTCTGCAGGTAAAGAATCCTCAATAAACAGATTAGAGTAGAACTGATGAGCCTCTCTAGACAAAGCATGTTGAGCAGAGATCGAAATACCCTCAGAGTTAACAAGAGAAGAAATAAAACACTTATTTCGACGAGCTTGCATAGAATGATGGAAAAAAGAAGTATTCCTATCACCCTCTTGAAGCCAATCAATCTGAGCCTTTTGTTTCTAGAAAATCTCCTCACGAAGCTCCCACTCCACCAATTTCAGAGCCTAGGACTCAGCATGCCCAAGAGCCTCTGAGAAACCCAAATCCCGAATTTGGTGGGTAATAACAGCAAGGCGATCCAACGCTTCCCTTTTCCTAGCCCGAAAAATTACCAAAACACAACCTATTCCATCGCTTAAGATGAAACTTCACAAATTGCAACTTCTTAACCAGGGAATACATAGCAGTACCATACGCAGGGGCGCCATCCCGCCACCACTGAGCCACAAGATCACCCAAAGACTGATCACGCAACCACATAAGCTGAAATTTGAAAGGTGGATTCTTAGGATTTGGAAAAGCAGAAGTCGAAAACTTAATTGGGCAATGACCAGAGCCACACCAGTCAAGAATCTCAGAGCAAATGACCATGCTACCTCTAACCCAAGAGCAAGAAACAAGGAAACGGTCAAGCCGCTGGGCAATCGCTTTCAGGCTCACTCCATCTATTATTCCAAGTGAATAAGCCGTTAGAGGGTTTTACATCCATTAGAGCAAGAGAGTCCACATTAGTCCGAAACATATCTGAAGCAGGACCAAGTCTAGGCAGCCCTCCCCTTTTCTCCTCCATGCTCAACACAGCATTGAAATCACTAGCTAAGATCCAAGGCAAAAAGGGAGCACAGGACCTAACATACTTGATATGAGCCCAAAGCTGGATCTTACCACCGATGTCAATCGGGGCATAAACATTACTAACCAAAATAGTCTCACCAGATTCCAAAACCGAAGCCACCACAGAAATAGCAGACATGCTTGAAATCCACCAACGAGGAACAACCTTACGAGGATCCTAGAAAAGAGCTAGACCCCCAAAGGTTCCCCTAGACCCAATACACTGACACTGGCCAGAAAACCAAATACGAGGGGCATGTTGAAGCATGAGGTCCATTTGAAGCTTAGTTTCTTGAACACAAAAGATATCAGGAGAATGAACAACAATCAAATCTTGAATAGCCTTTTGACGGGAGGTGCTATTCAATCCCCTTGCATTCCATGAGAGAATAATCATGAGGAAGGTTGAGAGAAGTGGGCCTCAAGGGTCTTAATAGCACTAGATTCAACCAACAGATCCCCAGTAGATTTAAGCTTGTCCGCATCCTTCTTATGACTAGATTTCAAAGAAATTTCAAAATGCCCCTTCTTGAGAGGGCGTTGCAGCACCCCCAAAGCAGGAGACGATCCTCGACCTTTACCTGAAGAAAACACTACCTTAGCTAAATATGCTAATACAATATCATTCTCCACATTTGCAGAGGCCCTAGGAGGTTCCAACATCCCCTGCTCCAATGCCGGAGAAATACTCTAAACAACGATTGGTTGCTCCAGCCCTGTATCCATCCCTACATCCATACCAGTGCCCCCAGAAGAAAGCTCAACAGGAATCCCTTCCTCCAAAGACTGATTGTCCAGGACCTCAAACCGATTGAAACCCTGATCACTCTGTCTATCCTTATAGGCCCGCTTTTGACCCCTCCCTCTATTTCTCTGCTTAACAGGGATAAAGCCATCCTTATTAGGCCTGCCCTCAACCACAGACGCCTTACCTTTATCCCCCTTCTCCACCGAAGGCCCAGAGGAAGGGGAAGAGGAAACCCCTGTAGCTTTAGGTGCTCGAGGACACTGGCGCTGAAGGTGTCCATACTCGTGACAAAAGCGGCAACGAAAAGGGAGGGACTCATAATCTAGCGGTTGAATCCACGAGGCAGAGCCCAAACAAATTTCTAAAGAATCCGGCAAAGGGTTATTTAAATCAATTTCAACACAAATGCGAGTATAAGAGAATACCTTTTTATCCAAAGTATTCTGAGCAATGGCAGCTGGCTTCCCCAACAAGGCAACAATATGGTGCAAAATATCCTCCCTCCAAAACTCCAACGACAGCCATGGAAGACGGACCCACACAGGAACCCGTGTAGGAAGATACTCTGTTGCATTAAAACCTCCATGCCAGGGCTTAATGAACAAGCCAACATGATTGTAAAAATACGGCCCTCCCTCAAAAACATGATTACGATCTGAGATGCACGAAAAATCAACCATGAAATAACCATTTGCAGCCACCAAAAGATCGAAATCACCTTCAACCTGCCAGGTCCGACGGATCCAAGACTCTAAAGCCGAGAGAGGGACACGAATACCCAAGAACTTACAAATCAAAACATGCTGGCTCCAATAAGCTATGTCCTCATGAACCGATTTAGGAGAGATAACCAGAATAGGGCGATCTTGACTCTGCGGCAAGCATCCGTTTACTTTTTTGAGCTTAGAGCTCTCTCCCACAAAGGGCGAATCCACCTTTTGTGCATGCATGGCTGCCAAATTTTTTTGAGATGGCTTTGGCCCAGCAAGCACCAAGCTTTTGGAGACCTCTGCCATACCTCCACACCAAAACCCAACACCCAACTCACACCGAAACTCCCACTCTGAATCCACACCGCTTCCACCTCCCACTTCCCTCACACCACACAACCCCCAAACCCCCACACCCAACACCTCACAACCCCCAACACAGCAGAAACAAAGCCCCGGCCTGTTACAGGCTGCGGGCAACCAGCAGCAGCAACAGGGGACGCAAATGCATCAGCAGCCTCCCTCCATCTAGACTGGCATCTTAGTCTTTAGTGGCATTTACGTAGCAAGTGGGATTTATGTTTTTGTTTAATGTACCATTGTCAAGAGTAGCCTAGGCATGCCAGAGCACTTTGAATCACTTTTTATGATTCCTTTGATAAAACTACGAAACAATGTAGGCTAATAAGGTGGTAGAATGATGCATGGTACATGATACAAGAGGTTAGAAGTACCAATGTATTTTGAGGAGCTTACAAGTTATTGATGACGCACTTGGAAATTTAATATGGAGAATTTGCAAACTATTATGTGAAAAAACATAGGAGATAATCAAACCGTGAATTGTCCTAGGTCGATGGTGATGTGATTTGTAGCTTGTTCTTTACACTATGAATTAGAGATAAAATATTTTATTAAATATAGTATGTATTTAAGGTTTTTTGAATCAGTCAAATTATTTAGTTTATTTTGAATTTTTAAATTTGACTTGTCTTTCAGCCCTCTCCCTTTTTATATACAATAAAAAAAACAACTAATATAACATGATAGATTATTTCAAAATGAGCAAAAGTTGCAATCCATTACAACAAGGAGAGTATAAACTATATTTAGTAGTATTGATATTTATACTATCCCTTGTTAGAGCCTAGACTTGCGGGCCTTTGAAACTTCATAATTGGCTATGTTTGTTTTCCTCTTGGTTGCCCTTGCCTTGTTTGGACCGATTACTTATATTAGATCTGAGTCTTAAATTGGCTCTTTATGTTCAAATGCCTCTTTGTGCTATGTTACTCCCTCCTTATAACTAGGTCATTTGCTCAAATTGTCAAAATTCAAAAAACTGACCATGTTTTCTTTTGGTGCACAAATTGTAAAAGTATAGAAGTTTGCGAGTTAGTGAACTTAATGAATTTGGACAAATAAACAAGTAAAAGTCACTTATTATTGCCTAGACTTGCAGGCCTCTTAAATTGCATAATTGGTTATGTTTGTTTTCCTCTTTGTTGCCCTTGCCTTGTTTGAGCCGATCACTTATATCAAATCCGAGTTTTCAATGGGCTCTTTATGTTCAAATGTCTCTTTGTGCTATGCTACTCCCTCCTTATACCTAGGTCATTTGCTCAAATTGCTAAAATCCCAAAAATTGACCATGTTTTCTTTTTGTGTTCAAGTTGAAAAATTTAGGAAGTTTGCGAGTTCATTAACTTAATGAAATCTAGACAAATGAACAAGTAAATGTCACTAGGTTTTTTGAATTGGTCAAATTATTTAGTTTTATTTTGAAATTTAAATTTTGATTTGTCTTTCGGCCCTCTCCCTTTTTATATGCAATAAAAAAAAATCAAATATAACAAGATAAATTATTTCAAAATGAGCGAAGGTTGCAATCCATTAGAGCAAGGAGAGAGTATAAACTATATTAGTAGTATTGATATTTATACTATGCAAATGCCATGTCCCTTGTTAGTGCCTAGACTTGCAAGCTTATTAAGTTGCATAATTGGTTATGTTTGTTTTCCTCCATGTTGCCCTTGCCTTGTTTGTGCTGATCACTTATATCAGATTCGAGTTTTCATTAGGCTCTTTATGTTCAAATTTCTCTTTGTGCTATGTTACTTCCTCCTTATATCTAGGTCATCTGCTCAAATTGTTAAAATTCCAAAAATTGACCATGTTTTCTTTTTGTGCTCAAGTTGTAAAAGTTGGGAAGTTTGCGAGTTCATGAGCTTAATGGAATCTAGACAAATGAACAAGTAAAAGTCACTAGGTTAATGATGTCATAAAGTTCATGAACTCTATGAAAATTTGATAAGGTTCATGATTTGACAAAAACATCGATAAGTTGAAGAGAAAATGTAAAGAAAGAAGAAAAGCAAAAAAAGTGAAAGTTTTACATGTTGCAAAGTTTGCAGGTTTTGTGAAAGTGCAACAAAGGTAGGATAAGTTCAATGTATCATAAAACTCATAGGTTTGCAAACCTTCAAAAGGGCCATTGTGGTTCTTAATTTTGCAAAAGTGAAAAAATATGGTATGGTTGGCCATGTCAGCAAAAGTGCAAAAGATTGGAGAAGAAAAAATGAAAGGTTTGTGATGTTAGTAAGTTCGTGAGTTTGTGAACTTATCAATGCACAACATGGTGTGAGTAGAGGCCAAATTTTTGATAAGAAAATAAAAGAAATGTAATGAAACTTCAAAATATGGTGGAAGGGTGCCAAAGGGAATGTTCAAATGCTTATTGCATTGTTTTGCCTATCCATTCCTACTCCAAGATGGTTGAACTACTAGAAATAATGAAACACGACTTAGGGTTCCTGTGAATTTCATAGGCGTTCTTTCAAGTTGATGGTGATCTGAGTTGTAGGCTTCAAATTTATAAGGCTTGGTAATCTCCCAAGTGCCAAGAGTGTTAACCTTGGAAAGATCACCACAAACTTGTCTTCAGGTTGGGTAGCTAAGGATCAATTGTCGAGGTAGGTAAGACCTCTTTCACTTTTGGCTTTGCAAGACCAAGGGTTTTTTTAAGGTACTGTAATAGATTTTAATACAAGAACACAACATTCACCCTGACACAAACTATACCCATTGCATAGTGTGCCCCAATTTCGGTTATCACTTCGTGTTTGTATGTTGGTTTGGGAGACTCAAGGTTAAGTACCTTCTTATAACATATGATTTTCCATATGAGTGTTTGAGATCATGTTTTGTGATAACCCCTTAGATGTTATAGACATTCAAACATGGCAATAAAACACACTAAACTGAAGAAACTAAGAGATGTTTAAGTTGATATATTATGTGTGTTGAGGATGATGGGGAGAGAAATCCATTAGTAGATTGGTGCCTCTATCTAGTTGGGAAACAAAGTCTCTGTGTTCATACAAAATATGTAACAATTGAAGCCAAGGTGATGGAGTAACCAACATGCTTTTTCATATTGCACAAGCAAGCTGGGATTTACAAATACATTCAGAAAAACCACAAATAATTGTAGAATATTAAATAAGTCTATTTAGTAATCCATGAACATGCCCATACATTCCCATTATTGTTCTGAGAAGCTATCTTGTTAAAGCTTTACAAGAATTTTACAATCATTTGGCTATCTAACTAATCAGAAACACATCAAGAAATGAACACCATGCACATGTAGACACTTAATTGAGGTTAAATCTACCTTTAATCACTTGATCTACAATAGTTACAACTGTACAAATTTGGGATAAACTTGGATCATTATAGTGGAAGAATAGCTATACCTAATGCTAGAAATTATGAACCCTTTGGTTCTGTTGTGTAAGTTTTCTCTCCAAAAATGTTTATCATCTAAAATGTTCTCCCCCTTCTTCAAAATATGGTCACCAAGGAAGATATACCATGGCAAGAAGGTGTGTAGAATGTTAGAAGGTCGTGCCACATGGGAAGCCTTAGCCACAACCTTCACCAACACATAGTAGCCAAGTGTCCATTGCAAATCCAATTTAATTGATAGGAAACACATAAGAACATTCTTTTGACTTGCACCTTACATTCACATTGATAATTTGTGGGTTTGAGAGAAAAAAAAGGAGAAATCACCCTAAAAATATGTCAAAATCGTGTCTAGGGGGTGGTTCATGACACTAAATGTTTTGAAGATAATAAATCAGGTATGAGCACCACAATTTCCCTTGGATCCATGCCAAAATGCAATAAAGGTCATTAAGGAGTGTTCTTGGGTTGAGGTGTGGGTAGTTGCAGTGGTGGTAGAGTATTAATGGTATTGCAGAGGGAGCCAACAACCTACTAACCGTTTGTGGGAAAATTACTTTCAAGTGTATATGCATATATTGAGCCTTTATTGAGTTTACTTGAGTTATCATCACCTTTACCTTTTACTTGTTTACTTTATACCTTAGCGTTTGTTGAAAACCATTACTTCACCTTTGTTAGGCATTGAAGGCTTATCAGGTACATGCAAAACATCTATGGTTATCTAGCCCAAGTTCAATTCACTGACACATTCTCGCATCTTCTTCCTTTTTATTTTTATTTTAGCCTTACAAGAAATTGCCCCCTTATGGGATGTAGAAAATTGACCTAGGTATGGATGTAGCATAGGAATTGAGCCATTTTAAAAGATATTATTAGCACTAGGTGGAAAAATTGGTCTAGTATGGCCCTAGCAAAAGTTTGGGCCCTTGGTAGATACATCCAGATGCCATCGCTATCCCCCTAAGGTCCTATAAACCTTCAGGTCTCCCCAAAACTTCATATGCGGGATATCGACTTCCATTGGGAACAAGTGGGAGGTTTATTTGCAAGTGAACTTCACCTTTTGGACAAATGTCTAATTCACTTGGATTTACTTGTAAACCTTTCCCTCAACTATATCGGCCTTCAACAGGTTCATGTAGGTTAGGAAGTTCCATCTGATCCTTATGGGTCAGAGACCTGCAATTGAATTGCACCAATTGGCCCTGAAACAGTTCACTTACCCTTTGTGAAGGTTTGGCCTCCATCAAAACCATGCAAGCAAATCCGTCTAAACTGGATGAAGAAATTTGGAGTGGAAGTTCAAATGCATTAGAGAAGTCTACAAAAGGAAGATGTCATCATGAAGGGTAGATGTAGGAAGATGGAATCCATTCTCTTGCAAAGACTTAGCAATTGGCGAGAAAATAGAACCAAGAGGAATTGCAGGGATCCAAGAAGCACAAAGAAAAAAAAACTATTGGCAAGTGGAAATAAAATGATTCATATAGAAATGCTTGTAAAATTGGATGGGCACAATTTTCCTGTAATGCGAAAAAATCCAAGTGAATTGGGTAAACATTAAAAAGTGTAGTTTAGTTGAGCAATAGGAATTTGCAAAACCAAAGATGTAGAAAAAATTAATTGAACTGGATAAAAGCGAGCCAAAGGGGAAGTTCAAATGTTTGACGGATTCTCGCAAGATTGACACTTAGCCATTTTTTCTATTTTCTCCTTTTGTGGAGACTGATAATTGAACTGCATATTGTGGGAAAACCTCATTGAACTATACTATGCGGGGAGAGACATCTTAATTGCACTTGGGCCAGTTGGAAGGAGAAAACCTGCAAAGGCATAACTTTCACCCCTTAAGTGAATTTTCAAAACTACAAAAGGGAAATATACCTAATTTTTCACGCTCTACCCAACTGTGCTAATTTTTTTGGCAAAAGACCACTCATGATAGATATCTCAAATTGGTTATAAACTTGGGAAAATATGGCTAAGACACAAAATAAAACATAAAATTTTAGGGTGCCAACACAAGGCATGGTACTTCATATCCAATTCCCTATTAATGTAGACACTTATAGATCACAAAGGGATATCCCTCAATGCCTTGTGTGTACAAAGAGACATCTTAGGTTGCAATTTCAGGTGTGATCCATAGAGAATTATGTTTGATGGGCATGGGCATCCTTTGTTGTGTGCTAGTTGGGGGATTTGTAAATTAATACATATTTCATGCCCCCTTACTCTAGGAAACTTGCATGAAGAATATAAGGCCAAGAGTCTTTATTTTTCAAAGTTGGTCATTCTTGTTTTCACATAACAAAAGTGTTGACCGTGTTTTAGGGTTTTAAATTTGCTAGTTGATTCACCATTTAGACAATACATCTCAAAAGTTGAAGTGAGGTAGTTATTTGAAGTAGATATTTATAATCTTGGATCTCCTTGGCTAGCTGTAAGAATTTTGGAGAATTTTGAGCAAAGAGGTGTGATAGGTTACTCCTTGTTTGTAGTTCTCCCTCATCACATTTTTTGGTATGGTTGTAATATGAATATAATGAATGTTACAACATTTTAATTCAATTCAAATTGTATTTGTAATGATCACTATCCTATTGCATATGAATGTTCGTAAATTTGGAGAAGGATTACTAAGTAGTGAGTATATTTGGTTGTTGAATATTATACCTTTGTTGTTTCTAATGGCTGAATGTGACTCTCTTGCCCAAATAAGACATTGGTCATAAAAACTTGGACCCTCCACACATTAAAATTAACAAAATATTTCACTAGTAGTTTAGGAGTAGAAAGTAGGTTCATGTGCATTTCATGATTTGGTGTTATACCCAGGGAAACATCTTCAACAAGCCTTAGTAGGTTCATGTGCATTTCATGATTTAGTGCTATACCTAGGGAAACATCTTCAACAAGCTTTAGTAGTTTGTATTTTGGTGAATCATGTTTTGCATGTCCATATCAAATTAATAGGAGTTATAGTAGTAGGTTAGCCTTTGATTTAATGACATAATTTTGGGTCAAATTGTACATTTGGATACTATTGTAGGTTAATTATAGTGTAATATATTTAGTTGTGATTAAATCTTGTTAAATATTATGTCTAAGAACACTCTTCTAGGTCCAATTGAGTTCGAAGTGAAGGAGATTTTATCCACTCTCAATACTTGGCTTGTTATTTGTCATTCTTTGTTGATGAACACATTTTTCACTCTCAAGAATGAAAACCCATGGCCTTGAGTTGGACAAATTCTGCTAGAAATTGACATATGATTTCGAGACCCAATATCCCCTACATCTTCCTCCATCATGATGAAGCTTTGTTCATAGGTCTTGTCCAAACCTTTGACCAATCACATGGTGGATAAGTAGTTTGATTATTATTTTTCTTTAACTTAATGTTAAAACTTTCTTATTTTAAGTTTCTTTTGAGTGGCACTAGCAATGACATGACATGCATTTTTAGCTTGTAAAATCCAACTTTGCTTGTAAGGAAATCTTGAATTGATGTGGTCTCTTTGAATAGATACACAAAGTGATATTGAAATTCCCTCACTATGCCCATGAAAGAAAGTTTGTGAAACTCATTGTACATTAGGTAGAGGTTCATAGGGTGCCCAAATAGAGTGTCCATTATGGAATCAATGTTCTTATGGTACTCCTAAATGTATTTTCTGCAAGAGCCCTCCCCATTTCTTTGTACCAAGTGATTCATTAGAATATTTGAGACAAAGGTAGAGGAGATTTTTGAATTGACATGGTGGCACAGCTTCCAATCCATATAATCCTTGTCTAGAATTGCCTTTATAGTATATGTAATGTTGCCACTCGAAAAAATAATACCTTCTTCATCCTTAAATTGGTAGTGCTCCCCAAGAAAGTCATTTTTTGTTTCTCACTAACATGCTATATCATTGCGTCCATCTTTGTTGTGTTTAGGAAATTTCAAGGTTAGGATGCAAGATGGGGATTATAGAAGTGACATTGCTATGTGTAAGGAGTCAGAGTAAAGGCACAATATATTTCCCTACCACGGGTTGTATAAAAATAATTTATTGTTGATGACATGTCGTGGATGGTTCAATGTGTTTGGGATTTAAGTGCGATAACCCACATGTTGTACATGCTTGATGATCAACAATTAATTCCCCCTCCTTGTCTACACCTAGTTAGATAAGTTGTCCACTACCTAGTTACCTTCTTGATAATAATATTTAATATAACTTTTTTTTATCGAGTTTGGAATTGTCCAAGATTTCAATTTTTTTTTTGATCTTTCAAATGATCAATTTCTTGTTTTGCACATCGAGAATTATATCCATTGCATATTTTTCAATTTCTACTAAATAAATCTTGAAAGACTGCACTTGTTGAAGTCCAAGAAGAAAGGTAGAAGCTTATGCTTCATTGTTTCTTCTTGGAAGGAGTTACTTTTATTAGTTTTCCCTCATTATCTTTGATTACAAATCTCACCCCTGAGGGACCAAGTTTCCTCAACGAGGTTCCATTGAAATTTAGCTTGTATCTCCTAGGGGGAGGGGTTAGTCTTTTGACCAAATTTTCTATGAATAAGAGTCTACCTTAACCTAGTTAACCCATCAATGAGGGACAATCTTTTGTTTTTCCAATTTTTGGAATGTCTTTGTCTTGTGTAGTGAAGGTGAACTTTCTCCTAGATTTTTCTTTGGCTCTACTTATAACTAATTTTGAGATGATGAGTTTTTAATTTTGATATGAGAAAGTCCCATGATTGTGAATTTTCCTAGAAGATGTGTGTTCATTTTCTTCCATATTTTCCATAAGATCATTGAGGAATTGTAGGTGTAGTGACTTGAGATGACAACCTTTGGCTTTGAGAGTTTCTAGTCTTTTAATAGTCAAAGAAGAATATCTAAGTGTGATTTTGGGAAACATAGGCAAACATTGAGTTAGTTCCAACATTTTGTTACAAAAGAGTAGTGAAGAAAGAGATGCTCCTTGGTTTCCTCAACTTGTTCACATATAATGTGTCCAAAAGGCCTCACAAAATTGATATTCATCATTCTATAATTGGTAAGGACTTCATTTTGGATGGAAGCCTAGACAAATGCACTTGTCTTAGGAAGGCAATCTATGTGGCCAAAAATGGTAATCAATCACTTATTTTCTCTAGGTGGCTCCATCATGGATAAGTAGCATACTTTGATTTAATGTGAACTACTTTTGGAGCATGTATGCTTGCATTCATCCTTGGAATTGCTTATGAAAATCATCTTATCTTGAAGTAGACCTTTAAGGCTCTCAATTTTCTTTTTAGGAGTACATGATCGAGAATTCCTTCCATTTACAAATTTTTATAACTTCCTCATGCTCTATTTAAACTTTAATCTTTTACATTGGTACCCCATTGTCTTATGACAATATTTTTTTAATATCTTCAAGGTCATGCCTTCCTGAAATGCCTTGTGTTCGTCCTATGAATCTATCCAAAATTTGGTCTTCCTACCACTTTTGACCTCTAGGTGATGTGATTAATGATTAGTTGTTTATATTTAACCATGAAATTCCAAATGTGTGAGCTAGATTGGGGGTTTAGTGTGGTGAGGATTCTATTGTATTCCTTTGTGTCCAAATAATTTTTACGTATGAAGGTGCTCCATTTTGAGTTTGAATATGTAAATATCTCCAAAACTAGCTTATTGACAAGGGCTAAGTTTTGAATGGTCATATGTTTAATGCTTGCTCCCCTAGTAGCAAGAGGTAGATGTATCTTTTCCTAATTAATTAGAGGGAATTCTTTTTTGTCCTTCATGCTTTGCCATTGAAAATATTTCATTGTATTGGCAATGGTTTTTATAGTGGAGGTCAGTTACCTTAATACTAAGAGTAAGTAGATAGGCAAAGTTGAAAGAACAAACCTTATCATGGCAATTCTCTTGAAAAAAGATAACCACTTACCTTGCCATAGAGCAAGGTGGATTGAATAGTATCAATGAAGGATTTCCAAAGAGAGGATTTATATGCTTTAATGACCAACAAAACCCTAAGATATTTACTAGGGATTTAGTCTATTTTGAAGCCTAGTGCTCTAGAAATCCTTTTCTATAGTCTTAAATAAGAATTGAAGAAAAAAACTAACGATTTGTTGCCTAGAAGTAATGGTGTAGGTGGGTAAGATGAGTTTCATATTTTTTGTTCTCCATATAGTTTCTTTCATAAATAAATTGGTGTCATTAGCGAACTATAGATAGGTGAAGGCCTCCACTCCTTTTGCAGCCTCAATTCCTTGTCATTTACTATTGAGTAGAGAGTGATTAATATATCATCCTAGTGCATTTTTCATGCAAGTATTAGAAATGGAGATAATGGATCACCATATTTGAATCCTTGAGAGGCCTTGAAAAAACCCACAAGAATTTTCTTTAAGAAAATGAAAAATATGAGATGAAAATGCATTCAATATTCATTCTTACCATTTTGATCAAAAACCAAATATCTCTAATATTTTCATGAGAAATCTCCAATTTACCTTGGGCCTTATTAATGTTTAACTTCACAATCATGCTTTTCACTTTTCACATTAGAATTTGAAATTGAATGCATAATATTATGAGTAATAATAATACCTTTAATTATGGCTTGATTTGGCATAAAATCACTTTGCTCTTGGAATATGAGTGTTGGGAGGAGTGCTTTGTGTTAGAATTGTGAAAAACATGAACCACGAGATCAAATAATGAACAAAGACACCTTCCACACAAGAGATCTGCAAACAGAGAATTGCTATATTCCTCAACAAGAAAAATATACAACAATGAACATCAAGAATCTTCAAGGAAAACAAAAGTCCTCAAAGGTTGAGAGTTCTATCAAAGACATGAAAGAGTGAGAGATAATATAATGAGGCTTAAGTTCTATATAGGAGCAACCCTAAATGGTAAAGGGATTGGATCATGACAAGTGTTAACATCTCATGCAATGAGATAAGATGATCCAATAATGCTCTCTAGTTAACATAGCAAATCAATCCTAAGTTTAGCTTAAGTGAATGTGAATAAATTAGACTAGTAATTAATTAAAGATTAATTAATTATTAGCTAATGCGTGATTACTCTAACACCCCCTTAAGATGAACTTAGGGAGTATCTAAAAACCTTAAGAAGAGAATGCATGATGGGTCTTGAAAAACAAGGCCTGGTGAGGTACCCATGTACAAACAAAAGATCTATCAAAACTAGAGAAAAGGAGAAAACCACATGGAAAAAACTCCTCTCCAAAAAGAGAAAGGTGAATGAAGGACTGGAAATGCCTCCAAATCAAGGTGGATGATTGAGAAGCCTCCAATCAAAACAATATCCAAAAACAAGAACATGTAGAACATCACTGAAGCACAAATAAACTATAGACAACTATTAAATGATGACCGATATAGTGCTGAAATGAAGAACCTCCTTGAAACAAATGATGATCAAGATCAAGATAACAAGAATATGCATGAGTTCCCGCAATGACACTACTCGAATTAGATGGGAAACAAAGGTAAAACATTTGGAACTCAAAGATACAAATGGAAAGATCAAGAAGAAAATAATCTACATGAGTGCCCCCAATGACACTACTCGAATCAGATGACAAAGGAAAACATCTGGAAGTCGAAGATATATGCATGAATTTGCATGAGTGACCCTAATGACATTACTCAACATGCAAGATAAGTCAAAAATACAAGTACCAATACTTTGAAGAACACTGATCATGAGAGAGACAATAATCTACATGAGTTTCCCCAACGATACTACTTGAGTCAGATTGAAAACAAAGGAAAACATCTAGAAGTCAAAGATACAAACAATACATGAATCTGCATGAGTGACCCTAATGACACTACTCAACATGCAAGATGCAAGTTGAAAATATAGGTACCAATAGTCTCTAATCAAATGAAAATGGAAGGTCGCTTCTAAAAAATAGGAATGCAAGAGTTTCCATATGGTAAGTGATCCATCTCACCAAAATGCATGGTAATCAACCGCTAATGTACGTTGCATCTAGAAGTACATAGGAACAAGAACTAGATACATAGATCACTCAAACTATGAAACCAAGGAAGCATTAGCACCAACAGTAGAAAAACCCCCATAATGTTGAATAGGGAAAGCCAAGATAGGTACACTGAAACTATGTGAAACCAAGAAGTGCATGTAGGAGAAACAATCTGCAAATAAAAGGGTGTGCAAACTTAGGCACACATGCATTATGCAAGAATCACTGGGATTCACTATTGTCGTGGAAGGGATACTCATTTGACAAAGGTATGATGGAAAACCAAAGGAAAACATCAAACCCCCCCATGGCACTTTATATCATAGTGCGAGAACAAAAGGCACAATAGGATGTGCAAAATCCCCAAAAAGAATACACTAGAATGACACTTTATCTCAATGCATCTACAAAAGAGAATGTGCATGAAAAATATGTCTACAATACCCAAATAGGATAAAATACTAGAAATACATGTAGAACAACAAAAAATGAGTCATCCCATGCAAACAAAAAAGTTTCTAGGAGCTAAAACGTCCAAGTAATTCACCAGGATGTGAAAACACAAAAACCTAAATAAAATATACTTGGAGAGAAATTTGGAAAAATACATGAATAGATGTGAAGAGCTCTGAAAGACCGTCCTAATGCCGTTGAAATCATGAAAAATCGAGAAACAAGTCAAAAGTTATGAGTTCGGGACTGAAAACACCACCTCTAACTTCAATAGGTTGTAGAATGCACCAACAAAAAAGAAGTGATGAGACCCACACCACTAGAAATTTGATGGAACTAGCTTTCCGACGATATCTCGTTCCCCCAATTTTGATACCATACGCTTAAGTTATGACCAAAAGAAAGAAAACCTCCTTTAGGGCACAATGAGGGTTCAAAGGGGCCATGCTATTGATTGTACCATTGATATCGTGCTGGCATCAACATGATGTCAACAAAATATTTGCTAGAATATTCTCTAGCTATTGGAAAAAAAATCCGATTCTTGCAAAAAAACTTGACAAATGGAATATACCTTGAGAATGTTGAATATGCCAAAAAGATTGACCATTAGAATTTTTACGTCGAAGGCGTTCCCTCTTTGAAGTGGAGTGAGCAAATTTGTAAAAGTGATGACTCAATCATGTTGAAAAGAGATGCAAGATGATTGCATTTATTTTGACTATTTATTTTTGTTGTCGTGGAAATTTCCTTCCATAAGTTATGTTTCTCTTGCTGCTAGCCTTTTTCTAAGTAAATAATTTTCCGAGAGTCAAATATGATAGCTATCAGCCTATACTTCCTATTTTGTGTTCTATCACAATTTGCTCTACAATGATCACCGAGAAAATATGGAAAGTATAATTATTAAAGTTAAAGTACTTTTGCCTTGCTCGTACCTAAGTAAAAAATAATATAATACATTGTAATGTCTAGATTTCGCATGTGTAATTACTTCTTGATGGAGATAGAATTAAACATTGAATTATAATAATATTTTTAATTATTGACTTATTATTATTTTCTATAATATTATAAGACATAATAACTTTTTTCTTTCTTTGAAGGTGGATAAAAATACATTCTATTTGTTATTGGATAAAAAATTGCTCTTTCTAAATTAATTTAGAATTATTTTATTTTATTTATAATGTTTATTTTTATGAAGAATTACTATTTTTTATTTAAAATAGTCTTCTTTTTATAATAATTTTACGTTTTCAAATGTATATTTCTTTTTTATTTTCAAATATAATTTACAATTATTATTATATATAATATTTATGTAATGTAAATTATTATACTTTATACTTTGCACTATTTTTTTAAAATAATAATAATAATTTTTTAGATGATATTTATATTTTTAAAATTTTATATTATAAAATATAATTTTCTAAAATATTCTTAATATTAAATATAAAATAAAATTACATATAATATAAGATATTTTAGATTTAAATATTTTTTAGTATAATATTATATATAAAATGTTTATATAAATTATACATTATTAAATATAATATATAATATAATTTTGACATAGCATACTAATTAAATTATTAAATATAGTTAGTGTTTTGTATTTATAATATTTATTATTATATTTGTTGAAAAATATACTCAAATTATATTTATTAAAATACTTATTTTATATTATAATCAATTTTATAATGATTTCATTTTTATTATTATTAATACTAAAATTTAATATTAATAATTATAATTAATTTAATTATAGTAATTATTATAATAAATTAGTATTTATATAACATTATTATTTATATAAAATACGTTGAGGCACTTATTTTCATCATTTTTTCTCATTGCAATAGTATTTCATCATTCATATAATTATAAATATTTTTTTACTTTATAATATATAAGTAAAATAAAAATAATTATGTCGAGAGTTACGTGAGAGTCACACCGAGAGGTGTATTACACAGTGGTAATGTTGCTTTTTTAGATTTTAAAATCAATTTAATTAAAAAAATAAATTAAAACTAAATACTTAGTGCCATTTAATAAATTTTTAAGCTTTTAGGGTGAACATTTATTTATAGTAGTAACATAAATATATTTTTTTATAATTATAACAAATTTCAATGTATTTATTTGTAATTTATTTGTTTATTTTCAATAGTGCATTTATTTATTTTAGTTTATTTTTCAATAGTGTATTTATTTTATTTTAATTTATTTTTCAATATTTTTTAGTTTTTTTGCTTTGTTTTTAAAGCAGTTTCAAATCTATTTTATTCACAACTTTCTTTAGATGTTCTTATCTTTGAATTCATGAAGAGCTCTATTTAAAGAGGTTGTTGAATCATAACCATTTCAAAATTTTGCAATTGCAGGTTTGGCTTTATTCTCCTGGAGTTGGATTTCTCGTAGTTTTGGCTTTACATTTTTTGGATTCACTTGAGTTTAGCTATAGCAAATTTGGCTTTAGTCCTATTGAAACCAATTGCATTGTTATAAAACAAAGATTCAAGGAGTGATAAGGTTTATTGCTTTTTATTTGTGGTTGTTTTATTATTGAGTTGGATGGAAAGTCTCCAAGTTGAGTCTATTGGACTTGCTAGGGATCATTTGGTTTGGAACTTGGCAAGGTTACATTTTCTTAACACGTGCTACAATCAAAACTAGGGTTTGGTTACCTTATCTCGTTTGTTTAAAAAAGAAATTGAACATATGTATTGAAAATAAAATTATAATTAAAATCAACCAATTCAAATTTCACTATTTCACTATTGAGTCTTTCCACGTGATTTATTTTGCTCATATATTATTTGATTGATTGAAAATAGGCGCCTTGAGAAAAGATAACTCTCGGCATATTTTATATATATTAATATTTAATATATGTATGCTAGTATAGAAGTTTCTAAAATTTAAAAACTTAAGAACTTTTCCAAATTTACTATTTCATAGAAAATTCTATTTCTAAATTAATATACTTAAAATTTAAAAATATTAATTTTTTTTTTGCAAATTAAATAAAAAGAAAATATCTTAAAATTACTATTACACATAAAAAATATGTTTATGAATGAATATATTTAAAACATATATATATATATATATATATATAAAAATATATATTTCTAAAAGGAACAAAATCATTCATATTTTATTTTATTCAAAATTAATATGTATGAGTAAAGCTTTTCATAATAATGCTGAATAATTTCAGATCATAATTTTATAAAAAATTAATCAATTACAAATGAACAATAAATGAACTAAACAAATAACACTTTTGACATTTTATATATTTAGATAAATTGTTAAAATAAATAAAAATATGATATCAAGAAATTATAAAGTAAAAGAATGAAATTTTAGTGTACATAAAAATATGTAAAACTTTTATCTATGTATATCTATTTTATTAGGAGAGATAATGTAACATGAATAATTTTCTGTATAATTAGGATTAAAGTCAAGATTAGACTAAGGGTTAGAATTAGAATAAAGATTATGGCTATATTTATTAGGACTAGGATTAGGGTTAGAGTGATGGTTACAAGCAAGGTTAGATGTAGAATTAAAGTTATAATTAGGTTATAGTAAGGGTTATTGTTAAAATTATGCCTAGAATTAGTTTGAGTTAGGATTAAATTGAGTGTTTCAATTAGAATTAGGGTTATAGTTAAGGTCAAAATTAGGGTTAGGGTCAGGGTTTGAATTAGGGTTAGGATTTGGGTTAGAATTAGGATTAGGGTTAAAAGATTAAAATTAAAATTAGGGTTAGGGTAAATGTTCACTTAGGGTGGTTAGGATTCATTTTGGGTTAGGGTTAGATTTTATGATAAATATTGGTGTTAGGGTTAGGGTTGGGGTTCAAATAGGGTTAGGGTCAAGATCAAGGTTAGGGTTCAATTATTGATAGATTCAATAAGGGTCTAATTAGGGTTAGGGTTAAGGTTACAATTAGGGGTTGGGTTCAATTAGGGTAAGGGTTAGTGTAAGTCTTAGGGTTAGGGTTCAATAAGAGTTGCAATTAAATTATGGTTTAAAATAATTATATCTTTCATCAATTAAAAAATAAAAAATAGAAAATAAAGTATAACTATGAAATGCAATTAAATATAAAATAGAAAATAAAGTAGAAATAGAAAATTTAAAAAATTAAGTATAAAATAGAAAATTAAGTATAATTTTTTAAAAAATTCACTATTTCATATAAAAATAAGTTTCTAAATTAATATACTTAAAAATAAAATATCTAAGATCTTTTTAAAATAGATATCCATTAGACATAAAAAGAAGTTTCTAAAATTTAAAAACTCAAGTATGAAAGAACTTTCTCAAATAGAAGTTTCTAGAATTTAGAAACTTGAGTATGAAAGAAATTTCCTTAATTCACTATTGCATATTAACATAATTTTCTAAATTTGCATATTAACATAATTTTCTAAATTTTAAAAACTTCTTTTGGAGAAAAGTTATTTCATACTTAAGTTTTTAAATTTTAGAAACTTATTTTTAAAAATTCTAAAGTAATGTATTTAAACCTAAAAAGTAGAAAGCTAAATAAAAAGGAAATATCCTAAATTTACTGTTACACAAAAAAATATTCAATATTTTTAAAAAAATTGAAAGCATTACAAAAAAAAATAAAAAATCCATATTCTATTTTAAAAATTAATGTATATCTCTAAAGAAATATTTTAAATTTAAGACTTTATTAAATAAATTATTTTACAAAAATACAAAAACTTAGATATAAAATCTAATATAAAAGCTTTCCATAATAAGTGCACATCTAAAATAAATTATAAATTACAAATTAAATACAAAATAAAAATAAAAATTATTATTACACATAAAAATAAGTTTTAAAATTAATATATTAAAACTACCATACTTATATTTAACAAATTGATGCACACTAAATTTTATCATAAAATTAGCTTTATGATTCAATTAGAATTATAAGATAAAGCTTGGAGTTAGGGTTAGGGTGATTGGAGTAAGATCAGGGTTACAATTAGGGATTAATGTTTAATAAAAGATAGGGTTAGGGTTAGGGTTAGGGTTAGGATTATGGATCAATCAAGACTAAGACTAAATTAGGGATAAGATCAGGGTTAGGGATCAATTAGGATTAAGATTAAATTAGGGATAGGGTTAGGGTTAGGGATCAATTAGGATTAAGATTAAATTAGGGATAGGGTTAGGGTTAGGGATCAATTAGGATTAGGGTTGAAAAGGGTTCAATGAGGGTTAAGGTTATGCTAGGGTTAGGGTTTTTTTATTAGGGTTTAATTATGGTTAGGATTAGGTTAGGGCTCAATTTGGGTTACGGTTAACATTAGGGTTGTATTATATAGCTTGGGGTAAAGGTTATGGTTAGAGTTAGGAGTCAACTAGGGTTAGGAACAAATAGGGTTTGGGTTGGAGTTGGGGTTCAATCAAGGCTAGAGTTTAATTAAGCATAGGGTTCAATTCGGGATAGGATTATGATAGGGTTAGGGTTCTTGATTAGAGTTTAACTATGGTTGGGGTTAAGTTTCAATTAGGGTTAGGGTTAACATTAGGGCTATACAATATAGCTTGGGGTAAAGGCTGTGGTTAGGATTTGGGTTAGGGTTAGGACTCGACTAGGGTTAGGAACAAATGGAGTTTGGGTTAGGGTTAGGGTTCAATCAAGGCTAGAGTTTAATTAGGGTTAGGATTCAATTAGGGTTAGGGTTAAGATGAGGGTTAGGACTTAATTAGGGTTAAGGTTTGATTAGGGTTAGTGTTCACTTAGGGTTATGGTTAGGGTTTGACTATAGTTATTTTAATTAGGGTTATAGTTAGTGTTAGGCTTCAATTAGGGTTAGGGTTAGGGTTTAATAAGGGTTAAGGTTATGTTAGGGTTAAATTAGGGTTAACTTTATGTTAGGGTTAGGGTTCTTTATTAGACATTAATTATGGTTAGGGTTAGGTTAGGGTTCAATTAGGGTTAGGCTTAACATTAGGGTTACACACTATAGGTTGGGGTAAAGGTTACGATTAAGGTTGGAGTTAGGGATAAGACTCAACTAGGGTTAGGAACAAATAGGGTTTAGGTTAGGGTTCAATCAGGGCTAGAGTTTAAGTAGGGTTAGGGTTCAATTAGGGTTAGGGTTAAGGTTAGGGTTAGGGTTTAATTAGAGTTAAGGTTCGATTAGGGTAAATGTTCACTTCGGGTGGTTAGGGTTCAACTATAGCCATTTTAATTAGGGTTATAGTTAGTGTTAGGGCTCAATTTTGGTTAGGGTTAGGGTTCAATTAGGGTTAGAGTTAGGTTTAAGGTTAGGTTACACTAAGGGTTCAATTAAGGTTAGTTTAATTAGGGTTCACTTATGGTTAGGGCTTTGATTAGGGTTCAATTAAGTTTATCATTAGTGTTAGGGTTAGGTTTAGGGTTGAAATAGAATTATGATTCAATTACCTAGTTCAAGGTTATTATTAAGGTTTGATTAGGCTTCATGATTAAAATTAGTGTTTAATTAGGGTTAGGGTTAGGGTTAGAATTTTAAATTAGGGTTAGGGTTAAGTTTTAGGTTAGGTTAGGGTTAGATTTCAATTAGGGTCAGTTAGGATTAGGTTTAGGGGCTCAATTTGGGTTAGGGTTCAAGGATAAAGCTTGGTGTTAGGATCAAGGCTAGAGATATGGTTAAATTAGGGCTAGCATTTAGGTTCTTGATTAGGGTTTAATTACTATTATGGTCAGGTCAGGGTTCAATTAGGGTTAGGGTTAACATTAGGGTTATATGATATAACTTAGGGTAAAGGTTATGGTTAGAGTTAGGACTCAACTAGGGTTAGGAACAAATACGGTTTGGGTTAGGGTTGGGGTTCAATCAAGGCTAGAGTTTAATTAATCTTATGGTTCAATTAGGGATAGGGTTATGATAGGGTTAGGGTTCTTGATTAGAGTTTAATTATGGTTAGGGTTAAGTTTCAATTAGGGTTAGGGTTAACATTAGGGTTATATGATATAGCTTGGGGTAAAGGTTGTGGTTAGGATTGAGGTTAGGGTTAAGACTCAACTAGGGTTAGGAACAAATAGAGCTTGGGTTAGGGTTAGGGCTCAATCACAACTAGAGTTTAATTAGGGTTAGGGTTAGGGTTCAATCACAACTAGAGTTTAATTAGGGTTAGGGTTAAGGTGAGGGTTAATACTTTATTAGGGTTAAGGTTTGATTAGGGTTAGTGTTCATCTAGGGTTATGGTTAGGGTTCAAATATAGTTATTTTAATTAGGGTTATAGTTAGTGTTGTGCTTCAATTATGGTTAGGGTTAGGGTTCAATTAGGGTTAAGGTTATGTTAGGGTTAGGGTTCTTGATTAGAGTTTAATTAAGGTTAGGGTTAGGTTAGGGTTCAATTAGGCTTAGGCTTAACATTAGAGTTACACGCTATAGGTTGCGATAAGGGTTGGGGTTAGGGTTAGGACTCAACTAGGGTTAGGAGCAAATAGGGTTTAAACTAGAGTTAGGGTTCAATCAGGGCTAGAATTTAATTAGGGTTAGGGTTCAATTAGGGTTAGGGTTAATGTTACGGTTAGGGTTTAATTAGGGTTAAGGTTTGATTAGGGTAAATGTTCACTTAGGTTGGTTAGGGTTCAACTATAGGCATTTTAATTATGGTCATAATTGGTGTTAGGGTTCAATTATGGTTAAGGTTAGGGTTATGATTAAGATTAGGTTACACTAAGGGTTCAATTAAGGTTAGTTTAATTAGGGGTACTTTTAGGGTTCACTTATGGTTAGGGTTTCAATTAGGGTTAATTTAAGGTTATGGTTAGTGTTAGGGTTATGTTTAAGGTTGAAATAGAATTATGATTCAAGGTTATGATTAAGGTTTGATTAGGAAAGTTATGATTAAAATTAGTGTTTAATTAGGGTTAGGGTTAGGGTTATAATTCATTTAGGGTTAGAGTTTTAAATTAGGGTTCAAGTAGGGTTAGGGTTAAGTTTAAGGTTAGGTTAGGGTTAGATTTCAATTAGGGTCAGTTAGGATTAGGATTAGGGGCTAATTTTGGTTATGATTAGGATTAAGGTTAGGTTAAGGTTAGGGTTCTAAGATAAATCTTTACATTAGTGTTAGGGTTATTGTTAAGGTCAAGTTAGGGGTAGGGTTTAATTGTGGTTAGGTTAAGTGTTCAATTAGCATTAGAGTTATGGTTCTACAATAAAGTTTCATATCAAGATCAATTAGGGTTAGGGTTAAGGTTAGGTTAGGGTTAGGGTTTAGGTTCTAAGATAAACCTTGGGGTCAATGTTAGGGTTAGGGTTCAATTATGATAAAGGATAAAATTCAATTAGGGATATGGTTGTAGGATAAAGCTTGGGGTCAAGATCATGATAAGATTTGCGAAAAGGGTTAGAGTTCAATTAGGATTCAAATAGGGTTAGAGTAAGGGTTCAATTGAACCCTATTTTGACCTTTACGCCAACCCTAATTAAACTTGAACCTCAACCCTAATAAATTTTTTAACCTAACCATGTTTGACCCCTAACCATAACTTATATTTTTTTTTAATATTAAATATACTAAAATATTATTATTTATCTAATAATATATAATTTTTTTTGTATAATTATATATTAATTCATGTTATGTGTTGTGCTGCGACTGCTACTAGCTTATCTAAATAAATTAATCTATATATTATACACTGAGAGGTATCATTTTTGAGGCGTATTTTTTAAATTAAAAAAAGCAAAAAAATATATTAATGAAAAAATACACCTCAAAAATGATACCTCTCAGCGTATAATATATAGATTAATATATTAAGATAGATAAGCTAGTTATATATCATATGAAATTTAAAGCACATTTTTAAATATAAATACTATATATAATGTAATATATAATCAATATATATAATATTTCTATATTTTACATAATATATTATTTAAAACATGTATTATAAATAACTATATTATATAATATATTATTAATAACTACTTTATTATAATTAGTAATATATTTTTTAGCACAATTTTTATAATTATTTTATTTAATAATATATAATATACAATAATAAATATATGATATATATTATATAATTAAATAATATAAATACAAATGAAATATATTATAATAAAATGTATTATATGCAAATTTATATATATATAAGTGTTACCAAGAGGGGGTAAATCCCAGTCAGTCTTTGTGTAGCTTGCGTCACAGGCGCTTCTTTGTGCACCCATTTTATCTTTGTATTGTTAGGGCCCTTAACTATTTGGTTTTGATATTTTACTTTCAGCTTGTCATAGTCCATTACCTAATGTTTAGGCTTTTAAGTGGTCCGCTCATACTCTAGATCATGTTTGGGTAGTAAATTAACCAACCTTTATTTCACTATATTCCCCATATGGACCATTAAGTCTTTGTTTCATGTGGTCGAGGGTGGGCTTCCACTGATTTACATGTTTGTCCATTTTATCATTATGGCCGGAAGTGTGGTATCATTATTTTTATATCATCCTTTCATATCAACCGCCATAATGTGGAATTAGGACTTGATACACGAGGGAAATATTACTCCTTAGTGTCCTTATGCTCAGTTTTGTGCCATCTACGGAGCCGAGGGTTTCAGTTCTACTAGCCTTTGCAATCTAACCCCGTGTTGCAATCATTCCAGAGTAAGCGTTTCCTTTCTTTATTCTAGCCATGAATTCAAATGATTGTATGCCGCTACTGAGGACGAAATGACTAGATGCATGTGTTGAGCTGGTCATTTTGGTTTCCATCGGGCTTGTCCTGCTTACTTATTGTACTCAATGGGTTGTGTGATTTCTTGGTTTATTGTCTTTTTGCTTTCTTTGGCTTTTGAATCCATTAATTCCTTAAGCATGGACACCCTGGTGTTTCTGTCATGCACCAAATCTCAATTGGCCTTTCTAGGTCCTATTACTGATCATCAGTTGAAGGGTTTACTACTTAAAACAGATAGACTAACCATTAAGGCCATGAAGATGGTTTTAGGGAGGAGATTTTTTGACACCTGTGAGAGATACCATGTGAATTCAAACATTACTTCTCACTTTGTGCCCTCATTGTTGGATCTTCATGCTTCAACGAAGATGATAGCCCAGTTGGCCCATCAAATCTTTAAGCTTGCATTCCTTCAAGGTTGGGAGGTGGTGTTAGTGGCAACCCATCTGGGCAAAGGGATTCCCCATCCTTGCGGCTTGTTGCTTCCTCCCGTAAAGCTTCATCCCTTTATTCCTAACATTTATGAGCCCGATTATTGGATGCATCGCTTTCGCACCAAGACTGCATATGATTTCTTGAAGAGCTTGTAATAGCTTAAACCGATGAAGGATTCATAGTGGATTTCCCAATTTATTGCAAATGAAGATTAGGGTATGCGGGTTCCCACTCCCATTTTATACATGGTTATAATTGTTGTCCTGCTTATATGCCACTTAGGGTTTAAGAAAATGTCAGTTCAGAATCCCAATTTTGTTACTTCGCGGCTAGGGTTACCATTAAACATCTATGGTTACATGGTATTCCATTACAAACTATTGAGTTTATTTAATATATATGATAGCTATAATATATAATTGTAGAAACATAAAATGTACCGATCGATCCTATACACTTGATCTTGATTACTAACAGCACTTCATCCTAAATCATCTCCTTTGTTGATCATTTAATTAAATAATCTTTATTTGATTAAATTCATCACATTCCACCTCTTAATTAAATAAATCAATTTTTATCTAATTAAGTCATCATCTCCTGTTAATTAAATAAATAATTTTATTAGCTTCTATAGTCCCTCTTTAATTAAATAATTCATTTTATTTAATTAAATCTCTAAAGTAATTCTATTAAATTAAATAAATTTATCTTTATTCAATTTAAAACTAACACCATCTTCTTTAATTAAATAAATCAAATCTTTATTTAATTAAGTCTAAATCATTTTCCTCTCATTTTGATCTAAATTAATCCAAAAATCTAAGTCAAAATGATCAAATCAACTAATCTCCTTTTAAATTAATTAAATCCTGATTAATCTTAATCTTAATCACCAAATCATCTAGCTTTTGCAACTTGCTCATGAAAATCATTTTAATTAATTTATTAAATCTCCATTTATTTTCAAAAAAGCATCAAAAAGGGAATATTCTCCAAGTTTGAAAAATCCCTCCAAAAGGGTTTGTACATCCAACAAGGCATTTAGGTTTCTTACATGTCCTTTGCCTTGAGCCAAGTGGCATTAACTTCATTTTCTTCTCCCTCCATGTCATTTCATCCATTTTGAAATTCCACCTAATTGCATTTAATTGCACAATGACCAAAATGTGCTCCACCTTTGTCCACTCACATGTTGACAAGTGGTTTCATGCTATTGGTTGGTCTTTTGTCCCACATTCATCCATTTGGCCTCATCCTCCATCATTCTCATCTATAAATAAGAGGCTCTCATTTGGATTTTGGATCCACAACTTCATGCAAAGACATTATCTTGAGATTTTGAATTTGCTCATCCATTGTTCATCCATTTTCACATTTTCATAGCTAGGTTATGTAGGAATTTCACCAAGGAAGCATCAAATCTTCATCAAATCATCATTGAAGCTTACAAGGGATTGGGAAAGGGTCATTTTCCACATCAAAATGACACCAATTCCCCCATGGGATTGAGAGTTTGTTTGCATTAAATAGGATTTGAAAGATTTTATTTGTGTTCTTTATTCTATTTCTTGTTTTGTGCATTTAAAATGAATTCCATGGGGAATGATGTTTCTAACTTTCATTTGGGACTAATTGTGTGTTTGTTCTTTGTGTTTGTGTAGGTCTAAGATCACCATTCACATTTTGGCACTAGAAGGAGGGTGAACTTGAAGAATCTAACATGTTTTTTTGTGAAAATTCTGTTGTTTTTGTGTCTATAGGAAAACAACACTGCTGACAGAGAAACTATGCCTCTATTAGTCCAACGACACCATTTAGCGCCGCTATCAAAATCCAAACCGCGACGCTGGGCCATTCTCGCCAAATTTTTTGAATTCCAAAGTGTGATGCTCGACCATTTCCCTGTTGACCAGTTACCTAAACTCCAAACTCTGCCACTGGTCGAAATAGCGCCACAATCGCGCTCACTGGTTCTATCACAGAGCGTCACTATCAGTCTCAATGTCACCATACAACACTGCTGACCTCTTCAAACTGTGCCGCCTTTGTAGACTGCGCCATTGGAGTTTGGTAAAGGGAAGTTTTCAAATTAATTTCAACATATGCTATTTCATTTTGGGTGCTTTTGACTACTAACTGGTTTTTGGCTTATATTTCTGTAGTTTTAACTAGTTTTTGTAGGTTGGCTTGATCAAAAGTGAAGGGAGGAAACAAAGATGAAGGCTTCTCTATGGCATCATCATTTCATTGTATCAAGTGTTTTTAAACACTTTGGGAAGGATTTGTAATTACTTTTCTAAGGACTTTGTCATCTTCATGCTTTTTAGGACTCAGTAATTTCGTTTGGGTTTTAAAAAGAACAAAACAAAGGGATTAAAAAGAACCTTAGGAAACTTACTAGATTTTGTTTAAGGCTTAACAATTGAACAAGCAACTCTCATATTTCCTTTTGGTGCTTAAAAAGAATCCAATTATTTCTTTGAAGGATTAAAATGAACATGTGCCTTTATGTTTTGTAATCTCTTATCCAAAGTAATATCATCTAAAAGATGTATGCACTTCTCTCGTGCCTCACGGCGATCTTGAGAATCAAAAGGATTTTTATGATATTAATTTGTATAAGTGATTGCCTCCACACTTCAATTTGGATTCTTAAAATTGAACAAAATTTTGCGAGTGTGAATGGAGTATATCGTGTGTGTTCTCTCTTTGTTTCTCAACAAAGATTGATCAAACTACGAATGTGCTTGCTCGCCTTTGTTTATCCTTAGAGGGCCTGCTTGGTGGGAAAAAGTAATCACCCCAGGGAATGACCCAACTGGGAACACGCTAAAGCCAAGCAACTTCCACCCGGTATATAAGTGTGGGTACTTGAGAAAAGTTCAAGTATCACGAGGATTGTTCCAACAAGAAGGGAATCAATGGTCTCTTGCCATATGGATGATCCCCCATAAATGGAATGCCTATACTAGAACCTTTTGTTTAGAGGCCCAAAATCCTTATCTATTTGTTGGTGCAAGAGGTCGGACCTCTAAAGCCACCCCACATTTTTGTGGTTCTTGGTAGAGATGAGAAGTATGTCATGGGAGTTTCATGGGTACTAAAGCTTGGCTGACCCATAGAAGTTAGTGCCGTGGAGGGAAACTAGTGTGATCAAGCTTTTAATCATCCGCTAAGAATAAGCGCAACTAGATTTATCCAAGTGGGGATTCAACAAATATTGCCTCTTATCCATAGGGTTGTGCATTTTCTTGGAATCAAAACACTTTGCTTGGATCTTAAACATTGGGAAACAAATATTCAAACGTGGTCATCAAATTTCAAACTCTTTAGGAAGCAAATACCTTTGACAAAATTCAAGTGTTATTGCTTTCCCTAGGGTTTCTATCCTTAGAGGATTCTAAACATTTGAATTTACATCTCAATTTTCTCACTAAAGTCAACAATAGGGAAATTTTGCCTTAAATTTCCTTGATTTCCACATAATGGACTTTGTGGGATGAGAAGAAATTGGGACATTGGACATTTAGTTTGAAAATCTAATAAAAAATTGTTTGTGGTAAAAAGATCTCACTACGCAAAGATAAGAAACAATTGGACCCCACACATGATTTCCCGAAATATCAAAATCCAAAAACCAAAGTCCAAAGGTCTTAGTCAAAAAGATCACAAGAAAAGGTTGTCTATGCTTTACAAATTTAGAGAAAGACTGACCTTCAAATTTTACAAACGTGCATCAAGGAACAATCCAAATTTGTATTCATTTTCCTATTGTCAAAATACAAACCTCTTTCAAAGGTTTGAGTATCTCACATAGGAAGTGTTAGCATGTTCTTCAATACCTTGGTCTAGTAAAAAAAGTCTCTCTAAGTATCTTAGGATCAAAATCAAAACACTCTCACCCATCCTTCAAACATCAAATCAAAATAACCTCACAAACAACTCTTGGAAATCCTGAAAAAATCCTTTATGCTAAACTTTGGGAAAATCCTTTGAAATCCAAATCCAAATCATCTTGTTTAACTAGGTGTGTGTAGATGAATCCTTATTTACACTCTTAGTAAAATTATCATCTTATGAACAAGTTTACTCTAGGACAACATCCAACCTCTTAGAGTTTATGAGTTCATTATCCAAATCCAGTAAAAATAAAAATAAAATCAAATCAATCCAAAATCAAAATATAAAATCAAATCAAACATCAAAACCAAAGTCCTAAAGTTTAGTATCCTCTTCAAGGTTTCCTAAGAGTTCCAATCCTCCACCAATCATTCATATCTCATCATCTCATCACCATCCTTTGATCCTCAATATCTTGGATTTTATTTTTGTACCTAAAGTTTAGATCAATCTAGGGAATTAAAGGTTCACCTCCCATTCCTGAAAATTGATCCTCATTTTATGGTTCAAACTAGATATCAACACAATAAGAACATGAAAATGAACAAAGAAACATCCACTTCGAGTGACTTGAGTCAAACCACTTCCGAAATCAATCTCGTTGGATCTAGCAATCCCACGCTCAATCTTCCTCCGCTTCCACAAGATTCTCAAGAGGAAGGTCAATTAGAAGACATCACCAACAATGTCTTAGGGATGACACAAGATGAAATTATTGAAATGGTCCAAAATCCTGAGACTCACAGAATTTTCAATACTATGATGAAGCTCAATCCCTCACAATACAAGCTAGAATTGGCTAAAGAAGGGGCTAAACTCCCTTACAACTATGATGTGAGCACTCTTATGGAGAAGCCTCTTGGGATTATGCCCCCAATTTCATCCACACCCCCAATATAATCCACACCTCCATTTCAAAGCATCACTCAAACCATTCCCCAAATCACAACATCCATCACTCTAACTCAACCAATTTTCAACAAGGGGAGCTCATTGTTTTAGGCACTACAAACACACCCCCTTGTGAACAACAGAGATTTGGATGCAAACACCATCTTGGGTCAATCCATTCCTCAAAATCCGCTACACCCATATGTTCTGCTTACCTTTCAAGACCTCAATGACCCATCATCATCTTTTCATGCAACATCGACATATCCTCTCAACACACAAACCTTTCTCCCTATAACTTCAAAAGGAGAAGGTGGGCTATTTGGAAAAGGGGGCATCTTTGACCCCTCATCATCATCATTTCCACAAGGGAACACACCACCCATTTTTCCACCTTTTCCATTAACATCCACACCACCTCTCGATTTAGGGCTACCTACTTTACCACGACTCAATCAAAGTCAAAGCAACCCCCCAATCATAAATCAAAACATCATACCAAATCCTTCGATCTTTCCATCAATATTGCAACAATAGATGGAAACCATCGAAGCAACCCAAGCAATCACTGCACCATCCATAAACATGGTCTCTCAAGGACCAAGCTTATCAATCACACCATCCACCACACAAATCCCCATCGTCAATACAATGACACCTCTCATCACAACAATGAACACCATTCTGAATCTTCTGCCACCACCACCACCAATGTCAAATGTGTCCAACCAATATAGCATCACATTTCAAGAAGCACAACATGCCTATCAAAAGGTATGTCAACAATTTCAAGCACAACAAGCCCAAAACATGCAAGCTGCACAACAAGCTGCTCAGCAAGCGCAAGCCACATAGCAAGCGCAACCAACCTAAGCTGCACAACAAGCACAACAAGCACAACAAGCACAATAGGATGCTCAAGACCAAGCCTTATTACAACAACAACAAGCTGCCCAAGCAGCTCAAGCCGCTCAAGCTACACAAGCTACATGACTGCCCAAAAAGCACAAGCTCAGGCTCAAGTTCAAGCTCAAGCTCAAGCCTAATACCAAGCTCAGCAAGCTCAAGCACAAGCTTAATACCAGGCACAACTGCAAGCAACCCAACAACAAGCATATCAACAAGACCTGCAATAGTACCAAGCACAACAAGAAGCAACATCACTAGCCCAACAACAAGCATTGTTGACACAACAACAACAAGACCAACAACAAGCATTGTTTGAACAACAACAACACGACCAACAACAAGCATTGTTGGTGCAATAATAAATGCAGGCCTATCAACAAGTCTTGATTGCACAGTAGAGCTTGCAACAAACTCCCACCAACACACCCAACACTCCACCCATCACTCAAACACCTCGACCACTTCAAAACACATTCACTCCACCCCCGATCCTCAAGATGATGTAATGACACAAATCAAGTTGCTCTCGCAACAAGTGCTCAATCTCCAATCAGGAAAAACAACAAAATAACCAAGCAACTTATGCCCCTACCCCTTCGATAGGAGCCTTGCAATGGTACTGTATATGTCTAAAAATGGTCATGATTAAGCTTGCTAATTAATTAAATATGATTTATTTAATTAATTCCTCTAATGTCATCTACATATAAATAAATTTAATTATTTATTTATATCGTTCATCTTCTAAATTCTTCTATCTTAAATTAAATAAATAATTTTATTTAATTACTAACATTTCTACCCTCCGCTTGATTAAATTAAATAAATTTTTATAATTTATTTATATTTAATTATCATTTGGTTCTAAAGTTTAAATATTTTTAATATTTGAATAATGGAATATTCTCCATCCCATATTCGAATTTAAAATATTAAATATTTTATTTAATATTTTCCACCTCACCCTAATTTCATTTTTAAACATAATTAAATATGATTTATTTAATTATGTGAGTTTCCATTTTTATCTTCACTTTTAAATTAAATAAATTTATTTTATTTTATTTCTAACTCGTGCTAACTCGCCCTTCCAAATTTTTAACTCATCTTTCGAAATGGAAGTTTCCCTTCGAAACTCAATGATGAAAATTGAAGAAAAGGGAAACCTTCCATCCTTTTCTTCCACTTTCAAAAATCTCCCGCCGTTCGTTCGAAACAAGCTTAATCCCGACCGTCGATCGATTCAGCCAATCATATCTGTTCGAAAACTCTATAAATTCTGGCGCAAATCCAAGCTTTGGTTACACTTTCTGAATACTCATTTACGCACGCAGACACTCAACCAACATTTGCATTCATGACAGTTTCGATATCACATCAATCTTCTCATTTTAGCATAGCTTTTGTATTTAGCATAGTTTGCATTTTAAATCTCATTCTTTAGCTGTCATTTTGTTGAGCCTGATCTGTTGGTCTAAGAGCTATCTGGAAAACAACAAAACGCTGAAGTTAGAGGAGGATAAGACGGTTTCGAGAAGCTGCGATTATGGTTTGCATTATTCTGTTTCTTTTCAACTTTTTAATTTAATGTTTTATTAACATGTGTTTGATTTCTATTTAATTAATCCAATATTTCATGCACACATAAAATGGCACCCACCGTGGGGCCCGAACCCACGAATATAACGTTTTCTGTAAGTTTGTTTTGATAGTTTCAGCTTTCTGGAATCGGCTTTTCGGAAAATTTTGGCGTTTAGGTGCATCCGAAAAATTCTGATGCGCATCCGGAAACTTTAACTTTTTATTTTGCAGAATTTCGACGCGCATCCCGTGATTGTTAGCGCGCATCCCGTAACTGTTAGGGCGCATCCCGTAACTGTTAGGGCGCATCCCGTGACTGTAAAAGGGCATCTCGTGACTGTTAAAGCGATTATTTTGACATTTTCTTATGGCGCATACAGTTTCTGTTTAGGCGCATATAGTGTCTGTTTGGGCGCATCCAGTTTTTGTTTAGGCGCATATTGTCTATGTTTCGGCGCATACAGTCTATGTTCTGGCGCATATATGTTTCGGCGCATACAGCTTCTGTTCAGGCGCATATAGATTGTAACAAAATCACAGAATTCTGAGTCTGATGCATTCCGCAGACAGAATTCTGTTTCTTTTTCTAAAGTTTTAAAATGAAGCAATCCTAGGGTAGCCACATATGGATAAAATGAAGCAACCTAGGATAGTCACCAAACAATGAATTTTGCAGTTAAATTTGAACAATCTATTTTTGGTGAAGCAATATCTTCACTTAGATTAGCTCATTGTTATTTGGATTTTAAAAAGAACATCTGCTTACTTTGATTGTGGCAATCGGTCTATGCTCTCCCCTTAATTGGGTGATCAGAATACCAGACTTGCCTTTTAATTTCATGCAATGTTATTGTTTCAATTACATCCTTTAGAGAGCCTGCCGTAATGGGAAAAAGTACTCACCCTACTGGAATGACTCAAGTGGGTTCAAGCCAAAGCCAGGCTATTCCATCCCACTATAAAATTTAAAGCAGATCTGGGGAAACCCTCTTTTGCTGGTAGTGTGCAAGATAACCATCCCCAAAGCCTTTGTTCTAAAGGTTGGGAGGTCTCCTGAGGGAGTTTATTATTACCACACCGAATGGAAATCCTTACTACGAACCTAGTGTAGTAGCCAGCCGAGTCAGTTGCCAAACATTCTGATAATCACAGTACAAGGGGAGGGAAGAATCTGCCCCCAAGATACTCACCATATAATTGCCAAGGACCGTTTGCTTAGGGGATCTGGTATCCACTTCTGTAACTCTGAGTACGCGCCTGGAAAAGACAAAAACACGGGCGCCCCTTTGGGGGTGACACGGCTGTGTGAGTCGACGCAGTTTTAAGATGTGGGTGTTGATTATTAGAGTGACCTACTTGAGCATTTAAGAGTGAGTCTGTCTGAACTATATTTCATGTGGAAAACCTGTGAAAACATTTGATGAAAAACATTCTTGATCAAACACTTCAATGTTAGTATAGGGCTTTAAGAACAACTGTTTTCAAAAATGTTTGTTGTGTATTCCTTTACATTAAGTTCAGATAAAGAAATCATCCAAAAGGAACATGAAGAACAACAACTGAAAGCCACTTAAGAGATTTTCATATCATTGGTTCAAAAACAGTTCCAAACAATTTTCTCATGCTTAGAGATTGGAAGTCAACAAAATTTACCAAGAAGTCATTGTTTAAAAGGATCAGAAAACCCAAGAAACCATTAGGATACAAGAAAACACTGCAAAAGAGAAAATTCTTGTACAAAAGTCGACGAGTCTTGCTTCACTATCGAGGATTTCTTCACAGATATCAAGATTTTGTTAGAGGATTCACTGATGAGTATGCCGTAGATCCCTTAGATTCCCGAGCTTATTATCAGAGATTAGCTCTGTCACAACGACATAATCATAACCAACCTCTTGAATTTGACAACATACCACAACCTTCCATAGAGTATCCTTCACACCCCAATCAAATTCTTCATTGATTTTGGAACCTTTCTTTGAAAACAAAGATCAAAATTTTAAAAGTGCATCTCTCAAACAGATTTTTAGTTTTTGGTTCAACTTCCCCAATAGGATTCTGAAATCCTTCATCAAATTTGGAAGCCACAACCAATAAATTAGAAGTATCCTTGATCATATCATAAGATTCCATATCTTATCGGATCAATATATCACTACCATCGCACTTGTCAAAACTAGGATCTAAGTTTAGAAGAATTTTCCAAAAACATATGCCTATCTCCATAAGGTCTCAACACAATAAACTGAAGGATACAATCCAAAAAGAAATTCATATTCAGAACACTCAAGAGGAAGGAGAAAGCAGTAATCCCATTTTCAACATAAATCAAATCCACTCTTCAACAACAACATGGACAATAGAGAAGAAAATCCTTTTCATAATTACAGAGATAAAAACCAAATGGATAGTGATGAGGAACAAGATGAAGAACATCTTAGAGAGGCTGAACAAGATCCAAAATTCCATAAAGCCATTGAAAAGATCTTACAACGAGATAAGGAAAAATATTTTCGCTATCTAGTCGAACAAGGGGCTAAATTACCTCACGACTTTGACACTGAAAACTTGAAAAACAAACCTGAAGAGACACCCCTTTCAGATCTTAGTGCCTTGACCCAACAAATCAAGGCACTTCAAGGACAAGTTAGAGAATTGCAAGGGGGAACAACCACAAAGAAATACACTCTGGAGGACATCTGTCCTTATCCTTTCGATAGAAGTTTAGACATGGTTCCTTTTCCCAAGCATTGTGAAATGCCAAAGTTTGATCGCTATAATGGGAAAATAGATCCAATCGATCACGTTAGGGACTTCAGAAACCTGACATTAGAATTTTCTTATGAAGATACTTACTTGATGCAACTATTTCCTAAGAGTCTTGGAATACACTCTATGGAATGGTTATCCAAGATCACACCTCCTGTCAGGACATTTGAAGAATTGATCAATTTATTCATATCACAATATACCTACAACATACAACATCAGATCACCATGATAGATCTTTGTAAAGTTGCACAGAAACCTGGTGAACCTTTCATTACGTTTCTTCAGAGATGGAGAAGAATGTTTGCCAGATACCCACGTCCTGTTCCCGAGAAAGAAAAGATGGTTACTTTCATCAACAGTTTAAATTCGGAAATGAGCTATCACTTGAACTTACATTGTCCTTCTTCTTTTGAGAAAATGATTGAAGATGCCTTAACCATTGAAAATGCTTTGGTTAAAAGAGGCATAATAAAATATGACAAAGAAAATCCTAGCTCATCGAACCATCATAATAATCAGGACAAATCCAAATTCTGGACTCGCAACAAAAATATGGTGAATGATGGTATTGTGGATGCAAATCATGCTTCAACCAAACCATTTGTTCTCACTACCCCAAACAGTTGCAACAACAATGTCAACTTGATTGCAAATCACAGAAATAATCCTCCTCCTCAGAGGAACAATACAAATCAACACTCCACTTCCCATCAAGGGACTTTAAACAATAACCAGGGTTATCAAGGAAACAATAACAATCAAAATTCTTTAGGAAACAACTCAAATTCAAATACAAAAAGATTTTCATTCTTCTCGAATAGAAGAACTTTTACTCCATTGGGTCAATCCGTAGAATCCGCATTCAAAGAATTGATGGCCAAAAATCTCATTACTTTACTGCCTCAACGAAATTATGAACCCAGTGTAAAACCTCCATCATGGAATGAGGCATATTATTGTGATTATCATTGGTGTAAAGGTCATCGCACCAATAAATGCCAAGCCTTGAAGAATGTGATTCAAGACTTAATCAACAATGACATCATCACAATAGAAGGAAATCAACAAACCAACGCAGATCACCAAGCATTCCGCAATCCATTGCCTAATTATCAAAAGGGTGAATCTTCTGAAAAAAATGTGAATCATATCAATGATGATCATATAATCAACCATCTTTACGCAGATGACGAGCGGGTAAATGTCATTAAAGTCAACAAGAAGGTGGAATATAGAGAAGTCAACGCAACAACAAGAGTGCAAGCCAAAGTTGTCTTAAAGGGTGCCTCTTCAAGATCCATTGAACCTCCACTTCAACATAAATATGATTTGGTTAACCAACTTCGAAAGACCCCCGCTCAAATTTCCATTCTAGAACTATTGAAGATTTCTCTAGCCCATAAAGAAATTCTAGACAAAGCCCTAGTTGAAACGAATGTATCAACTGAATTGGATGTAAATCAATTTCAAGCCATGGTAGGGCATTTGTCCTCCCCTACTTGTCTTTCATTCTCTGATAAGGATGACGTTTCCATAACTCATCCCCATAACTCCTCTTTGTACTTAGAAGTCATGGTTCACAAGTTTCGCATCAGACGAGTTCTAATAGATGGAGGTGCTGGGTTGAACATCTGTACCTTAAAGTTGGTCAAAGCCTTAGGATTTTCTGAGGACTCCATTGATTTCAGAAGAAAGATTACCATAAAGGCTTATGATGATGAAGAAAGAGCATCCAAAGGTCTAATCATGCTGCCGATCAGAGTGAGCCCTGTTATAAAGAATACTTTTTGTCAAGTACTGGACCGTGATCTTGCATATAACATCTTGTTGGGTCGTCCTTGGATCCACAAAATGCAAGTTGTCCCATCAACATATCATCAATGTCTCAAATTTCCTTATGATGGACAGGAAATCACAATACCTGCTAATAATTCCAATATTCAAACTTGTGCCAACATAAAAATTAGTCAAGATACTTTGGTCCCTAATAAACGAGAAGCTCATGCCAGTACTTCTCTAAAAATTGACACACAAATTAGTCAATTGACCAATAGTTTTGACAAAAAGCTGAAATTCAAGGATCACGGTGTTGGAGAATACTCTCTTTGCCTTGCCAATTTACCTACATCACCTCGATCACATGGACAACCATCTATCAGGGAACATCAAATATCAGCAACATCAACATCAAAGCGAACACCAGTAGAACCAATCACAAAATTTATGGGGCAATTCATCAAAGAAAAATTCCCCATGGAAAATCCTGAGGATATGGAAATTCTAAATTGGCTCTATAAAGATAAAGATGAAGCAGTCTCTAATATCAAATTATCCACAGCCAAATATGGAAAAGGATATTCAATCATGCAGAAGATGGGTTATGATGAAGGACCTATCCGAAAAAGGAAGGAAGGAGTAGTTGAACCCATTCACCTCCGTGGACTCACTGCAAAAGAGAAAACTGGATTGGGTTATGATACTCACTCTAAAGAAAGCAAATGCAAACATGGCACTGTCTTCACATTGCAAGAAGGCTCAGATTCACAAGAGGCATGTTTAACAACAATTCAGAACTTCCTAGACAACAATTTTGACACAGACTCTGCTGAATATGAATGGGACACCATTTACAATGATGAGTTCTGGAGGGACAAAGAGGTTGATGTAATACACCAATATGCCCCAACTCTAATTGAAGGACAAGGTTCAGGGTCCCAACCACAAGAATCTGAACCACAAATCGACTATGATTCTAGTGATATTGAATCAGATCTAAACGAACAAGACTATCATGAGGACAGTATCATCATTGATCCACCTCATACCTCGGATCCTACAGACCACTCTGTTATGACCTTAACCATAGCCGATCTCACACAACCTGACGATCCTCTACCTTTAATCCATCCTAACCTCATTGATTGAGATTTTACAGAATCTATTAACATACCCATGTTTCCAAGTGATGAAGCTATTGTAAACTTCCTTTCCGCAGAAGATACAAATGATTGTTCCACCAGCGATTTTTGACATAAAGTTTTTGATCAGGAGAGTGTCAAGTCTCCTAGCTGCAAAAGTAAAAACAAAAAAGAAAGATCTAATGGTGAAAACCAGAATCTGGCAGTATTAGATCAAACAAAAGATAAAATAAAGAGCGTATTTGATGGTGAAAACCTCTTTGAGGCACCAGACGATGGGAATATTGACACTCTTCCAGAGCACTACCATGAACGATCGCCTATTCTAATTGAGCCTACAAAGGCTGTCGATCTTGAGACTTCAGACAAACCAAGAATTTTACAGTTAGCTACATCAATGACTGAAAAAGAAATACCAAAATTCATGGAATTCCTAAAAGAAAATCAGGTCAATTTTGCGTGGTCTTATGCTGACATGCCTGGTCTTGATCCTGATCTTATCATGCATCATTTGTCTATCAAACCAGGGGCCAAGCCGGTAAAACAAAAACTCAGAAAGATGCACCCTCATGTTGCATTATTAGTTAAAGAAGAACTGAGAAAACTTCTTGATGTGGGCTTCATCAGACCAATCGACTATGCAGAATGGATCTCCAACATCGTACCTATATCCAAACCAGATAAAACTGTCAGAATATGTACAGATTTCAGAGATCTCAACAAAGCATGTCCTAAGGATGACTTCCCATTACCAAATATTGACACCATAGTTGATCTGACAGCTGGCCATGCCATGTATTCATTAATGGATGGTTTTTCTGGATATAACCAAATCAAGATTGCACCTGAAGATCAAGAGAAAACAGCTTTCACGTGTCCATGGGGAACTTATTGTTGGAACGTCATGCCTTTCGGTCTGAAGAATGCTGGGGCTACCTACCAAAGAGCCATGACTACAATTTTTCATGACATGATGCATGTCTTCATGGAAGATTATGTGGATGACATACTGGAAAAATCATACACCAGAGAAGGACATCTTGAAGTATTGTCCAAAATATTTGTAAGATTAGAAAAATTCAAAGTTCGTCTTAACCCTAAGAAATGTGTTTTTGGGGTCAAATCTGGAAAACTCTTGGGGTACATTGTTTCAGAAAAGGGAATTGAAGTAGATCCAGCAAAAGTTCAAGCAATTATGGAAATGCCTCCACCAAAGAACATCAGTCAGTTAAGATCACTGCAAGGACGACTTCAATCTATACGGAGGTTCATTGCACAATTGGCCAACAAAAGTTTACCTTTCACACATCTACTGCATAAAAATGTTCCTTTCAAGTGGGATGACAAATGTGAATTGGCTTTTCAGAAAATCAAAGAATATCTAATGACTCCACCAGTTCTCGTATCACCAAATCCAGACAAACCACTCATCTTATACATTGCTGCAACAGAGACATCCCTGGGGGCACTACTAGCACAAGAAGACACTACAGGAAAGGAACACACAATCTACTACATCAGTAGAACACTAACAAGTCATGAGCTTAACTACACTTCTATTGAGAAGACTTGTCTGGCAGTAGTTTTTGCTTCACAGAAGTTTCGGCACTACATGCTAACCCATACGATCAATCTGGTTTCAAAAATTGATCCACTTAAGTATTTATTAAGCAAAGCATCATTGACAGGAAGGTTAGCAAAGTGGGTAATGATTCTAAGTGAGTTCAACATACATTATGTTGATCGCAAGGCCATCAAAGGACAAGTTATAGCCGATCAATTAGCTGAAGCACCACTACAAGCATATCATCCCTTGCACATTGAATTTCCAGATGCTGATGTCTTCACTGCAGAATCTAAACAAACATGGGCATTATATTTTGATGGTTCTTTCACTCAACATGGATCGGGGGCAGGCATACTTTTTGTCACTCCTCAAGGACATACCATTCCTCGATCATATAGGCTAATGTTTCCATGTACTAACAATATAGCTGAATATGAAGCATTGATCACTGGACTCAAAATAGCACTGGAATGGAGAATAACAAAATTACAGGTGTATGGTGACTCACAACTAGTCATCTATCAAATCAATGATGACTATCAAACTAAAGATGAGAAACTATTACCATATAAAAATATGGTTGATGATTTCAAGAAATAGTTTGTGGACATTAAATTTACACAAATTCCAAGGATTGATAACAAAGCAGCTGACGCCATGGCCACAATCGCATCATTGTTGCAACTCCCAGAAACTCAAAATCGTTATGAATTTCTGGTGGAACAATCATTTACACTTGCATATGATACCCCTGAAAGCCAAATCATTTGTCACTTGGTAGGATCCGATTCGCCTTGGTATGAAAATTTTTATGCCTATCTCAAATACGACATCTTACCACCTGATTTATCCCGTAACCAAAAATGCAATTTTATCTGCCAATCCACTCGCTATACCCTCATCGCTGACACCCTTTATTGCTGTGGTCTTGATGGTACTTTACTCCGATGTCTTGAACACGAGGAATCTAACAAAGCTTTACAAGAAGTTCATGGTGGCATCTGTGGTACTCATTCAAGTGGACTGACCTTATCTAAGAAATTAATTAGAATGGGTTACTACTGGCCTACAATGGAGAGGGAATCATTCACTTTTATGAAAACATGTTCAAAATGTCAGATTCATGGGAATCTCATTCATTCCCCTGCACAAGAACTTCAACCATTCACACCAACCTGGCCATTTTCTCAATGGGGTTTAGATCTAGTGGGCAAGATTCATCATTCTTCATCAAATGGGCATAAATTCATCATCACAGCAACAGAGTATTTTACCAAGTGGATTGAGGCAGTCCCTCTTACTAAAGTCACCGGCAAACAAATATCATCATTCATACTCAACTATATCATTTGTCGGTATGGCATTCCCAACTCTATTATTACAGATAATGGACGTCCATTCAAAAATCAGGATGTTGATGAACTTTGTGAGAGATTTCACATATAGCATAGATACTCAACACCTTACTATCCACAAGGGAATGGCCAAGCAGAGGCCTCAAATAAAACAATATTGAAAATCTTGAAGAAGACTGTGAATACTTCAGGGAAAAATTGGCACGTTCAACTCAATCCTGCTCTATGGGCCTACCGAACCAGTGTCCGCACACCAACAGGAGCAACACCATGCGCTCTTGTCTATAGAGCAGAGGCCATATTTCCCTTAGAAGTGGAGATTCCCTCACTCAGAGTATCATTGAAAGGCCTTACAATAGATGATGAATACCGAGTTTCCTGACTCCAAGAACTGGAACTCCTAGATGAGAAGAGACAAAGAGCAGCTGATCATCTAAAAGCATATCAACAAATGATGTCTTGTAGCTACAACCACAAAGTAAAGCCACGTACCTTTCAAGTGGGTGATCTTGTTCTGAAAGAGAATCCACGAAATCAACAAGACAGAGAGAAGAAAGGAAAGTTTGAACCAAATTGGCTAGGTCCTTATGTGGTTATCGCAGTCTATGGTTCAGGAGCCTACAAGCTATCAACACCAGAAGGGGACCTGTTTGACGAGCCTATCAACAACATGCATCTGAAAACGTATTATGTCTAAGATGGTTATCATCATTAGAAAAAGTCCTGAAGAAATCCAAAAAAATCAGAAAAAGTCCTGAAAAAATTCAAAAAAATAAAAAAAAGTCCTGAAAAAATTCAAAAAAATCAGAAAAAGTCCTGAAGAAATCCAAAAATCAGAAAGTCACGAAAAATTCAAAAAATCAGAAAAAGTCACGAAAAAATTCAAAAAAAAATCAAAAGTCCAAAAATTCAAAAAAAAATCGGAAAAGTTCTGAAAAATGGTTACCACGGTGAAAACCTCGGCAAACAGTATCTTGGTAGCTAAATTATAAAAAAAAAAAAACCATGATAGGGTGAAAACTGGCAAACAGGCAGTCCATTGACAAGAAAAATGCAATAAAAACAAATAGTGAAAATCTGGCAAACAGACGCTATTTGTAGCTCTCCATCTATTAGTTCATGTTCTGCACTTGGCTGCTTAGCCTTCATTTTCATGCATCTTTTTTCCATCATCTTAGGGTCACGCCAACACCATGCCATCATTTGCCTTGAGCGATAACGTCTTACCATGGTTTGATTATTGAACATATTCATTTCAGCAAGTTGTATTGATACCAAGGGTAAATCTGGGCATACTGGGGGCAATCAACTTTCAGATCTTCCCAAAACAGTAAGACAATGACATCGAAACCAATCACGTAAAACAAAACAACTAACCATTGATCCATATCACAGTGGCTTTCAGTTGCGTACCTTACCATGACTCATATCTGGATGATCTCTAATCTGAAATAATGTTTGGAATCACAATATTTCATTTGTTGAACAATGGTTGTTTATTTTTTGACATCATTTCTCTGGAGCACACTCGATGATGTACTGAACTAGAGTGGCAAGGAAAGAGGATGATTTTTCTTTGTCTGCTGTCTTGAGGTTAATCATTTATCTGTTGCAAGTATGTCGTGAAACATGATTTCCAAAGTTTATCATTGATGACAGTTCCAAATTTGCATCAGATAATGGTTAGTCTTTGTCTGTTTATGCAAGAAATACTCAGGTCATCTTGGTTCAATTATACCTAGATGCTTGTATTCACTTGCTATATCAAAAATCATGAAAGTTGTACTCAGGTCATCATTGGTGCTAATTTCCCCTCTGATGCTTGTACATACTTCCAACATTTTCAAACGCTCTAGGATGATTTAAGCAGGCTCACTAAAAAGGCTCAACAAAATGGTCGGTTTTATTTAGTTGCATTTCATTTTAGGTCATTGTACATAACTGCATATTGGATTTGCATCAAGAGTTTTTGAAAGATCAATGGCTGTCATTTTTTGGACTATTTGTGGAGGACAATGCAAACATTTGTATCATTATCATTGCATTTCCATAATCATTTCATCTTCATTATCATTTCATCATCATTAGCATTATCGTTTCATTATTGCACCCATTATCATTTCAGTATCAGTATCATCTCATTAGGTGCATTTCATATCATTTCATATTAGTCTCATTATTGCATCCATTTCATCAGCTCATATTGGTCGCATCTTCATTATCATTTCATCAATATTTTATTTGCAATTCATTTCATGCTTGTTATCATTCTATATCATTTATCATTTTATTTCATATCATTGGGCATTCATTATTATTTCATTATCATTATCATTTAACAATTCCGCTTCATATCATTATCATTTCATCTCCATTTTCATTTCATCTTTTCATTATTATTAACATTTCATCTTCTTTTTCATTACATTATTTCATTCATTTTTATTCAGATTAGTTCCATTACCATCGTCATTATTCATTCTCGTTATCATTATTATTTATATTATTTTCCATTAACATTTCATTTCCATTTATCATTTCATACCCATTATCATTCCATTCGCATTTCATTTCATTATCATTTTTTTTTTCCAATCTCACCATCGCATCATCTAATATTGCATTATCATTATCATCTAATATTGCATTATCATTATCATTTAGTATTGCATTATCATTATCATTTAATATTATTGCATTATCATTATCACTCATATTAGTTTCATATACGCTTCATTAACATAATGTGTTATCATCATCATTTATATAATCATTCTAGCATTACATTGCCATATTGTAATCCTATCATCCATTATCATTATCATTCATTACATTTATCATCATTATCATTATCATTCATTACATTTATCATCCATTATCATTATCATTTAATAATTCCATTTAACATTTCATCTCTCCATTTAACATTTCATATCATATCATTTAACAATTCCATTTAGCATTTCATATCATATCATTTCGTTATAATCTCACTTATCATTTCATTTATCCATTTAGTCCCAATCGCAAATCATTATATTTCATCACCACTATCTATTCACATCATTATTATTATTTTATCATCTTATGCCATAACATTTTATCCACTCATGACATTTCACATCACATCATTTCATAATGCATATCCGAAGCACAACATTCATGTTTCATCTTTTATCTGCATTACAAAATCCAAAAATACACCTCATAGGTAATTCATCTGCATGACATCATTAGTACACATCATCAAATCATAATCATAATAAAATATCATAATCAAATCATCCTACATATCATATTAGTCATCAAATCTCCATAAACACATAGACATAAATGCATATCATATCATCACATCATAAATGCACATCACATCATCATCAAAATAATCATCGCTGCTGCATATCATCACTCATCAAAAATGATACAAATTTCCAATGAAACTACAATGCCCAATACATCAAATATGATCAGAAATGGCATATACATGCTCCAAAAATGCTATACATCATAAAGTCTAATTGGTCGATGCCCCTGATGGTGCTGGTCCAGAGGGGGGTGGTCTACCACTAGTGCCTGCATCTGGGTCCTGCCATGGCCCCCGCTACTCCCCGCCTCGGGTATGCGGTCCGGATCTCAAGCCTGGTCCCGCCAGGATCGTGGATATGGCTCTCTGCGCTCTGGAGGACATAGCTCCTCATATCTCACCCTGTAGTACTCAGCCTCCCCTCAAGCACTTCCCATATCTCTTTTGCAATGGCTCGCGAAGACGACTCTCTCATGCTGCCTATCGGGCCTGAAAGCACCAACCTCTACCTATCACTAATGCATCCCTTCTCAAGCATCACCTAAGCTAATCAGGGTCTGTAGGTACAGCTCGTGGTTCTGTGGTTCTCAGATTTTATGCCTAAGTATAACCGGGATCAGAAGTTGACTTCGCTGCCTCGCAATGTTCCGCATTCGAAGCCTAAAGAGTGGCTATATGTCTTGCTGTGTGCCTATGCGAGCTGTGCCTGTAGCTGCACAATAAAAGCCTGTGCTTGTGACAACTGACTCTGTAGCTGACCCTGCTGCCCCTGCAATGTCTGCACCTGAGCCTGAAGAGTGGCTATCTGTCCCTGCTGCGAGGAGGAGGCCATCTGGATCACTGTCTGCCTCCCTATCCCTATCCTCGGTCGTTGCATAATCTGCACACCCCTCAGGATATCCCGCCCCGATCTCCCCAGCACATGTCCTCCCACCCCACCATCATCTCCATCGTCCTCATCATCTAAGCCCTCCTCCTCTCCGCTCTCCACCTCCTCTCCTCTGACTGCTCCCTACTCACCGCTGGCCACATCCTCCTGTCTACCTGCCCCAAGCTGTGGTACTACCAAAATAGGTGCTGGCTCATCCGGGCTAGTAAATCGTGGAAATGGATGCATGTGGAAATAGGCAGCATACTCATCGGACATCCCAGCATCCACAATGTCTCATCTGTCAACCCATACCTCAGGTGCTAATGCCATGAACTCTATATAGGTAGCCTGATACAAAATACATGGCCCCCATCCGGCCTCATCTCTGCTCCGGGCGTAATGTGCAACCCCCTGCGGCATCCCCTGCGTAAATCCGAACTGCCTCTGCACCCGCAATGCCAAAAATCTCTCCAAAATGAAGGGAGTCCTCCCTATCAGGAACCGCAGAATACATACATAGGGCATCTCTATATCATCAGTCGCCCATGGCTCACAATCCAAATATGGTCGCCATATGACTGTATCTATGTCGTCTAGCAGTCGTCTCCAATAATCTACCTTGCCCAGCTTGGGCTGGTAAGGAACACAGAATACATATAGATATATGGCCTGCCTGGTGGCCTCACTCTGGGGCATGCCGACCTCGTCACAGCAAAATGCTCCCATGCCCAGATCTATAGCAATGTAACCCCACAAGATAAACTGGACGATCCTCTGTAGACCACCTGGTGCAAATCATGATAGAGATGAGCTAACATGCAGCTCCCCCATGCATATCTCCTCGGCTGTAGCATCATCTGCTCTAGAATCCTGCCCCAGCCCACTGACAATCCCTTTGCCCGGCGATCCGGACAAAGGAGACCTCCGATGAAAGCACCCAAAACTACTGGCAAGGCTGGATATCCGTGAAAGTCTGCCCACGGTACCCAGTACCCGGCTATCTGCGCATCTCCGTACACTCTCCTCAAAGCATCCGTACCCCCAAGCTCCTTGTGATCGTAATACACAAGGGCTCCAACAACTGGAATACCTAGGATCCTGTACACATCCTCAGGAGTCACTGTCACCTCACCGGTCGGCATGTGAAAGGTGTTGTGCTCTGAATGCCATCGCTCTGCAAGTGTTGTCAACAATCCTCTGTTGACCCTAATCGGCGGCATCGCCAACAAGGGTCTCAAACCGCACGCATCAATCAATGCTCTGTCAGCAGGGGTCAACTCAGGGATCCTATCCCATCCTGCTGAATGTCGCTCTCTAATCTGGAGGTTTTTGAAAACCTCCTATTTTTCATTACAAAGATCATCCATTAGACTCATATCAAATATTCACACAATATCAAATCAGACTCATATCTATCAGTGAACTATATCAGACCCATATCAATGACTCATATCAATGCAGCAAATCAAGGACCCATATCACACAATCAGTCCTATCAATCAAATCAAATCAACTCTATCAAGCTAGATATCATATCACATCTATCCTACCATCAATTACTATTTGTTTTCTATCGCAGGAAGCAAATTTATCAGAAGTCATATCAGTTCAATCTACTCTTTGTTTTCTACCCTAGGAAGCAAAGTTATCAATCAATCATTCGATTTTTCTATCATCCCTACCCATATCAGCATGATGACATGACATTTTACCTATCTATTGACTAAGGAAGCAATACAAATCATCATTCTCATCACAACATGCATTCGGCGCTAAATCCCATATGCGCCATTCTTTTTACGGGATGCGCTAAATCCCATATGCGCCGTTCTTTTCATGGGATGCGCTTAAACAGACTCCCTATGCGCGTTTTCCCGTATGCGCCACTTTGCTCATCCTATGCGCCACTGTTTTTGCTGGATGCGCGTTTTTCCTATATGCGCGTCTGTTTTCCCTATATGCGCTCTATCCCTAAAATTTTCAAACCTACCCTATATGCGCGCTAGTTTTTACAAGGATGCGCTACACTGGTTTTCCTTACAAAATTTAAACATCTAAGCCCTATGCGCGTTTGTTTCTACCATATGCGCGCCTGTTTTTTTTGAAAGCGCCTAAACGTTGCTATATGCGCGCAAACGTAAATTTTAAAACTGAAACCGCGGAAAATCATGAAAATTTTGATCCAAACAGAAAAATTCGAAAGCATAAGAGGATCGATCGACTCACCGGTGGTCCATAAGCAGCTGGCCTCTGATATCTACGTGATCTCTCGAATCGGTGGCGATGATACGGAATCTCCATGTCGCGATGTCGCTTTCACAGCTACAGTTTTCACCAAACTCAATAGTACAAATGACTTGTCTCTTTCAACCTTTTACCTTTTAAAGGTCAAACCAAGGGTAAAATGTGACTTTATTTTCAAAATGGACATTTCTTTTTCTGTCGTGAGCTAAACCACTTTCCCTCTCATCCGTGATTTACCTCCCGAGGGGGCATCATCAGCAGAAATATCGAAAGTACATCAGGGGCACAAATCTTATTTTCTTTGAAGCAATGTGTTTTACACATCACTTCAAAGAGGGGCAAAATGTATATGTCTAAAAATGGTCATGATTAAGCTTGTTAATTAATTAAATATGATTTATTTAATTAATTCCTCTAATGTCATCTACATATAAATTAATTAATTATTTATCGTTCATCTTCTAAATTCTTCTACCTTAAATTAAATAAATAATTTTATTTAATTACTAACATTTCTACCCTCCGCTTGATTAAATTAAATAAATTTTTATAATTTATTTATATTTAATTATCATTTGGTTCTAAAGTTTAAATATTTTTAATATTTGAATAATGGAATATTCTCCATCCCATATTTGAATTTAAAATATTAAATATTTTATTTAATATTTTCCACCTCACCCTAATTTCATTTTTAAACATAATTAAATATGATTTATTTAATTATGTGAGTTTCCATTTTTATCTTCACTTTTAAATTAAATAAATTTATTTTATTTTATTTCTAACTCGTGCTAACTCGCCCTTCCAAATTTTTAACTCATCTTTCGAAATGGAAGTTTCCCTTCGAAACTCAATGACGGAAATTGAAGAAAAGGGAAACCTTCCATCCTTCTCTTCCACTTTCGAAAATCTCCTGCCGTTCGTTCGAAACAAGCTTAATCCCGACCGTCGATCGATTCAGCCAATCATATCCGTTCGAAAACTCTATAAATTCTGACGCAAATCCAAGCTTTGGTTACACTTTCTGAATACTCATTTACGCACGCATACACTCAACCAACATTTGCATTCATGACAGTTTCGATATCACAGCAATCTTCTCATTTTAGAATAGCTTTTGTATTTAGCATAGTTTGCATTTTAAATCTCGTTCTTTAGCTGTCATTTTGTTGAGCCTGATCTCTTGGTCTGAGAGCTATCTGGAAAAAAACAAAACACTGAAGTTAGAGGAGGATAAGATGGTTTCGAGAAGCTGCGATTACGGTTTGCATTATTCTGTTTCTTTTCAGCTTTTCGATTTAATGTTTTATTAACATGTGTTTGATTTCTATTTAATTAATCCAATATTTCATACACACAGGTACCATTCCCAAAGGGGTTTGAAATTCCTAAATTTGACAAATATCGTGGGACGGGAAACCCTAAATATCACACTAGGTAATTCCAAGTACATTGCATGGAGGTTGCATATGATGATACGTATTTGATGCGGCTATTCCCTCGAAGTTTGGATGGTTCTGCCATGGAGCAGTTCTCACGCCTTCCTCCTAGCATCAAAAAGTTCCAAGAGATTATATATGCATTCATAAAAAACTACACATTCAATATTGGTGTGGATGTCAGTTTAGAGGAACTATCGACTCTTAAACAAGCTAAGGGGGAATCATCCGCTTCCTTCTTACAATGATGGCGATCCAAGGCCAACAAGAGCAAATGGGCCATGCCAAAAGAATAATAGGGTTACACCATCATTACCAATCTTGAGAAAACCTTGACGTTCCATCTTAAGGTACAATGTATCACCACTTACAACCAATTGATCCCCAAGGTGCTCAACATTGAACAAGCCCTTATTACACAGGGGGGAACACCTACATATCAAGAAAATCAAGACAATCGCCCATCCACCAACTATAATGAGAAACCTCGCACATGGGCGAGGAACAAAAATGTCACCAATGATGGTGTGGTGGATGCCAAGGTCATAATAAGTGCTCCAAAACAAAACACCCAAACATACCAACAACCACAAAAAATAATCGTAACAATACACAAGCCAATACGGTATCACAACAACCACCCAATAATCAAGTCAACAACTTGAATAATCAAGGGGGACCACCCTTGCAAAACAAAAATCCCCCCAAGTGAAAGTACACAACCCTTGGGGAACTAATTGAATCGGTCATGAAGAAACTGATAAATGAAAATCTCATCAAAATTCCCACTTATGAGAACTATCAAGAACCCCAAGTGAAACCACCATGGTACAATGAAAACCACCTTTGTGATTTTTGCAAAATCAAGGGGCACACAACAACCAGCTGCATGAGGTTGAAAAATATAATCCAAGACCTCATTGATGACAAGGTCATAAATGTTGAACAACTAGCTGGGAATCAAGACCTAAAAATATACACGAACCTAATGCCGGATCATAACCGAGGGAATAACTGTGGAAAGACCAAATATGCCAATGTGAACCATGTGTATGATCATGTTGTCACATCCATAGATAAAATGGTCACCGTTATTAATATCAAGGGAGCTAAAGCTCACTGTGGAGTCACCACACATGGCAGAAAAGTCACCATTGTTGGACCATCACAACCACCTCCAATCCGAAATCCATTCCTAATGGATACAATGTCCTAGACTAGCTAAAAAGAACCCCTGCTCAGATCTCCATCATGGAGTTGCTGATGATATCACCCACACATAGAAAAATCCTGACCAGTTCCAAGCTATGGTTGGAAATATCACCACTCCAAGTCTCCTAACATTTTATGATTATGACTTCCCCTCTCAACCATCTCACAATCGCACACTCCGCCTTGAAGTCTTGGTTCATAAAAACAAAGTCAAAAGGGTCTTGGTGGATGTGGGTACGGGTCTAAACATCTATTCCCTCAAACTAATAAAGAATATGAGATTCTTAGAGGATTCCATTGAAAAAGGTAAGGGCATCACAATCAAAGCATATGATGATTAGGAAAGAGTGTCTCAAGGCACTATTAAGCTCCCTATTCAAGTAGGGCCAGCCATTATGGAAACCACATGCCAGGTCCTTGACCTTGATTTACCTTATAACATTCGCTTGGGGTGTCCGTGGATCCATGGGATGTAAGCTATCACATTAACCTTCCATCAATGCGTCAAGTTCCCATATCAAAATCAAGAGGTCACGATTCATGGTGATCCCGAGCCCTTTGCTTATTGCAAAAACCTGGAAGAAAAATACTATAAAATCACCCCAAGTCCCAAAGAACAACGAATGCCCTAGCACTTCGTATGTGGACCCAACTACATTAGCCTCCACTTCTAATACAAAGACACCCACCATCCCTGATGTATCCAAAATAAAGGTCATTATCCAAGACAGCGGGTGTGGGGATTATAGAATGAAGAAAAGTGATTTCATCATAGGAGAGTTACCTCAATCTCCTAGGGATCATGGACAACCCTAACTGGCTGAAACATCATCCCAAACTTTCAAAGCAAACCCTTCTAGATTCATATGTTGGGGGATCTAAGTTAGGAAATAGTAGATGAGAAAGACATATCAAGCTTGTTTTACCAAGATGAAAGGCCCACACCTGATCTTCCTGTGGATGAGAGCAACAAAGGATTAAAAATGATGCTTAGTATGGGCTATAACAGAAATAAGAAGCTTGGACAAAATGACAATGGGCTTCTAGTACCTCTCATTCTGGAGAAGCATATGAGAAATATTGGCCTCAGATGTACCCCTCTTAAGGTGACCATACTTGGAAAATGTGCCTTGGTGAAGAAGGTCAAAAATCCCCCTCAGCTATCAACGTCTTCCCTTCAATTACTAGTATCCATAGGTTGAGTCATATACAACTTTACCTTTGACATAACTGATGTGTGTAGTGGTGATGAGGATCCTATAACTGAAATGCCTATGCTTTTCAAATATTCCTCCCTACTCATGATTAGCACCCTATCTTTTGAGTCAAACCATCAAACCCATGAAATAAATTTAGTTTATCCCCAACTCATCGATTACGACCAACGAGGACCAATGGTTCTAAACACATTAAAAAATGATGAGGTGCTCTCGAAATTCATGAGATTGGAAGATACAATACCATATGGAGATCACAAGGCTGAGTTCAACATCACACTGGACACACATGCCTATTATAGGGAAAAGATTGAATCCTTCAGTCACAAAAGTGAAAATATGAGAATAATGTCTAGGTCTTTGAGTGAAAACCACACTGTGGCACTCTTTGATCCGAAAACAATAAAAATAAAGGCTGTATCCAACAATGAAAACCTCTCTGAGGCACCAGAGGATGAATGATTCAATCTTTCTCTCAGTGCAATTCACCAGGAGAAGTCAGTAGTCCTAGCAGAGAAGTGCAACCCAGTCAACCTGGGAATAGAGGAACTGCCACACAAACATTTTATGCAAAGTCAATTCTCATAGAAGAACAAGAAATTCTAGCTATGTTCCTAAAATAAAGGAAGATAAAATTTGTATGGACCTATGCCGACATGCCTAGGCTTGACCCAAAGGTTGTGGTTCATCACCTAGCTGTATACCCCGAAGCAAAGCCAGTGAGAAAAAAGCTCAGAAAGATGCATCCCCAGATTGCATTGTTGGTCAAAATGGAATTACAGAAGCTCCTAGATGTAGGGTTCATACAACCAATAGATTATCCAAAATGGGTCTCAAACCTTGTACCTGTTTCAAAACCCACTGGGGGCATCCGTATTTTCTTGGAATTTAGAGATCTAAACAAAGGATTTCCCGAGGATAAATTTTTGTTACCAAACATTGATATGATCATAGATATGACAATAGGGCATGAGATGCTATCTTTGATGGACGGATTCTCAGGATACAACTAGATCATGATAGTAAAGGATGACTAGCATAAAATTGCCTTCACTTGTCCATGGTGGACATATTGTTGGAATATGATACTGTTTGGGCTGAAGAATGCGAGAGAAACCTATCAGAGGGCCATGACACTAATCTTTCATGATATGATTCACAAAATTGTGGAAAATCATGTGGATGATATATTGGCCAAATCCAAGAAAAGACGGGATCACATAGCATCATTGGGCTCCATCTTTGATAGGTTAGAAGAATACAAAGTCAGACTCAACCCAACGAAGTGTGTCTTTAGAGTATAGTCAGGGAAGCTCCTTGGGTATATTGTGTCAATGAGAGGGATTGAGATAGATACTGCTAAGGTCAAGGAAATTCTTGAAATGGAGGCACCCAAAACATTGAAACAACTCAGAGGCCTATAAGAAAGACTCCAATCCATCCACTGATTCATAGCACAACTAGCAGACAAGGTTATCCCCTATTCTCACCTACTCCACAAGGGGGTGGCGTACAAGTGGGACAAGAAGTGTGATAAAACCTTCAAAAAAATCAAGGAGTATTACTCATGCTGCTAGTCACATACTCAATTTCATGCTCTGTGAAAATCATAACCCACTTAGTTGTCCTCCCTATGAGAGTTGCTTTAGAAAGCACGTACTTAAGGGGATCTATCTTTGTGATGAGCTTTATCTGATGGGCTAGCGTGTAATGTTTGAATTTATGTGTTGCAAATAAGACTGTTAGATAAGCTTTCTCAATGGATGTATAGTTCAATTCATGTCCCACCATAGTTCTACTGATATAATAGATAGCTCTCTCTTTTCCATTTTCATCATGTTGTGTTAAGAGAGCGCCGCGAGCTGTCACTATTGACGATATATATAAGATCAAAGGTTTGCCTGGAATTGGCAGAATGAGGACTAGAGTAGGAATCTTCTTCATCACCCCACAAGGGGATTGCATTCCAAAATCATACAAGATGACATTCCCGTGCACAAATAACATCGTAGAATACGAGGCTCTAGTCATAGGGTTGAGAATTGCAGTGCAGTGGTAGATCATGGCACTCAAAGTCTACAGAGAATCACAACTCATAATCAACCAGGTAAACAATGAGTATCAAACAAAGGACGACAAGCTAACTCCATACAACAAATTGGTGGAAAGTCTGAAGGATTTCTTCATTGATATCACATTTGAGCAGCTACCAAGAGTAAACAACAGAGCGACAAATGCAATGGCTACAATTGGATTAGTCCTAGAAATCCCATGCAACATCCCAAAGCAAGAATTCCTCATAGAGAAGCTGCTCGTGCCTGCATTCGAGGTACCAAAGTCTGAATTTGTGTGCGAAATCATTGGTCCTGGTGATCCCTGGTACCATGATATATACACTTACCTGAGAATAGGAGTCCTCCCTACCGACATAACCCCGAACCTCAAGAGAGCCTTTGTCAAAAATTCATCATGTTTTGTCATCCTAGGAGATACCCTTTATCGTAGAAGCATTGAAGGAACCCTATTACGTTGCCTAAATGTTGAGGAGGCATTGACTACCTTAACCAAGGTACATAATGACATTTGTGGTTCACATTCGAGTGGTATGCCTTGGCCAAGAAACTGTTGAGGATGGGGTACTATTGGCCTACAATGGAAAGGGAAGCACATGAATATGTTTGAAGGTGTTTACAATGTCAGCAACATGGGGACCTCATCCATGCACCAACTCAGGAGCTCCATCCGATTGTTACACCTTGGCCCCTTTCATAATGGGGGATCGATCTCATTGGAAAAATTACCCCCACCTCATCCAGTGGACATAAGTTTATCATCACTGCCACTGAATACTTCACAAAGTGGGTGGAATCCATTCCCACATGACTTATATCATAGGAAAGTAGATATCAAAGTACATCTTGAACTACTTAATTTGTTGTTATGGTGTCCCTCAAGCTATTATCTCAGATAACGGGACACCTTTCAAGAATCAGGATGTTCACGACCTATGCCACAAGGTTTAATATCCAACATCACTTTTCCAACCCATACTACCCCCAAGGAAATGGCTAAGCTGAGGCTACAAATAAGACCATCCCAAAAATCCTCAAAAAGATGGTCAATGACACTGGTCGAGATTGGAATTTGTAGCTAAATCCCGCCCTACTATTGAACAAGTTTCTGCACACCAATAGGTGCCACCCCATTCTCCTTGGTCTACGGATCAGAAGCCATACTCCCTATTGAGATCAAGCTCCCATCACTGAGAATATCATTGTAGAATCTCATCACAGATGAAGAATACTGGGTATCACTATCGAATGAGCTAGAACTCTAGATGAGCGGCGTATGCATGCCTTAAACCATTTACAAGTTTACCAGAACTATCTCAAGCGAAGTTATAACAAGAAGATTAGGAGTCAGACCTTCCAAGTTGAAGAGCTAGTGTTGAGGGAGAATCAGAAGAACGTTCCAAATCTAGAAAAAAAGGGAAAGTTTGAACCCAATTGGTTGGGACCCTTCATCATCACAACAAGCTACAAGTCAGGGGCATATCAGTTATCAACACTTGAAGGTGAACCTCTACAGGAGCCCATGAATAGCTCCTATCTCAAAAAGTTTTATGCCTAATCTTGTAGGGTATAAAACCAAAAATACAAAAAAATGAGAAAATGTCTTGAAAAAATGGTCACCCTGATGAAAACTTGGCAAACAGGTGTCTTGGTGACAACAAAAAATTCAAAAAATACAAAAATCCAAAAAAATCAGAAAAAGGATTAAAAAATAGTAAAGAGAAAAAAATTGTCCTCTAGTGAAAACCACTTCGGTGGCACTTTGGGCAAGTACCTTCGTGAAAACCTGGCAAATAGGTGCCTTGTGTAAATAAGAACTTTTCATCCACCAGGATCTCCATGAATTGGTCAACATCATCCATCCATTATGCTTCCATCAGCCATCACATTCCATATCTCCTTTCACCACCCATCCACATCCGCATCATAGCTTGGTCCTGTTTTTGTGTCATGATCCCTCCTAGTACTACTCAGCCCATTCTTAAGGTCATTTTGTCCTGCTTGTATCAAATCAGTCCATTGCATCACGCTGGGGGTATATTCTCATAAAATCAGATTCATTTATATTCTTGAAGTCTTCCCTAAAATAGAAAAATCCAAAAACATCAGAAAATTAGAAAAATCCAAAAACATTCATAAAACCAAGGAAAATCCAAAAAGTAAAAAACAGAGTCGTTTACTCAAACTACATTGTCTTGTCAAAATACATCGTCTTGTCAAAATACGTCGTCTTTGAGCTTTGAACGTAGGAAAGGTTGATCTTTGATCATCCCCCGAGACACTTAGGTCAGTCCTTTAGGAGTCTGTCACAATAAACTGGCAATCCATTTGTTCATATCTCATCAATAATCAAGTCTATGTCAATCGAACTACATGGTCTTTGCGTGTATAACGTAGGCAAGGCTATCTATTGATGAGCCCCCAAGGCCCCTAGGGTAGGTCTTTAGGTTAGTATCTTGGTCAAAATCTCATAAAACCCCAAAAAAATTGGAAAATTTTAAAATAAAACATTTGTAAAATCTCAAAATACCAAAAGCAACCTCAAAATATTCCAAAAACATCAAAAACATCCAAATATTTGAAAAAATCCATCTGTCCCATCTCACTTTCACCTGCAATAAACATCACTCACAATAAATCAATCATCATCCTCAAAATTTGGTGTAACAATCGGAAACAAGTCTAGCAGGTTAAAAGTGAAAGCTCAAGCGTTAAAGTCTCAAGTCTAGGTCAGTAAGTAAACAAGTTGGTCAACTCTTGGTATTAATATCCCATCAGCCAGTTAATCTCATCATCATTTGATAACATCATGTGCTAGGATGCATCCTTCCTACAATGGACATCAACATCAGGCATCACCATAGTTTAGTCTTGGCTAGCGGTATTGAAGAACATTAGCTTGTTTGTTTACTTTATCTTTGTCTTTTGGCTTATCTTATTGCGCTCATTTCGATGACTTCTCAATAATATCCAAACAAAAGAATTTAGAGAGGAAGGAATGGGGCAACGATCATTATCTTTTTATCTGCTATGCTTGTTGGATATTCTTGTAATATAACCTTGGTCATGCGTACTTTGTTTTGGTGTAGGGAGGATGTTTTAAGTGTCTCGTTGACCACATAGGAAGGATTTCCTTTCTATGTTTTGGTCTAAGATATTTGGAATATCTGAACTGCATTTTGAATAAGGTTCCGTATGCCAGGTGTGAACAGGAGTACTCCTATTTGATTGTCAAGTCAAAGTCCATCACACTAGGTGCAACACCATCCTGCTTCTTTATTCCTTGATGCATTGTGCCTAGGTGTATTATCAAACATAAGGTAAATGACCCTTTTAAGGTCCCAATTCCTGATAAGAAAAATTATCATCATCATTATCGCCATCATCTCTAATAAATTTGACTTTTTGGATTCTCTTATTTCTTCTTGCTTCTTTCCACGCTACATGGTACCATGACAATTAATCAAAATCATCGCTAATGCATCCATCCTGCATCCACAAACCATCAATATAATGCATATCATACTATGACATATCATATAGGAAGCATTAATCATCTCACATGCATTGCATTTCACCATTGCATAATATAGATTGGTTATTCTATGCATCTCGTAATCCATGCATTTACATCCATTACATAATCATATAAACATCACATCATCCATTTGCATCATCATATAAGCATTTTCATACCATGTGCATCATATCATGTCAAATGTATCATCACATAGGAATCATTAAATCATATCATATGCATCATCAAAACATCCATTTCCTAATCACATACACATCATATCATAAGCACCATCATCAAATAGGTATCATTATAAAAGCATCATCACATCATATCAAGTGCATCATCATGTCATCCATAAGTGCATCATCGCATCATACATAAGATATTGAAAAAGAAAAAGGAATGTCATTGCATCTCATACATTTTAACATCATCATCCATATAGATCTATTAGTCTAAGCATTTTAAAACATCTGCATGTCATAACATCTACATCCATATCATCCATACATCATCATAAAAAAGTGCATAGAAAAGATATTGAAAAAGAAATGCATCCATAAATCACTGCATCACATCATAACATCACATAGAATAAAAATTATACATGCATCACATAGGATAGATTCATCTCATAGCATATAGAACATCGCATATAGAAAACAAGATACATCCATCATGCATAAATAGAATAGAATACATCATACATCAGATCGAACCATATCATCTAATATATCATCAAAATAATAATACAATTGTCATGGTACATGAATCAAGATCAAATGTGTGTATCAATCAATATAGTACAATTTCCCACGGGGCTATAAAAAACGGAGCCCGTGGATCTCAAAAAGAATGTTGTCTCTGATAAAAAATGTGAGGCTAGCCTTGATAGCTGCTCCCCTCACTTGACTGTCTCTCAGGCTGGTCCTGTCTCTACCCTATCTGCTGTGAGAAGTTTTCCACCCTTGCCTCCCAGGGCACTGCCTGATGGTAGTGGAGCCTGTAGTACTGTGCCTCCTGTATCGCCTCACGGTACATCCTCCCAGGAATGGTCCTGCCCTGTGTGGCCTCTATCTACTGACGTCTACTGGTCTCCTATGCCAACTGGAGCTCGGTGGCCCATCTCTGTTGGACGACCTGATCTTGCTCGACCCTCATCTGATCCCTCTCAGCTATCAAGGTGGCAACCTGTGCCTTTAACTTTTGGATCAAAGCATCTCTCTGGTCTGGCTAGGGTGGAGGTGGTGATGGTGGTGGCTGCTGCTGGTGATCCCTCGGGGCATCTCTTTGTTGCCTGTCCCCGTCTCTTTGTCCCCTCTGATTTGGAGGTGGGCCACCTCCTCGTCTGCCTCCGCCACCATCTCTATATCTATATTTTTCATCATCCCCTCTGCCTCCTCACCCCCGCCCCTGCCCTGTTGACTGGCCTCTAGGTCTCCTCCACAGTATCAATGCGTCGAGAAATGTCAATCTCACAAGAGGACGAAAATAATCTCGGTAGGCCTGTGTCATCCCTGAGTCCCCTGGTCCCTGATCGTATGGCCATGGCCTGGCCACCAACTGTCTGAAGGAGTCAACTGCCTCATCTGAAGGGATCGTGCAATGCCATGTGGTCTCCCTCGTAGTACACACAAATATCACCACGTATTGTCATTAGGTCTGTCCTATGCATCCCCAAACTGTCTGGAAACTCGGTTTGGCAGGTAATGCTCTATCATCATATGCTCTCTACCCTGCATCAGATGGTCCTACTTGGAAAAGAATAGTTGTTGTACATCATCGTACCAGGCGGGCATGCCAAGCCAAGGCCTCCAAGTAAAAATGGTCATTTCATCAATGATGCTCCGCTAGTGATGGATGCCGACTGCCCTTGTATGTGTAAAATTTAGTCCACCCCTATATCTCTAGACGATTGGGTCATCTGGCTCCATGTTGACTGGTGTGACTCATGGGCGGAGCACTCCAATGTGCTTCCAGACCCAAATGTGCAATAATGTGACCCCTGCTCTGATAGCCCAGCTATCATAGTATGGAAACTCATGTAGATCATTGTAGAGGGAGGCCAACATCACTGGCCCCCATGTGAAGCACTCTCTCCATCAAAGCATCCGCTCCTAGGAAAGACTCCACCCCGAGTTTAAGTATCACCCACGCTGATCTGGTGCCACAAGTCCTAAGATGATAGCAACTATGATCAATCTAAATGTTGGCACTGTGGTCCTGTACCACTCTAGCTCGATCTATCCCTTTAAAAAAATGATCTCGTCTAGGCCTATGACATCATAGCAAGCCTCTGTCTCGATATCCACATCATAGATGACCCACTCTTTATGGATCGACAAATGAAGAATGTGCCACACATCCTCGAGGGTCACTGTCACCTCACTTTTAGGGAAGTGAAACAAGGACATCTCACTATGCCACCTCTCCGCCAGTGTTTTCATCATCCCTAGGTGTGTCCTGATGGCTGGGGCATACACAATGTACCATATTCTAATCGCCCCAAGGTGCTCCTGCAACAACTCGTACAAATCGTGATTCTGAGTCAACCTGCTCAGAATCGAGGACCTGTGCTCTCATGAGTGGACTGGCTCCATGTCCTCCTGCATCAGTAAAGTCACCGCGTCAAGTTTTGTAAAAAAATGAGATCCTATTTGGAGTTTGCGCGACCAAAAAAGAAAATGCGTTGCTGTTTGAAAGTTCCAAACTGTGTCGCTAGAACCCTCTAAACTCCAAACTCCGCTACAGCGTTGCAGTTTCACCGTGAATAAGTTTGGCCCCTAAACCTAAATTTCAAATTGCACCGCTGTGGCACAATTTGCATGTGCAACAAACTTTGATCCCTAACCCTAATTTCTAAACTAGACCACTGCGATGCAACTCTCAGTAGCGGCACACTTTAAGGCTGCATAGTGCCGATTTAGCACTTTCAGCGGCGCCAAACTGCGCCGCTTTACTTGTTTGACCTTTGGACCCTAATAAATGTGCATGCAAGATGAAAAAACAAGTCGGGTAAGGGCCACATACCTCCGGTCCTGTGCCTGGTAGCCGTTGGTACACCCGCACGTGCTCAAAAATGTGTCATGGAAGCACGCATCGTGCCATCTTGATCAGTGCTCATAGCTCAAAAGAGCTAAATCTCAAAAGGCTAGGTATGAAAATGAATTGGAAGTGGCCCCTTGAGGCCTATTTAAGCTTTAAAACTAGGGTTTCTTGACCCTATTTAGCCGTCCAACTAGGGTTTTCGACCCCCGATCCCATTTTCACCCAACCAAGGGTTGTTTTGCATTGTTTTTTCGTGTTTTTGCACATTTTTGGCATACTGGACCCTTTTTGCACTCGTCGGGCACCTTGCCCTCTTTTTTCGTGAGATCACCCAAAAATTGAAATTTTCGTCCAATCTCTCAAGGGGAAAATATACCAACATAATTTTGTCGTTGAGGCAACATTGGGGCATTTAAAAAATCATTTTTTTTTGAATTTTGATAATGACAAGGTTATTCTTTGAACAACCACAGTGGGTGCATTGCTTCAAAGAGGGGAAAAATGTAGACACATAAAATGTATCAAGTAATCCTATACACCTGATCCTAATTACTAACACCGCTTCATCCTAAATCATCTCCTTTGCTGATCATTTAATTAAATAATATTTATTTGATTAAATTCATCACATTCCACCTCTTAATTAAATAAATCAATTTTTATCTAATTAAGTCATCATCAACTGGTAATTAAATAAATCATTTTATTATCTTCTATAGTCCCTCTTTAATTAAATAATTCATTTTATTTAATTAAATCTCTAAAGTAATTCTATTAAATTAAATAAATTTATCTTTATTCAATTTAAAACTAACACCATCTTCTTTAATTAAATAAATCAAATCTTTATTTAATTAAGTCTAAATCATTTTCCTCTCATTTTGATCTAAATTAATCCAAAAATCTAAGTCAAAATGGTCAAATTAACTAATCTCCTTTTAAATTAATTAAATCCCAATTAATCTTAATCTTAATCACAAAATCATCTAGCTTTTGCAACTTTCTCATGAAAATCATTTTAATTAATTTATTAAATCTCCATTTATTTTCAAAAAGGCATCAAAAAGGGAATATTCTCCAAGTTTGAAAAATCCCTCCAAAAGGGTTTGTACATCCAACAAGGCATTTAGTTTTCTTATATGTCCTTTGCCTTGAGCCAAGTGGCATTAACTTCATTTTCTTCTCCCTCCATGTCATTTCATCCATTTTGAAATTCCACCTAATTGCACAATGACCAAAATGCGCTCCACCTTTGTCTACTCACATGTTGACTAGTGGCTTCATGCTATTGGTTGGTCTTTTGTCCCACATTCATCCATTTGGCCTCATCCTCCATCATTCTCATCTATAAATAAGAGGCTCTCATTTGGATTTTGGATCCACAACTTCATGCAAAGACATTATCTTGAGATTTTAAATTTTCTCATCCATTGTTCATCCATTTTCACATTTTCATAGCTAGGTTATGTAGGAATTTCACCAAGGAAGCATCAAATCTTCATCAAATCATCATTGAAGCTTACAAGGGATTGGGAAAGGGTCATTTTCCACATCAAAATGACACCAATTCCCCCATGGGATTGAGAGTTTGTTTGCATTAAATAGGATTTGAAAGATTTTATTTGTGTTCTTCATTCTATTTCTTGTTTTGTGCATTTCAAATGAATTCCATGGGGAATGATGTTTCTAACTTGCATTTGGGACTAATTGTGTGTTTGTTCGTTGTGTTTGTGTAGGTCTAGGATCGCCATTCACAATAATATATTTAAGTTACATAGATACTATATATAATAAAATAACTATAATTAGTATATATTATTATGTGTTATTTTATAATTATAATATCAATATTGGTGTTATGAATATCTTCTGTTGTCTAAACATGGGCTTGGGGCCAACATCTTCTGCTGTCCAAACTGTGGCACCCCAATTTCAACCCAATGACAAAGGCCTTTAATGTCAAGCCAGTTTGGGTGCATCTCCCAAGTCTCCCACTCCATTTCTGGAGTGATGCTTGCTTTGAAGCAATCGAGAACACATTAGGGAAACATTTGGTGATTGACACAAAAACATTTGAGTTCATGAACACAACATATGCTCAAATTTTGGTTGATTTTGACACTTCAAGGGATCTTCCAACGAAGATTACCCTTAGGGTAGATTTTTAGTGCTAGGTTCGACAACTGGACTATGAAGGCATCCCTTTTCGGTGTTCAAGATGCTTCAATATTGGTCACCTTGTTGCACGGTGTCCTTACTACAAAATGAAGGTTTCACGCACTACCACATGGTGGAAATATGTTGCTCCAGAGTTCTATGTAGTTGCTTAAAATTCCCCTCGGGAACATGATTTATGGGGACTGTTTGGAGGCACATCAAATGTCAACAGTTGACCAAATTCCTTGTCCCAATTCGGTGGACACCTCAGTTGTTGGAAAAATTTGGAGGAGGCCACTTCACTTGACTGCCAGCCACACTCATGCACAGGTGGGGATTCCATTTCTCCCCCTGCAACCCCAAAAAATCCACAACAACCTAGAGAAGATGAAGCTTGGGTGGATGTGAAAAAGGAAAAGAAAAATCCCAACAATGGTTTGGTTTCCTGCTAGAACAAGAGTCCATGCTCCCACTCCAAATGCAATGCAAAATTTGTTTAAGATTTGGGAGTTGCTTGCAAGTCTGATAGGGGAAAACTTGCATATGGTGTGTGAGGCCTATTGATAGGCATCTTGGGTTTGATAGGTGTAGAAATCAAGGTATATGCAGTATAGGGGGTGAATGTACAAGGTAGAAATGGGTAGAGGATAGTAAGCATAACTTTCAATGTAAACTTTGATTTGGAAAGTAATACAGGGTGCTGCCCCTTAGCAATGATTTATCAAGCAAATAAATAAATAAATAATATATATTATTAATAATTATAATCATATAATATAATATACTATGATATAAATATATGTTATAAAAAACTATAATTGCATACGAGTAATTTTATTTTCTTTATACTTTTATACTTTAATTTTCTTCATAAAAGCAAAAGATTGAATGTATAAGGAGGAAGTGGCACATCTAACTTTTCTTTTTATACATACTTAAAATTTAATAAAGAAGAGCTTTCATAAGAGAAAAAAACTTATAGGAAAGATATTAAAATATTACTTTTGTCAATATCATATAAATGATGGAGATTTATGTGCATGGTTTATCATTAATGTTCATGTGATATGAGGGAATTGTGAGGAAATGAAGCAGCCACCCATAGGAGGAAATTGAATACAAAAAAACCAAAAAATAGAATGAGAGAGGGGGTGGAAGGTTGGGGGTAGATAGGAGGGAGGGAGGGAGTCACTACTTACCATAAACAATACAAGACAATAAAACTCAATTATCCATGCACTGCCCAACTCAATAGTTCAAACTATTCAAGAAGCATACAAATCAGTGAAATCAGAATCAATTGTTCCTAGATTTAGGATTTTTCAAGTTTATACAACAATTCTTTAGCTTCGTCAATAAATAGGCTAGATGTTTCCATACAAGTATATTAAGCTTCTTTCATACATAGACTCGAGACTCTCAAACATATTGATCAACATCACTTAGCTCTCTCACTACCAATAAGAACTTTTATATTTATTAGTTAAATCCATCTCCATCTCAGTCTCCATCTATATCTTTATCTTCCTCTTCCTCTTTATCTCTCTCCCCTATCTCTATCTCCTTACCTCTCCCCTATCTCTAACTCTCCCTCTCTCTCCCTCTCTCCCTATTGCTCCCTCTTTATAAATCTCTCTACTTCTCCTCTATCCTCTCACTATATCTCTCCCTCCCTCATTCTCCCTTTGTCCCTCCATCCCTCTCTATCTATTTATATATATCTTTGTCCCTCTATCTCTATCTCGATATATCTCTCTTACTTAGACACACACATCCCTATTTCTCCCTCCCCAACTCTCCCTCTTTCCTCCTCTTCTCTCTCCCTCTCTACCTATCTCTCTCCCTCCTCTACCTATCTATATCCCTCTCACCCCCTCTCCTCTCTATCTCCCCCCTCCCTCTATCTCTCCATATCTCTCCCTCCCTCGCTCCCTTCCTATCCCCTTGTCTATATCTCCACCTCTACCTATCTCTCCCTTTGTCTTCCCATATATCTCTATCTCTCTATCCCTTCCTCTTTATATACATCTCTATCTCTCCCTCTCTCCATTTCTATTTGTATATATCTACTTCTCTCTATCTATTTATGTCTTCATCTATGTAGTTCCCTTCAGTTTGGTTTTTGTTTTTGACAGTTACTTGGTTGTATTGGACATTATGATACTTTGATGCACAATTATGATGATACTTTATTATTGATGTTTATGTTTATGCCATGCTTAGTAGATCAATTTAATTAATTGTGTGGGTTATTATTGCTATGAGAATTACATGATTATCTGATGTATGTTCTTATCATGTTATTGGTATTTGATTGTTGTGTGTTGATGTACTATGGTGAAGGGGAACAAGGTTGCATCACTCGCTTGCGAGTGCCCTGCAACGCTGCGATTTTCCCTTCACAATGTGTTTGTCTATTTTTCTATGTACATGCTCGTCTATGTGGTTTGTTGCAGGTTGTAGGTACCAGGAATCGACTCCACCTGAACTGCCAGGTTTGAGCGTGCCTTAAACCCAATGGAGATTGTTGAAATGGAGATAGCATCGGGTCCCCTATGTTGAGCCATCATCCTTGATGAGGATGAATATTTGATTGTATTACCCTGTCAGTGTGGTTAGTTCGAGTTGGTCTGTCTGTGTTGTGTATTGCTTTTCATTTTGTTTCGAGGTCAGGTACTGCTTGGTATTATGTTCATTTGAGTTAATTGCTTGATTAGTGCTTGACTGATCTAAAATATTATTGTGGATAAAGGTATTTGATAATTTAAATAAATGTTTTAATATAATTGCGGATTTGATAAATAAAATATTATTAATGTTTTATTTGATTTAAATAAATTAAAATTTATGGTTAATAAAGAAATATTTAAATAAATATATTAATTAGTGCATTGTGCAAGAAAATTAAAATGAAAGGATTAAATAAATGAATTTAATATTGTAATAGTTGAATTAATTGTGTGCAAATTATAAGGTATGGCTAAAATTATAAAAATAATAGTGAAGAAGGTAGTTAAATGTAGTGGAAAATAAAAATAAAATAATAAATTTAAAGAAGAGTATGCAATAATGAAGATTTGGGGGAAAATGGTAAATTAATTGGTTAATTAGTTTAAAGAAAGGGGCTTTTGATAGTTTTTGGAAAAAACTAATCTTGTTTTTTAACTATCTCATGAATGTTTTGGTTCTTGGAGGCTTTGTAATTCTTGTTCTTGGAGGCTTTGGGTTTTCTCTGTTTCTTGGAGGCTTTCTACTAGATTTGGGGGTTCTGCAGAAAATTGAAGCTTTTGGGAGAAAATTGAAGTTGCAGCTAGAATTCTAACCCGACACCAGCTTTCAGTTTAGATAATCGAATTATTCCAGGTTCCTCTTCTTGAAATATTTTTCCTTGTTTTGGAATAAATGTTTGAATTGAATGCTATCTGGAACAATCAGTAAATGAATTTCCCTGTATTATTATAACACTCCCAGTATTTTGTTTTCATGCTTGTCCTAAAATCTTGTATGCTGATGGTTGTGAATATTTTAATTTTGCTGTTATCGACGTTGCTTGAAACTTCTTTTTAAGCTTTTCCATGATCCCAATTCAAACAAGCCGATTCCTTGCACTCCTTAATATAATATCCTTTTTGGGGCTCTCAAGCTAAATATGCGTTTTCTTTCTTTGCCTTCAAATTTCTTACAAACTGTATGCTAGAAAAACTCTACGGTATTGATGTTCCTCCTTGCATGTTTGCATATGTACACATATTCTAATAGCTCGATTATGTCTTACACTGTGTTTCCCCTTTATTGTTCTTTGATGATTTCGCTGTAAGCTAGGACTCTTCTCTGCATGACCGATTTAAGACTTAAGAAATGCGTTTGTAACTTGTGTTCGGCTTATTAATCCCTTGTTTACATTTGTGTTGATATTTTTTGAATATCCGACTTTCATATTGTGTAATTTCTTGTAATTGGATAACAAAGACTTTTTTGAAGTATTGAAGAATTTGAATGCTTGAATAAACCGTTTCTCTGTAAATGGTGAATTTGAACCCTGTCTGACCTATTAAATAGTTGGAGATTTATTCTCTTACACTTGTAATGTCCCTGAAGTTTGTAGAATTTGTTGGATTTGTTTGCATTTAGAATTTAAAAGGTTATTTAAATTCACTTTTGTGGGCATCAGATATTTGGTAATGGTTGTATGGGATACATGTTTTGATCCGATGTGTATGGTTTTTGGTATTAACTGAATGCACTTTAACTCTCAGATTACCGATGAGTATATATTTGTGATTATCTTGATATAGTAGTTACGCCAAATAAGGCGTCAGGTTCCATCTAAATCAATAGTCTTGAGTTTAGTTGATTTATTATCATATTACATACATATAAATATATATAAGCACACATATATATGTATGCATATATATATATATATATATATGTATACATATGCACAAATGATATTGGTATATCAATATTATTGTATGTGCCAAAAAAACATTGTAACTTAAACGATTAGTATGTGAGACCTTTTGTATTGTATGATTCGTATCAAGTGTAACATTAGATTTTGTTTAATATATGTCTGTATATATACAACGATGTATATATATATGTATATATATACACACAGTTATATGAGTATCTTTTATATAATTTTCTGATAATTGTTTGTTAACAACAAACTAAAAATCTAAATGCATTTAATATATATACACACACATACGCATGTATATGTATATATACTTATATATATTTATAGAGGTTATCTGTATACATATACGTATGCATATATATATACATACACATATATGTATCTATATGCATATATTTAAATATTGAATGAAATCGTTTATTTCAAATTTGGAGATCTAATAAATAAGAAAGTTAGATAATTCTTCTTGATGTTTGAACAGTGATTTCTAGTTTGATTACTTAATAGAAGTAAAATTAATTTCACTATGTATTCAATGGTTACATTATTGGAATTGTGCCTTATAAGATGTATTATGAGTTAATTTCTGGTTAATGGGATGTTATCATTTGTGCTCGAATGAAGAGGTCCTTTGTGTAAGGTAGATATCAATCATCTTTGAGAGGCTTGGGAAACTATGTTATGGGCTAAATATATGTGTTGACCCTAGAATTTTGGTTGATGTGATACTTGGAGTGTTATATTGAGGGGGTTTTAGCCATGCACTGTTCACTTTCTTTTATGGTTGATTTTGTGTGCGGGATGGTTCATGCCTCACCTTTGTGTATGTTCATGTGGTTTTGTGATTGGTGCATGTTGGATTTTCACTGTTGATTCTTTTAGGTCTCCTAGTTGTTGTAGGGGGAGTGGCTCTCAATGGGGGCCGACGCAAAAAGTGGCAACTAGGATAACCCATGTGGGAGTTTCCTAAGCAAGTGATAACCTAATTAATAAACTAGGGGGATTGGGTAGATTCTAACTAATCAAGATAATTGGATGCCTCACCCATGCCTATAGTGCTCGTTTAGACTAAGGATGGGTTGAGAAGGCTTGGTTGACAAGATCAACCTCCTTGTCTTCATGAAAGGAAGTTGGTTTCGCATGTGTTACCCTATGGGGCCAACACTTAGTGTGAGGCAACCAAGATAGCCATAGATGGGGGTCGACACCTAGTGAGAGGCAACCAAGATAACCCATGCTAGGACCATGCGATGAAACTCTCCTCTATTGCAACCTAGAATTCCCTTGACTTGTATTTCCTTGATGTTTGTGTGCCTCTGGAAGCAGTGTCACTATTGTGTGTTATAATATACTTGCATATTGGAGTCATGTTAGCCTTGTGTCTTCTGTTGATTCCTTGTCTGTTTGTGGTGGGACCTTATCGCTATCTCCTAGCATGGGGGGTGGACCTTAGGGTTCCACATGGTCGGGTGGAATGTGCCTTGTACTCCATTGGGTTCCCTCACTTTTGTTCATGTTCGTGGTGACTACTCCTAGATATGAAGACTTCTGCACCTATTTCAGTTCACATCTACTATCTTTCATGTACTTGTAATGTAATATCACTCAGTTGTATCATGTAATGAAACTTTGATGTAATCTCCTCTTTTATTCAAGGAAACAACGATGTAATGATGTAAATAAATGTTGAACTCTCTTATGCAATGGAAAATGTTAAAGATGCTATTGTATATGTTAGTTAAATGGATTGATTCTAAATGATATCTATTGATCACATATTATGGTTATTTCATATTGATTGTTCAAGAAAATGTGATGGATTAAATGGAATTTTATATTGTTGATGGAAGTTGTTTAATGTAATGATTCACAATTCTTGCTTGTATAGTTAATGGTATTCTAGTAGCATGGCCATAGAACCTTAGAGGACTTAGATTAGAATACAATTTATTGTTTCTTCTACATTCTTTGTTTGTGTAGTTGTCCTCTAGGGTTTTTTGGCGGGGCATTACAGTCTATCTCTTTGTCTCTTTATCCCTCTTCCCCTCTCTATATCTCACTATATTTATATCTCGCTATCACTCTCTAACCATCTATTTCTCTCTTTACCCCTCCCTCTCCCTCTATACCTCTATCTCTTCCTCTCTATTTCCCCATCTCTCTCTCACTCCTCTATCTATTTTTATCTACATCTTTCTCTACCTCTAGCACTATCTCTCTATCTCTTTTACTATCCCCCTCTATCTCCCTATATCACCCCCTTTCTATGTCTCTCCCTCTCTCTCTCTCATATATATATCAAGCTATCTCTCCCTCTCTCCCCAATATTCTTATCTCTCTCCCTCTCTACGTATCGCTCTCCCTCCCTCTCCCCTCTTCTTTCTCTCCCTCTTATACCTATCTCTCTCCCTCTCCCCTCTCTTCTCTCTCTTCCTCTTCAACCTACCCCTCTCCCTCTCTCCCCCTCTTCTATATATCTCCTCCTTTACCTATCTCTCTTCCTTTCTCTCCCTCCCTCTCTCTCTTTCGCTATCTCCTCCCTCTCTCTATCTCTCACCATCTCTCCCTTCCTTGCTCCCTCCATATCCCCCTATCTATCTCTCTATCTCTACCTCTCTCCCCCTTTCTCTTCCGATATATCTCTATCTCTCTCTTTCTCTTCCCATATATCTGTATCCCCCCTACTTCTTTCTCCCTTTCTCTATCTCCCCCTATTTCTCTCCCTCTCTCCATCTCTATTTACCTATCTCTAATTCTCTTTGTTTGTTTATCTATTTCTCTTTCTCTCCCTCTCCCTCTCTATATCTCCTTATATCTCTATCTCTCCATCACTCTATATCACCATCTATATCTCTATCTTCCTCTTCCTCTTCCTCTTCCTCTTCCTCTTCCTCTTCCTCTATATCTCTCTATCTCCTCTCTATCTCCTCCTCTCTATCTCCCTATCTCTCTTTGTATTTATCTCTTCTATCTATTTTTCATCCTCTTCCTATCTCACTCTATCTTCATCTTTATCTTTATTTCCTCTCCCACCCTTTGACTCTAGACATGTCTCCCTCTCTCTATCCATCCATATATCTCCCTCTCTATCCCTCTCTATATATTTATCTCTTCCAGATCTCTATCTACCCCTCTCTCCTCTCTCTCTCTTTATCTCTCCATCTCCTTCTCTCCTCTCCATATCTCTCCATCTATATCTTCCTCTTTATCTCCCCCTTTATCTCTCTCCCATATCTCTATCTCCTTAGCTCTCCCTGTATCTATCTCTCCCTTTCTCTCCCTCTCTCCCTATTGCTTCATCTTTATAAATCTCTCTACTTGACCTCTATCCTCTTGCTATTTTTCTCCCTCCCTCACTCTCCCTACCTCTTTATCTATTTATATATCTTTGTCTCTCTCTATCTCTATCTCCATATCTCTCTTAGACACACACACAAATCCCTATTTCTCCCTCCCTAATCCTCCCTCTTTCCTCTTCTTCTCTCTCTCTCTCCCTCTACCTATCTATATCTCTCTCTCCCCTCCCATCTTCTCTTTCCCCCTCTACCTATCTCTCTCCCTCCCTCTCTATCTCCCCCTCTCTTTATCTCTCCCTATATCTCCCTCCCTCACTCCCTCCCTATTCCCCTATCTATATCTCCATCTCTACCTCTCTCTCACTTTCTCTTCCCATATATCTCTATCTCTCTCTATCCCTTCCTCTTCATGTACATCTCCATCTCTTCATTTTTCTCTCTCCATCCCTCTCTCTATCTCTCCCTCTCTCCATCTCTATTTGTTTATATCTACTTCTCTCTATCTATTTGTGTCTTTGTATATCTCTTAATCCCTCTCCCCTCTCTATATCTCACTATATTTATATCTCTCTATCACTCTATCTAACCATCTATTTCTCTCTATCTCCCCCTCTCCCTCTATACCTCTATCTTTTCCTCTCTATTTCCCTATCTCTCTCTATATTTATCTCTTCCTCTACCTCTCTATCTATTTCTCACCCTCTATATTAATCTCTACATATATCTTCCTCTCTCCCCCTCTATCTCTAGATGTCTCTCTCTCTCTCTCTATATGTATATCCATCCACCTCTCTCCCTCTTTCCCTCCATCTCTCTCTTCCTAGACCTCTATATCTATATCTCTTTGTCTCTCTATCTTTATCTCTCCCTCTTACCTCCATCTCTCTCTACCCCTATATCTCTCCCTCTCTCCACCTCTCTATGTATCACTTTTTATCTCCATCTTCATCTTTCTATCTCTCCATAGATCTCATTCTTTCCCTATATATATTTATATCTTTATCTCTCCCTCTCCTTTTGTAAAAATATCCCTCTCCTTCTCCATGCCCATGTCCATGTCCATGTCCATGTCCATCTCTATCTCTATCTCTATCTCTTTACCCCTCCCCCCCTCTCTCTCTTCCCCCTCTATCTCTCCATCTTTATATTGTTGTCTCTCCCTATCTCTCCCTCTCTCCCAACTTAAAACATAACATGAGCCTGTTGGTGATGGAGCGTAATTATCTTCCTGATGTAGAGGTTTTGTTCCAGTCATGTCTAGATCCATGCAAGTGGATGCATAGATTAATTTAAGTCATCACTTCTCCATTGGCACCTTTGTTGCACAAACAACAACATTTCCTAAATGGCCTACCAAATGATCTCATGTACTCCAAAAACATATGAAAAAACTATAACAAAATTTTTCCTAATTGACCTTTGAAAACTCTTCGGCGTACCCATTGCACACCAAGGTATGATTGCTAGTGTAGATTGTGTTACAAAGAGGGATTGGCTTAAAATCTACAAAAGTGGATAGGAATCCATTTTTGGGGATTAGTATGATGAAGTTGCAATTGAGAGATTTCAATGGTTTTCTATTCCTTCTTAATTTGTAGCAAAGCTCCATCATCTCCTTATTGATAATATAGCAAAAATTTTGAAAGAAAGGTTCTAGGCATTTATCCAAATGCATTTGGAAAATACAAATCTTGATTTATTTTCTCACAAAATTATCTATAACCATTTTGTTGTCCTTTGAGATATTATAGGAACTCAACCTGTGCGTGTAGATTGGATGGTTCTTCACATTTGAGGATATTTTTGAAGTGTTTTATTGCTTCCTCCTTAGTGGAGTCAAGGTTTTCCAACAACTCCTTCCTTCTTGATTTAATGGAGGAGATTTGGTTATGTGAGTGGCGTGCTTTGGTTGAATTATGAAAGAAATGTGTGTTCTTGTCCCATCTTTGAGCCACACCCCTTTAGACTTTTGTCCCTACTAAATCTCCTTTTTTGCTTGAATTTCCATCTTTTCGACCAGAATGGATTTTTCCAATGAGTATAAGGTTTGATCCATTCCATGCCAGATCACTGCTTCATTGAAATTGTGGATCTCTCTCTCAATCCTTTATTTATTGAAAAATATTTTTTGAAAGAGTTCCCATTCCATTCCTTGTTCATGTGAGTGTACCATTATTTTGTGTAACATCTAGTAGATTTTTTCAATTGGAAAAGTCAACGAATTTTTTTTAGGATGTGCTCACAAAATACCACTGTTTATCACTTGGGCTTAGTGTAGCGTTGAAGTTACCATTGCAATGCAATTTTTATCTTTTATGGTTTTCAAGATATTAATGACTAGGTTCCATAAAATTTTCTCATGGATATAACTCGTGGAACCATAGATGTTCAACAAGAAAAAAATAAAATTAGAAACCAAGTTGGAAACACAACATAATTGCTAGTTTGGGCTTGCACCAATAAAATCCATGTGAATCCAATTACCATACCGAAGAATTCCAAGGCCATCAGATATGCCATCTGATTGTCAAAAAATTCCTTTTCATTTTTTCCATTTTCATTTGGCTTTCTACATTCGTTGAACTCAATTTCATTTCTTGAAGGAGTCTAGTGTCAGGTTTCTATAGATCCAACTTTAGACCCCTTCAAGCCTGTTGGAAGGAATATGAATGTAGGAATGGGTGTGGAAACATTCTTCCCACTGAAAATTTGCATATAAATTCCTGGATTCTCTTTGCATGGTGTCTTCATTTGGCAAGTAAAAATGCCCAAACAAGTTTCCGTTTTTGATTTGGTTAAGGGTCTCTAGTTCCCAGTATTCTTCTGGGAGATTGTAAAGATCGATCTAGATTTTTTTTTCTAGAATTTGACTTTCTAGTGGATCAAAATTTTGAGTCCATTTTGTGAGACAAATCAGCCCCATCCATCATCCATAGAAAAAATCATCCTCAGTGGTGGTTTGTGGCTAGGATGTGGTGGAAAATGATTAATTCTACCAATCTAGGGGTTTGGTGTGCATATTTTACAACTTTTGGCCTTCTCTGAATCAGGTGTGTGCAAGAAGTTGAGTCCACTTTTTGGCCAAAAAGTGAAGTGTTTTCCCTGATTTTCAGTATTTGACACATTTGACCTTAAAATTTGAAGCACTTAGAGATGAAATCTTTAAAAAATTCACTAATCATAAAATGTAGTGCTCAAAGTCTAGTTTCCAAATATGTAATTTATTTCAATACCCAGATTGTACAAATTGAGTTTTAATAGGCATTTCTAAAAACCACTGTTTAAAAGTCATTTTTTTTAACCATACCATGCACGTGTACGACATCCATATTTTGACTTAAATTATCATATTTTTCTAAATCCTTTTGGGAAAAGTTTTATGACTCATTGAAGCTTGCTCTTGATATTTTTTTGTAATTTTTTATTGAATATTTTTTTTTTGTTAATTTTTTATTAGGCAGATTTGTCATTTTGAAAAATCGTCATGTACGACATGCATAAGATGACCTAAACTTATCATTTTCTAATTTTTTTTTTAAAATTGAAAAGAATTGTCTGAAGTTTGTCTGTTGCAATCCGTTTGTCAAAATGTTATGTTGATCAAAAGTTATTAAAATAGTAAAAAAACTCTGATATTTAAAGTTTATGGACCAATTTTATTAGAAATTAATTGAAAAATAGAAAAAAAATTCAATTGCAAAACAAATTACATATTTAGAATCTGCATTGTTTGATCTAAAATGGGTTTTAATTTCGTCAGAAAATTTTGCAAAAAAGGTCGTCAGCCATATGTCCAAAGTCGGTATTTTTCTTTGACATTGTTGGGGCCTTCAACTTGCAGGTCAAACCAGGTTGAAGGCCACAAGGTTGAGACTTCAATGCACTGCAGACCAAGCCTTGGCAAAACCCGCCCACGATGCAAACAAATTCAAATTAAAAAAATGGGATCCGTTTATTAATAGCGAGATCTCGTGCTATAATGGGATCCC
>VDFB02105785.1:479934621-479955141 GCA_007258455.2 Sequoia sempervirens | reverse complement strand
TTTTATTTAAATACACTGTGCAAAATTACTGTGAAGTTTGCAACTTTGCAACTTCATATGTACGGCTGAGAGCACTAAAAATGAATTATTTTTCATAAGTTATTGTATTTACAGGTGGTGAATTTGATTTTTGGTTGATTTTATCAAAGGGAGTATCATCTACACCATTTTTGAAGTGAAATTGTGTTATTTTTGTGCTTGTTTGGAGGAACAAAAGGTTTCAATTTGCAATATGGATTGAATTTTTCAAAGGAAGCATGAAGAAAACAATTTTTAAAGTGGAATTGTGGTAGTTTTCTACTTGTTTTGAGGAACACAAGAGGAAGAATTTTGTCGTAATAGGTATTCAACTTCCAATTTGGATTGAATATTTTGAAGTATTTCACTATTAACATTCATTTGTGCTTGAGAATTTTATAATTATGGGAGATAAAACTTGTAATAAGAGAAGAGAGACATTGACTCCTCAAGAAGTTGAAGCAAATAGAGAAAAAGAGAGACAAAGACAAAAGAGAAAGAAGAATGAGAATGAAATCAATGAACGATGGTGGAGCAACCAATTCAACAACTATTGAAGATGAAAACATTGAAGATACCATAGTTGTAGATGAAGCTAATTTGCAAGGAGTCAATTTGGAGAAGAATATGATTATACAAACAAGTCCTACTATGTCTTCAAATCCCTCTTTGAATGTTAAGGAGAATGTTTCAATATGCACAAATCCAGGTACGTCTTCAAATCCACATGTTAGTGAAATGGTAAATTTGTATGTAGAAGTTTTACAAGATGCTGGATATAATGATGTTGACATTGACTATATTCAGAGATGAAACTTTTATAGAACTTGTTGAAAACAAAAAAGAAAAATCTTTTGTTGCAAATGAAAATCAAAATGATCATTTTCTTGAAAATGAAAACAAAACCTATATTTTTGATGAAAATGAAAATGAAAATGAAAACCATTTTGTTGATGAAAATGAAAATGAGAACCATTTTGTTAATGAAAATGAAGATGAAAATGAAAATGAAAACCGTTTTGTTGATGAAAATGAAAATGAAAATGAAAACTATTTTGTTGATGAAAATGAAGATGAAAATTTAGAATGTGATGTTGAATTTAATGAAAAATAATACTTTTTAAAAATTGAAGTGGTAAGTTGATAATCTTCCCCGATCAAATTTTGAGGCAAATAAAACACATGAATAGAATATGTACACCAAATTCTTTTTATCGTGAAAAAAAATTGCATTTAAAATGTCAACTAATGATGCAATTGATGAGAATGTCGAGAAAGTAATGAAAAGGTTAGGGCTTTATGTTAAACCAAAAGAAAAGATCAATCATTAAAACATGCTATGTCTATCGCTAAGGTGCCATTCAATCTATTGAGAAAAATAGTCAATCTAAAGATAAAAACGTAGCAAGAAGAGCTATAACTATTGCTATAGTTAATAAAGCAACTTTGAATAAAAGAATGGTAAGCAATATTAGTAAAGTTTTAAAAATACATCCTAAAACATTGCTAAGAGCGGAAAAAAGAAGAGAAAGTATAGAAAATGATCTTATCAACCAATGTTATTTCAAGGATCTATCACCGAGGTCCGACATAAAATTGAATGTTGAAATTAAATCTTTGATCGAAAAAATATTGGCACGATAATACCGGGTTTCACTAATGCTAGAGATGTTTTAAAATTAAGGGTGGGGTCCAAAATATCCTCACCCAAAACACCTATTAGATACAACACAAACTCCACCTTTATAGAAAATTTTGTAGTGATTCGGTGTTACCTGGTAATATTAAAATAAGTCAAAGGTCTTTTGAAAAATGTAAACCCCGGTATGTAAAAATTAATAAGCAACGAATATCTTGTTGTTGTAAAATACATGTTCAATTTCGTTATTTTTATGATGTTTTTCGATATATACGTTGTACCTTGCATACTAACATGATTAGACATGATTGTGGTATTGATATGCCACCTGAAGTAATAAGAGAGTTTATTTCAAGTTTTTTTTGTGAAAAATCTAATGATAAATTATTTTATTTAAGTTCTTGTATTTCTGGACAATGCATTAACTGTGGAAATCTTTCATTTTTAAGAATTTGTTTGCATGAAAGTGTTTATCATGATTTTGGACAACAATTAGTAGATGTCAAAAGATTTAGGAATGTTCACTATTCTTTAAAAGATGGAAAAATAGGAAAGCGTTGTGATTTAGTTACAGAAAAAGTTAGTGTGCATGCATTTATGAGTGAATTTAATAATAAAATTGTACCAAAATATGTTATGCACTCTGAACATGCTCGATGGCTTGATGGCCAATTTCATGCATGTAGAAACACATTTCCAATCGGTACTATACTTTCAGTGGTTGATTTTGCGGAGAATTATAATTCAAGTAAGAGGAAACTAATCTCAATGTTATACCCTGCAAGTAGCTATGTTTGTCCATATTGTTTATGTATTACGCGATGATAGCAATTAAGGATGATAGAAAAGTTTTGAGGGGAGTATCATTTTTATTTGAGTGACAATCTACACTCATCGAAGTTTGTTCAATATTGTTTTAGTATTTTATAGAAATTAAAAGAGAGGAATCCAGATGACAAAACACCTCATATGGTTAGATAATTGTATGGGGCGATTCAAGAATGCTCAAATGTTCTATTGGTTAAGTAGGGTTCACAAGGAACTTAATGTCGAACATATATGGAGTTTTTTGAAGTTGGGCATGGTAAAGGAGAACATGGAGCTGGTATGCAGGTCAAAAGAATTTTGCTAGAGAACAATTAAAATTCGAGATTCAAGAAATTTAAAAATGCACATGAGATTGTGGATTGGTGTAATAGAAGATTATCTTCACTTGGTCTCGAAAGGATTACTCTATAGTTCATCGATTTTGGTTGGTGGAAGAAGAAAACATTGTATCTAGAGTTGATTGTGAGACAATTAGTGGATCTACCAAATGGCATTCATTTAGGAGGTGACAACAAGCACATGGACTATTTGGACAAGGGAGGTTTTGCATGTTTTTTCCATTTTGTATCTCGTGAGAATGGGAAGCTTGTGAAAATAATGTAATGGGTCAACGTTGGGAGCAAAGACGTTGACACTGTGAGAAGCACATAATCAATATGAAAGAACTATTGAAGAAAATGATCAATTGTTTGCATCCTAAGATTATGATCGTGTTTTAGACCTTGTACAAGAAGGTAATTTTAATTTAATTTATTTCATTTTATTTTTCTTTATTAAGTTATTTTTTAATACTAAATTAGTTATATGGATATGCACAAGTTATTAAATCGAATTTTGTTGGCAGGACATGTGTATGTAGTTATTGCACCTGAGGGGAATGAAGAGCAAACAGAATATTGGTTGGCTCATTGTGTGGAAACTAAACATAAGTTGTTAACACCTTGAGAAGATGATGATGGCTTTTATTATCCAACAAGTATGGTGATCCCCTTAAGACACCTCCTTAAGCAAATTTTGATAACAAGTTTTAGATCCCCTTAAGCAATTTTTTAGAACAAGTCTTTGATCCCCTTAAGAAAATTTTGAGAACTTATTTGATGATGGTTTTTTAACATGTTTTCCAATAGGATCTGTGGTGGTTGTTGGCACTTGGCTACGAAAATACTTGAGAAGAAAGAATGGTCTACCTGCATTCGAAGACTATGAAACACATAAAAGATTATGCATTATTCACATTTGGTGGTGGTAACAAATATAAAACTAGAGTGGTATCGTGGAAGACCTTTAAAAAAAGAGCTATGGTCAATTTATATGGAAGAGCATGAGGCAATCATAGATGCATTGCAAAAAGAGAGGATGCAGATGGTACAATGGATTAAGTAAATGTAAATATAGTTTTAGTTTTATTTTGTCCTTTTAAATACATTAAATACATGCTCGACATCAACAAGTGTGTTATTAGTTGAAATTGATTTAAATTGTTCTTTATATATCCTTAAGGCATAATCACAAAAGGATCTAGTCCATGCAAATCTCAACCTAGACAACATGGGAATACTCTTAAAAATAGGGAATTATCACAAATTATATTTAAATACATGTTTGGATTACATATTGATATTGCTTGGACATTAATAGTTAAAATTGATATATTGTCATTTTTTGTATCCTAGAGCCATCATTGCATTCATCTCATACTTTGAAACAAAAAGGAGAGGATGTCTGGATTCAACCTACAAACATGTGTGGAATACTTTTAAATGCATGTACTTGAGTTCTATACATATAGATAGTTTTATATAAATTAAAATATGTATGTTTTGATGATTTCATTGATATTGCTTGTACCTTTTGATATCAGGTGGTGTGAAGACCTACTACATTCTAGCCACGAGTTTGAGATGTTCTTGAGATGGCATATCCAAATTTTGTGAACATCATTTTGAGATGACATATGTACATACATACACAAAAATTAAACATACTCTATGTAATTTCTATGTATCAAATCAATATTCTATATATTTAGGCTGTGATATGACCCCTTAATACATCCTCTCTTATTATCTCTATTATGACCCTTTTAGATCCCCCTTAATTAACATGTTCTATTATGACCCCTTTAGACATCCCCTTAAGACCCCTTAAGACATCCCCTTTAATTAACATCGCTCTATTATGACCCTTTAGACATCCCCTTAAGACATATTATAACCCCTTAAGACATCCCCTTTTAAGACGCTTCTATTATGACCCTTTTTAGACATCCCCTTAATTAACATGTTCTATTATGACCCCTTTAGACATCCCCTTAAGACCCCTTAAGACATCCCCTTAATTAACACGCTCTATTATGACCCCTTTAGACATCCCCTTAAGACCCCTTAATACATCCCCTTAATTAACACGTTCTATTATGACCCCTTTAGACACCCCCTTAAGACGCCATTATTTGTTTTGACAACTTATAAATTAGTGTTAGATGAACTATTATTTATAGTATTTATTAATGCTTTTATTCTCTAATCTTCTATGGTATTGTTATGGTTAGGATTATAATTTTAATTAGAGTTAGAATTGAACCCTGATTCTAACTGTAATACTAATTGAACCCTAACCCTAACCATTATTAGAACCCAACCCTTATTGAACCCTTACCCTGTCCTAAAATTAATCATATCCCTAAGCCTTGTTGTATCTAACCCTAATTGAAACCTAACCCTAACTCTAGTTGTGTCCTAATCCTAACCTTTACCCAAAGCTTTATCCTATAACCCTAACCTTAATCCTAAGTTGCTATATTTTTGTACAATAACACCTTTAGTAAAGCCTTAAAATTTTAATATTTATTTACATATATATGTTAATTTTGAATAAAATAGAATATTAGCGATTTTTCCTTTTTGAAATGTTCTTAATTTTTTTTAAAATATTGAAGATTTTTTATGTTGGAAGATTTCTACTATTCATGTACAGTGTTAATTCATGTGTATTTTGAGCAATCATTATTATAGTTGAAGATTATTTTGATTTTATAACTATTTTTTCCTTTTTTAAATGTTCTCAATTTTTCCTATAGTTAAATTTGACATGTTAAAGACTTTCATTACCAACTTGATATTAATCTAAATATGCAGTAATCCAAAGACTTTACATTCACATGATTATTTCCAAATAATATTAAAATAATAACTTATGTAGATTTTGGAAGTGCATCTACACATTTTAAGCATAAGATCCATGTCCACTTGACCCATATTTTAATGCAATTCAGGTTTAGACCCTAAATTTATGGTATATAAATAGATTGCTTTTGTTTGTAAATTATGATTTATTGACTGATTATTGTAAATATTAAAATGTCCTATATTAATCCATGTATGAGATCACTAAATTTCACATCAACGTCCTATATTAATGTCTTGACTATGAACATAAAATGCATAAATGTACATGTGTAAATTAAAATTTCAAACAATAATAAAGTCCATAATTTATGTAACATATTAAGTGCATGAAACCAATATATTAAGCGCACATGAAATAAAGTCCAACAGAGTACATGATAAACAAGAAATATAGTCCATGAAATAAACAAATATAACACATAAAATCACATGTTTCTAGGTCATGCATTGTCTCTATAATCAAGAGACCTCTTCACACCATGCAGACTATGTGGATGACCCTCGAACACTCGCATTATTAAGAGAAAGATGAAATTAGATGTAAGACAATAAAAATGATTTCTAATGACAATTTAATTTATAATCCATCATAAAATCTAAAATTACCATCATATCTACATTCTGATGCTCTAGTGTCAAGAAACCTCTAAATTCTAAATCAATCTACATAAACAAGACAAAGAAATTCGAAATTAGATGTAATAACTTACAATTAAATTTTTTAATTCAATTAATCTTAATTTATCATATTTTAATTGTAAATCAGATTTTGAGGTTGTGCACTAGTTTCTCTTTGGACCCATCTCAGACATGCTCAACTACAAGATGTGTCTCATGCTATAAAAGAAAAAAGAATATGTGAAAATATTCCATTATGTATATGTTCAATTTAAAATTTATAATTCACTTTAAATATAATAAAAAATTAAATTACCATTTGATCTGAAACCTGCTCTACATGTCCTCTTGGTGGTGTAACTATGTCTAGGTCAGGGCTGAAAGTTGCACTAACAAAGTCCTACAAGATCAAAATTAAAGCATGTACAATTTAATTAGGTTAATATATACATATATATTCAAGTTTGCACATTTTGTGTAGAAAGTTTTGTAAACAACCTGGAAATTAGTGGCCTCACGAGTAACTGCAACATCAAATGTTTGCCCAATGCCCATTCTTATTGTGGTATCAACCTAGACATACATGTACATAGACATTTAATGCTTATAATATTTACAAGTGTGCATGCATGTGTTTCATATATCTAGCGAATTCAAAACTCATAAAATTGTAACTATACTAATGTAAACTTTAAACAATTTCATAATATGAATGTACCACTGCATCTATGACGCCGATAGTGGAGGAGTGTTTCACAATCCCCTCGAAATCGACGTGGATGCCGACACTCACCTAAACCAACATGAATATTTGAAACATATATGTGATCCAATTATAAATTTAAAACTCAAGTTAAATAATTTATATTTCATATATAATTTTAAAATTGAAATCAAAAATACCCCATAAGGGTTGCCAAGTATGACCTTGCAATAATGTATGTACTCATGGAACAGATGATTGCCCTTGCATCGTTAGTGTCATCTGTACACCAAACAATTTGATTGTTAAAATGTATTGCAAACTTTTCTTTGATATATACAACCATCAAAATTCTTATAAAATGAACGTACATCTAGATGCATATTTATACCTGTGTCGTAGTGTCCTCAGGGTGATGTTCTACTATGAGGAACTCTACAAATGAACTAATGTGACCAGATGAACCACTAGAATCTCCCCATCCACCTGAACTAGGTGTGGCCTGATCGTCCATAGCATTATGAATTACAAAGGAACTCTACATATATTGGAACCCCTTAAGAAAATCAAATTATGATTTAGGGTGACAGGATGGCTTAAGGGGATTTATGTCTAGTGAGGTCCTAGGAGAAAATGGCATGGCTCAAGTGAATAAAATTTGGTGAAGTTTCCCAAGGCAACCAAATTTCATTAAGAGCCTTTAAAGAAAAAATGATGGCTTTAGGGTTTAGGGTTTAGACTTTAGAGTTTAGGGGGTTTAGGGTAATAGGATAGCTTAAGGGAATCTACATGTAGTAAGATCCTAGGAAAAAATTACATGGCATAAGGGAATGAAATTTGGTGGAGTTGCCTAAGGCAACCAAATTTCATTAAGAGCCTAAGAAAAAATGATGGCTTTAGGGTTTAGGTTTAGACTTTAGAGTTTAGGGTTTAGGGTAATAGGGATAACTTAAAGGATATATGTAGTAAGATCCTAGGAAAAAATTACATGGCATAAGGCAATGAAATTTGGTGGAGTTGCCTAAGGCAACCAAATTTCATTAAGAGCCTAAGAAAAAATGATGGCTTTAGGGTTTAGGGTTTAGACTTTAGAGTTTAGGGTTTAGGGTAATAGGATAACTTAAGGGGATATATGTAGTAAGATCCTAGGACAAAATTACATGGCATAAGGGAATGAAATTTGGTGGATTTTCCTAAGACAACCAAATTTCACTTGTATGATCCTGGTGTAGGACAAAATGAATGGTTTAGTGTTTAGGGTTTAGGGTTTAGAATTTGGAATATTTAATGAACTTGCAAGTTAGTGAAGAACATTTTCTTGTGGAATAGTTGATTGAGATCTACTCTTGTTTCAACTAACCAACCTAGATCATGATGGAAACTTTGATCACCAAATTTTAAGAACTTCTTTGATCCCCTTAAGAAAATCAAATTACGATTTAGGGTGACAGGATGGCTTAAGGGGATTTACGTCTAGTGAGGTCCTAGGAGAAAATGACATGGCTCAAGTGAATAAAATTTGGTGAAGTTTCCCAATGCAACCAAATTTCATTAAGAGCCTTTAAGGACAAAATGAATGGTTTAGTGTTTAGGGTTTAGATTTTAGAGTTCAGGGTTTAGGGTTTACAAAACTTAGGGTAAAGTTTTGGTGCCCCTTGGAATATTTAATGAGCTTTCAAGTTAGTGAAGAACATTTTCTTGTGGAATAGTTGATTGAGATCTACTCTTGTTTCAACTGACCAACCTAGATCATGAAATCTCATTCATATTATAATCTTGCACGATCTTATTATTGTTAAATTTGGTTGCCTTGGGCAACTTCACCAAATTTTAAGAACTTCTTTGATCCCCTTAAGAAATTTGTCATATTGGGACCCCTTAAGAAATCGATTTATGATTTAAGGTGATAGGATGGCTTAAGGGGATCTAGATGTCTAGTGAGGTCCAAATTTAGTCATACTATAGCCTCATTGGTTCCATCTAGCTTTGGGTCAAAAGTGTTTACCCCTCTAATAAAAAAAAGTATCATGTTAAAAATGAATCAATCTATACATATCACAAAAATAACAATAATCTTAAATGTAACCCATACTCTAACAATAATAGAATGCTAAATGATCCCCACCCCTAACCATATCCTAATTGAATTGCAAACCTAATTGAAACTTAATTAAATTATAACCTTTACCCAATCTTAAATGTATTCCTATATTATATTATATTTAAATTAATTTATATTTGTATTATAATTATATTAATATTTATTATATATTCCTAATTGTAACCTAACTATTTACTACAAACCTAATTGAATCTTAAGCCTAATCCTCATTAAAACCCCAAGTAAATTGTAACATTACCTATCCTTAATTGTAATCTTATATTATATTTTATGATATTAAATATTTATATTATTTAATATATTATATTAAATATAATATATTAAATAATATAAATATTTAATTATATTTCTTTTATATGAATCATCCTCCTATCTCTAAATTGTAATAATAGCATGTAGTTCCTCCAAACTATCATCATGTACCTCCTCCCTTTCCCATGTAATAGGTGTACCTTGTAGGTGTTAAATGGTTCCATCTTGGTCTCCTTATTGATGCATTTCTATCCTTCCACATAAATCTATATAGTATCAAAATATAGGTAATTTTATGGTTATTGAATCTCTAATTAATTGCTAAAGAATCCATTATGATTGAGGATGGGTGGATTATTATCTAGGATCACATCTTAAAATCCTATAGAGGTCATGTGGTATGTTTTCTTAATACATATATTCCCATACAAACCTCTTTCCATGTATTATCAACTCCTATATAGACACCTTCCTAGATTTAAATTTCATATGATATATATGTACCCAAGTGTTTCCAATTGGAATTGCTATAATTATACTTTTATGGCATTCTAGATATTCAAAATAGTTTTCATAAATCTACCAAATAGACCATTCTTGACATTGAACCTACATAATTTTAGGTATGTCCAATGAAAGATTAGGGTCTAGGGTTCATAAATTTCAAATGCTTTAGTGTTGAGGGTTTAGATTTTACAATTTAGGGTCTAGGGTTTAGCAAACTTAGGGTGAAGTTTGGGTGGCCCTTGGCATAATTTAGACTTGCAAGCTAGTGTCAATTGGAATCGATTGTACTTAGATTTTACGAATTTGCTAACTAAATTTGCAAACAAACATCAAGATAAACTTTATGAATTTTAACTATTCTCTAACATATTGATTTCTAATCTAATTATAATTTAACATTGAAACTAAAGTTTAATATATATCATTTTTTCCATACAAAGCAAATAAAATTTAAAACATTTAAGCAATGCAAATGTTTTTTTTGAGCTCGAAATTACCTAGTTTTCAAAATCAAAATGATTTGTTCGATTCCAATTTAGGGTTTTAACAATTTCTTTGTTCCAATTCAATTTAGGGTTTCAATTTTAAACAATTAGGGTTTTTAATGCAATTTTTTCGTTTCAATTCAAACTAGGGTTTTCAAATTCAATTTTTTTCGTTTGATTTGAATTCAGGGTTTCAAAAAGCTTGATTTGGATTTGTAAATGCAATGTTTTTATTTCATTTCGATTTCTAGGGTTTTGAAATGCAATTTTTTTTGTTTTGTTTCAATTAGGGTTTTCAAATTCAATTTTTTTGGGTTTAATCAAACAATTTAGGTTTCAAAAGTTAAATTTTGTTTCTAAAACACAATTCAAGGTTCATTTTTTCATTTTTATTAAAAAACCTTCAGGTTTCATTGCATTTTTTCGTCTATTTTTACAATTATTCATTTCTACTATAACAGTTTAAAAAAATACTTAAAACGTGAAATAAATTAAAAAAAATGCTAAATTCATTTATTTTCTTCAAAATTTCAATTCAAAATAAAAAAATGCAAAAAAATTGCGTTTAGGGGGGTACCTGTAGCTGATTGTGGGGGTCGCTGTCGCTAATACTCGAGGTCCCGTCCACTGTGCAGTGAAATCTTTTTTTAAAAAAAATAAATAGCAATACAAAACGGGATCCCGATTTATAGAAATCGGGATCCTGTTTTTTAGTAATCGGGATCTCGTTTAGTGAGAATCGGGATCCCGTGCCTTTTCCATCAGTTCAGAATCCAATGGGAAATGAGATCCCAATTTTTAAAAAGTGGGATCCCGTTCCGTCTCAGGCTCGGGATCCTAAACCATAACGGGATCCCGATTTTTAAAAATTGGGATCCCGTTTATTAAAATTGGGATCCCGTTTCCTCAATGCCGATTTCAATTTTTTGGTTAAGGCAAAAACTTCCACGTTTCGTGGACTTAACTTTGTGCACTTACCCCTTCCTGACTTTCACAACTAAGTATTGATTTTTTGAAGGCCTCTTGTGATAGGTAAGATTGAACTCTTCTCCTATGCTAAAGGTTTATTTATTGCCTCCTTTGCCTCTTCTAAAGACAAAAAAATGGTGTTGGGTAAGTTGTGGGCTTGGGGAGAGCACTCTCTCCATTAAACCTTGGTAAAATTCCTTCAACTCACTTACATAACCATTTAATGTGTGTTTGGTGTGGGTTAGACTTTTGAATCCCCCCCTTCAATTTTGAGAGATTTCTTGTTACAAGGCCATTGGCAAGTTTATCGGTCATTTCTTGAAGGTTGATGATTCCAATTCTTACATGGGGAACTCTACATTTTCTCACATTCTAGTGGACATTGAAATCTCCAAACCTCTTCATAGATATGTGGTTTTGATGGTTGGGGATAGGCCTTGGATTCAAAATCTTGATTATAAGGGCCTCCCCTTTAGATGTTGTCGATGTTTCTCCATTGGTCACTTGGTTATAGGTTGTCCTCTTTCGTGTCGCAAGGGCTCTGCTACATGGTGGAAGGATGCTAAAGAAGATCACTTAACTATTAATGCTCTTGATTCTCTATCAGATGACTCCTCTCAAGAAGAGGACAAGTCTTTGGCTTCTGGTGCAACTCTCACATGTCCCTCAAACCCTATCGAGGAACCTCCTACCCTGATCTCACATCTCGATTTTCCCTTGGCTTCAAACCAACTCCATACTATTCATGTGGTGGATGAACTCCCTTCACCTCGTTGTTCTTTTGGTTCTCTCCTCATGTTTTGATTGGCTCTCTGTGGGGGATTCCCCTTTGCTTCCCCTTGTACTAAGAATTTGGATGCTAATGTCTTATGGACTATTCTAAGGAGGAAGAAAGGTCTTTCTACATCACTTCCCAAAGCTCACAATCAAGTGTTGGGTGAAAGGCCAACCCATTCTAGATGTGATATTGACTAAGAGGGACCCCAGGGGTCCCAACTCTTTTTTTCATTTGGTGTTGTTCTTTGCAGCTTGGCTATTGCTATTCCTCACTTTGGTGGTGTTGTTTCTCTACAATATCTAGCCAACTTGGACTTGTTTTTCCTTGCCTTTTGAAAACTTTGTAAAGGGTCAAGACCCTAGTTTCTTTCTTTCTTTATTCTTTTTCGTTGGTCTTTTTGTACAAGGGTTTGGATCATTTCAAAATCCTTGCTTACCTTACTCAAAACAATTTTTATTTAGTGATAATATTTTTCTCTCTTACAACCTAATGTTCCAACTTATTGTTTAACAAAATAAAATTGGTTACGAAGTCAACAACTCATTCATATATTTGTAAAAAGACCTTCCTATAGTCTATGACATCTTAGTCTTGGTTTCTACTCTTTGGATGTCTTGGTGTATTTATCTTAGCACATTTTAAACACACACATCGTTTAAAGTTAGAGTGGTTATGTCTTTCTTAAAGATGCTTTAATACATTATTTGTTTTCCATATACTCATTGCAAGTGATGGAACATATTTTGATTATATAAATGAAAAATTTATAAATATCTATATAAACTAAACACATCTTACCCACATCTTAGGTCTTACCAAAAAAATTTGCATCAACAACAAATACAAATATGTAATTGTCAAAATTCCTTCCATCAAGGAAATATGGATGCCAAATAGCCACTTGTCAAATTATTAACCTTTTTCTATAAGGATATGTATTTTGAGTACCTTATCACCTTGCTAACAATGACTAATACTCAGACCACTTCTCTTCCACGACAAAAAAGCTTTTAGGATTGTGAGCATACTTGTCTTAGGGGGTTTGTGAGATATTCAAATCAACTAAAGTTAGCGGTAATTTAACACTTAATAGTTCTAAATTTTTTCATAGGGTGAACTCACAATAGTGAGTCCCAATTGTGTGTCACACATTTTTGAATTCAGATGGAGGTGAAAAGTGAAAAAACACTTTTGTTCGAAGGTATTTGTTTGAATGAATGTACCTTTGTTCAAAGTTATAAAACCTTTGAATGAAGGTAATTTTCAAAAATGGAAAAAAGGGACCTTGATTCAAAATTTCCATGAAAGGAATAGAAAGGAACCTTCAAATGAAGGTCCATTTTTTCTATTTTTGAAAATTACCTTCATTTGAAGATTTTTTTCATTTTTTTTTGTGGAAATCGAACACCTTCAAATGAAGGTACCTTCATTCAAAGGTCCCTCAAATGAAGACCCTAAAAGTGATCTTTCCACCTTAGGCCTCACATTTTCTATAATTTTTTTTGTTTCCAACCTTGGGTTGGACCAAAAAATGGAATGAACATGAAAATAATTTGATAGGTTTGTAATACTCGAATTGATCTTTCCAACGAGTATAATATTGAATATATTTAATTTGATTATTATATTTATTTTCTATTTTCTAGTGAAGATAGGTTTTTTAGCAATTGTGAAGGTTTTGGTCCACACACATGGAAAAATAGTAAAATAGATAATTTTTTTTCTAAAAATTAGCTTTGCATTAGGTATTGATGTTCTCATTTTAAAATAGAAGTTAATTTAGATAAACACAAAATAATTTATGTGTTACCAAAGTAACCTATGTTTGAATTATAGTTAATCTCTCTTCAAAAAGCTATAAAAAAAATTATGTAAAAAATTATGAAAACCTGTGCACTAGATATCATTGTTAGGAATCTATATTTAAAATTTAAAATTTAATCCTTTCTACAAAAGAATTTATGCCTTACCGAAGTAATGCCACTTCTTAAGAGTACTATTAACTATACGAAATAACTTAGGAAAATTTATGTAAAAAAATTCACAAATTACTTTTAAATTTTTAAAAAAATATATATTTATAATCTATAGACAAAATCTCAAAAATCACTAGTTCACAATCATTTTCAAATTCTTAACGGTTTGGTTGCTATAGGTGTCAAAAAGTGAAAATTTGATGATTTTTTTTTAATTTCAATGCCCTACTTTGGCCAAAAAGTGAGACACACTATTGTGGGATCACCCCATATAACAATTAAAGTAGGTTGAACATGTCAAATTTATATCAATGTTCATGATGTAAGAGTGAGATCAAATAACATTAATAATGATTACATTTAAGAGTGAGATGACTCATGGTTTAAGAGTTAGATAAAATAAATATGATTGTAAAACCTTAGCAATGTTCCTACAAAATTAAAAAAATTGATTTAGGAGGCTTTGGTTCCCACAAGATTTATGATGAAAATATCAAGAATTACCTTTGTATTCTCAAATGAGATAACTATTTATTGCATTCTCATCGAGTGATAACACTACAATTTTCCCTTACAACTTTAACTCCCAACTTGCTACTAATGGGGTTATGGAGTTCATGACCCATTCACGTGTTTACCAAAATACCTTCCTACAACATGACATGTTGGTATTATTTTGCACTCTTTGGGTGTCTTGGCTTGTTCCTCTTATCCCACTTTTAGCACACACATACTTTTAAATTAGAGTGACAAAATTAAACTTTGTACAAAATAGTCACATCTTGTTCACATCATGTGCCTTATCTTACAACTTTGCATCGATAACAAATGCAAATATGTAGATATCAAAATTCCTTCCATCAAAGAAATATGGATTCCAAAACTTACACCCATTAAATTAGTAACCCTCTTGTGTAGGGATATTGACCATGAGTGCATTTTTACCTTGCTAAAATTGGACACCACTAATCATGTCACTTCTCTTCCAATCCTACCATAATGGAAATATGGATGTCAAAACTTACATCTATTAATTAAGAAATTGTCTTATGTAAGGATACTCAGTGTGAGTAAATTCCTTTGATCCTCAATGAATGTCAAAACATATTTGAATATTGTAGGTTGGAAGCCTCTCGAGACACTAAATCAATGGTTTTCTTGTGATCTTTCTCCTCCATCCATTATTTTCTCCTTTGATCCTCATAATTTCCCTTTGGAAGCCATATTTTTACTTTTTCTTCTTTCCTTTGTTGCTACCCTAGCTTCAAAATCTTTCCATAGCCTTCATTATATGGATATAAGATCCTATCCTATTCTTACATTCTCCATGCTTCATTTTTTATGATCCTCACAACCCTTTTTCCCTTCATCAATTTCACACACCATCATAACTTATCATATCCTTCAGGTTTGTGTTTTAGGCATTCAAATATTTGCACACAACACCATCCACACTTTTAATATGTTGCACACACTTACATCTTCCCATGGGTCTATTTTTGAGGTTGACAATTCCATCTTAAGGGCTTGCCTAAGAAAATATCCTAAATAAAAAATCATTTCTTCTTAACGCCAATTTTATTTAAGTATATCTTGATTCCAAAGTAGAATGTGAGAAATATACAATCAAGAAAGGAATCAAAGATTTTTGGTGAGGAATTGTTGAAAGTTTGAAATTGATTAGGTACCAGGACATTAGCATCTAGGGATATCACTAACACCTAGTGAGTTTAGAAGTAGTTACTAGGGTGTTAGGCAACAATAACTATTCTATGAGGCAATAGTGTTGGTCATGCCAAAAAAGAATGTTAGATTTCTACAAGTGCTTAGAATAGGTTGAAAATATTGAGAAATAGGGTAAATAGATACAATGAAAGAATATACAAATAATGATGAAATTTGATTAAATTTTAAGGTGAAATGTGATTAACCATTAAATTAACATGAAGAAGCAAGTAGAAACATATATAAAAAAATAAAATAAATAAACCATAAGAAAATTGGATTTACATGGAGACCCCATTTTGGAAAAAATACAACACCAAAGAGACATTGGAAGATTGTATTAAATTAGGAATAAATATATTACTTCGATACATTTTTTTATTCAAACTCTTTAAATTGAGAATATTTTGGTAGCATAATAATACTTCACCTACAAAACACTACGAAACCTCTATGTAATGCATCTAATTTATAAACTAATGATAAAAAAGAAATGAAAAGTGATTTCCTAAAACAAGTAGCCCATGTTAAATAAGTAAAATCCCATGCCCCCATGTGTAATTATGTCAACTCTAAAGATAGATATCCTTTAACAAAGACATCTTTGACCACATTAATTTTTTAGAAATATATCCCAAAGTGTATCATTCAATAATGGAGTGGATAACTAATGTGGATACCATTTTTCATAACAAGATGCTCCACTCTTCTCTATGAAACCCCCAAGTGCTATATTAGAGAGATGCTCAATATCTCTAATGATGATGACAACTATAACTCTTTCCAATTGTAACCTCCCTTTTTAATACCATTACAAAAAAATTATAATTCTTAAAAAATAATAACTAAATAATTATCTCTCATGTCTCCCATGGGCATCCAACTAGCTATTCCAAGAAATTTGGAGATAGATACAAAGGAAGTTAAAGGTTAAAATATCACACCTTATCCTAACATTCACTCACTTGATATTATATGTTACAATGAAATAATAGTAAACTCAAGTATAATTAAGTGTAGGATGAGGTAAAGCCCATAACATCCCTACACCAACAAAACTTATCCATACTCAATAGTTTTGTAAGGGAATATAGGACATTAATAAGAATATCTACTTTTTGAAGCATGAACTTACCATTCTCAACCATCTTGTGAATGAATTGATATTATATACATCTATATGCTTCATATGGGCATGCTACATGTAATTTCTAGCCAAAAAATAACACTTTTCCTATCACAATTGATTCTCACAACCTTTTAATCAAAACCAATACTTGACCACAACCTTTGCAATCATATTTCCTCTTTACATGCAAGTTTAGAAAATACAAAATTTATTTCTTGAATTGATAATTGCCTTTTACTCATCCACCTAACAACTCTTCCAAATAGGGAGAACACATAACTTCTTGTAGACCTCTTATTGTCTAAATCCATAGCCTAATCCAAATAAAAAAAGCCTTGTATACATCCAATATATTCTTACATTATTAGTCCAATGATAACATTAATAGTAATCAAAATTTCCTTGCAAATATCTAAACACCCTCTTAACATAATTCCAATGCTATCTACCAAGTTTAGAAATAAACTTGATAAGAACTCCCATTTCTTGGGAAAGATCTAGTCTAGTATAAACCATTAAATACATTGGGCTAACAATAACACTATCATAGGGAACATTATAAATATCCTCAAACTTATCATTTTACTTTGGAAATTAATCAAATGATATCCTAATGCCTAGACAGGTAAAGGAATAATCACTGGTTTAAAGTTACCAAACCATTACAATATAGTCTTAACATATCTTATTTTGAATGAACCAAATCTTCTTGTGAACCCAATCCCTACTAATTTTGATTTCCAAAATGAAACTTCAGTCCCTAAACATTCATGCCAAATGTAATAGAAAGTTGAATTTTAGGCTCTCTAATCACCTCCTTGTTGTTACAATTAATTATATCATTAATATATAATATAATGATTTTCAATGAATAATTAATTATTTAAAAAAAAAAAAAACTTTGATCTTCCTTATTTCTAACAAAACCAAGCTAAATACATTAAAATTTTGATGCCACATACATAAATACTACTTCAAACCACAAATGACTATATTAACGTACAAATCAAATTTTCTTTTTCATCACATGCAAATTTCATCTTAAATATCTTTCATGAAAAATGTAGTCTTAACACCAATTCTCTAGTAAAAAATAACAAGAAACAACAATAAAAAGAAGGAATATATTGGGGGTTATAATAGCCATAAGAGAAAATATCTCAAAAAAACCAACTTCCTCTCTTTGGGAGTACCCTTTTGTTAGTAGTCATGCCTTGTATCATTCTAACTTACATCAAATTTGAAATTTTTCTTAAATATCCACTAGCATCCAATGGGCTTTCTTCCCTTGAGAAAAATCACAAAAACTCAAGTGTCACATGTACCCAAGACCATCATTCCATCCTACATGAAATCCATTTAATATTCATACTCCTCCAAAGAAAGAGATTCCCTAACAAATCTAGGTTTGTCATGAGTACAAGATAAAGCAAACACACAACAAAAAATGGTGAGATATACCTATCAACTAGGTTTTGTTGTCTCACGGATCTCCTCAAGGGTATAGTGAGAGGTTATACCTATTTTCCATTCTTTTTCTTGTAGCTATCCCAAATCATAAAATAATCTAAGTTCCCTAAACACTATATCTATAGATTAACACATTCTCAAGGCTAGAGGATTCCAAAGCTTATAATACTTAATGTACTCACCATATCCAATGAATATACACTTTTGAGTCTTGGGATTCAACTTAGATCATTTCTTTTTTAGTACATGAACATAAGCACCATAGCTAGAAAATATTATATTTGAAATAGATGGTTTCTTACATCTCTAGACCTCATATGATGTCTTATCAAATAGAGAAACAAACAAATTTATTTAATGAGTAGTAATTAGTAATCACAACCTCATTTTCAAAACATCAATCTAATTATGCATCATTCAACTTACTTATAGCTCTATCCATCAATATCCAATTCATTCATTTTGCAACCCATTTTTTTTATGGTGTATATGGGGTAGTTTGTTGCTACACAATTCTTGCATGTATATAAATCATTAAATTCCCTAAATAAATATTTGAACACTTCCATTATCGAATCTCAAGACATTGATTTTTATTTGCATGTATCTTAATAAGTGTCTTGTATTCCTTAAAATTAGAAAAAAGTTTATATTTATGTTTCAAAAAATAGATCCAAGTGAAATTTGAGTAATCATCTATAAATGAAATATAATATCTATATTTACCCATAGAGTGAATATCCAATGTGCCAAACACAATTGAATGAATAAACTAAAATATTTTTAGATTTGGTACTTCACATAGGAAAATTAACTCTGTTGTGTTTACCAAATACACAATTTTCACATAAATCAAAATCAACAAAATAACCCAAATAATCATCAAATATGATTTTATTAATCATGATTTGAAGACCTCACCAATGCAACCAAACATTTGGTGCCAAAAAATACCATTTTTTAAAAGATTTAATTACATTAACATAAGAATAATAAGTAAATGCCTCCAACTTAAAAAGAGTCCCACATAAAGAGACCTTAGCAATCACCATCTTACCTCTTGCCAACCTACTTGTCAAAATTCAAATGCACTCAAACATTATTCATAGTAGAAATTAAAATTAAATTCCTAGCAAGCCTTGGAATGGGAAAAACATTGGTGAGAGTTTTTACTCTTCCAACATAGATAGGAGTTTTACTTAGCCAACAATCTTGAGAGTGTTATTATCACCAAGGAACACATCACCACTATTGCATGCTCTAAATTAAAAAAAACCACTCCTGAGGATTCACATGGAAGGAGGCACCTAAATCAAATAGTCATGAGTTATAACTAGAAATATTAGAAAAAAATAAACAAAGATCAATAGTATCATCATCAGATGATATTTCTACGGAGGAATCATCAAAGTATTTTTCTTGTTTCAACATTCCTTCTTCACACATGGACATTTTTTTAATAGTTCTAACATTTCATTCTAGTCTTTCAAGAGTTTGGAACATCCTTGTGATTTAACTATATCATATTTATTTCGCTCCTATTTTAAACCACCTTTATCCTTAGACCTTCTTTGAACATACAATGCATCCTTTAAACCCTCATCCATGGACTTTTTCCTCATTTTGTTGCTAAGAAAAGTAGCGATAAGGGTATCCCTATTGGGATCTACATTTGCACCACTAATAGCGATGAGTTAAATTTTCTCATATAATTTATGCAATGAACAAAGTAATAGAACACATTTATCCTCCTCACTGTTGCTCTTTGCAAATGAATTTAGATCTGTAAATGTTTATCCATTGTCAAACCGCTTCTCATTATTTGGGAGTTTGAAGGATTTTACACTATGAAAATGGTCACATAGTAAACCCTAATTCATACAACACCAATCTGTTAAACCTCGATACAGTAGGATTGAAGATGAAGTCTAAACCTCGATACAGTAGGATTGAAGATGAAGTCTTCATCACATTGCAAAGATGCATCACTCTACCATAGCCTGTTCAATGGCGCAAGCCATTTATTGGCCGATTATCAAAGTTTCTTTATTAGCTACGACCTCGCAGTTTGTGGGTTTCGGCACTTAATATTAAACCATATTGTTAATTTGTG
>VDFB02105785.1:479915777-479934521 GCA_007258455.2 Sequoia sempervirens | reverse complement strand
CAAAGAGCCATGACTACAATATTTCATGACATGATGCATGTCTTCATGGAAGATTATGTGGATGACATACTGGCAAAATCATACACCAGAGAAGGACATCTTGAAGTATTGTCCAAAATATTTGCAAGATTAGAAAAATTCAAAGTTCGCCTCAACCCTAAGAAATGTGTTTTCGGGGTCAAATCTGAAAAAATCTTGGGGTACATTGTTTCAGAAAAAGGAATTGAAGTAGATCCAACAAAAGTTCAAGCAATTATGGAAATGCCTCCACCAAAGAACATCAGTCAGTTAAGATCACTGCAGGGACGACTTCAATCTATACGGAGGTTCATTGCACAATTGGCCGACAAAAGTCTACCATTCACACATCTACTGCATAAAAATGTTCCTTTCAAGTGGGATGACAAATGTGAATTGGCTTTCTAGAAAATCAAAGAATATCTAATGACTCCACCAGTTCTCGTATCACCAAATCCAGACAAACCACTCATCTTATACATTGCTGCAACAGAGACATCTCTGGGGGCACTACTAGCACAAGAAGACACTACAGGAAAGGAATGTGCAATCTACTACATCAGTAGAACACTAACAAGTCATGAGCTCAACTACACTTCTATTAAGAAGACTTGTCTGGTAGTAGTTTTTGCTTCACAGAAGTTTCGACACCACATACCCAACCCATGCGATGTGGTTTCAAAAAATTAGTCACTTAAGTATTTATTAAGCAAAACATCGGTAGCCGAAGGTTAGCAAAGTGGGTAATGATTCTAAGTGAGTTCAACATACATTATGTTGATCGCAAGGCCATCAAAGGACAAGTTATAGCCGATCAATTAGCTGAAGCACCACTACAAGCATATCATCCCTTGCACATTGAATTTCCAGATGCTGATGTCTTCACTGCAGAATCTAAACAAACATGGGCATTATATTTTGATGGTTCTTTCACTCAACATGGATCGGGGGCAGGCATACTTTTTGTCACTCCTCAAGGACATACCATTCCTCGATCATATAGGCTAATGTTTCCATGTACTAACAATATAGCTGAATATGAAGCATTGATCACTGGACTCAAAATAGCACTGGAATGGAGAATAACAAAATTACAGGTGTATGGTGACTCACAACTAGTCATCTATCAAATCAATGATGACTATCAAACTAAAGATGAGAAACTATTACCATATAAAAATATGGTTGATGATTTCAAGAAATAGTTTGTGGACATTAAATTTACACAAATTCCAAGGATTGATAACAAAGCAGCTGACGCCATGGCCACAATCGCATCATTGTTGCAACTCCCAGAAACTCAAAATCGTTATGAATTTCTGGTGGAACAATCATTTACACTTGCATATGATACCCCTGAAAGCCAAATCATTTGTCACTTGGTAGGATCCGATTCGCCTTGGTATGAAAATTTTTATGCCTATCTCAAATACGACATCTTACCACCTGATTTATCCCGTAACCAAAAATGCAATTTTATCTGCCAATCCACTCGCTATACCCTCATCGCTGACACCCTTTATTGCTGTGGTCTTGATGGTACTTTACTCCGATGTCTTGAACACGAGGAATCTAACAAAGCTTTACAAGAAGTTCATGGTGGCATCTGTGGTACTCATTCAAGTGGACTGACCTTATCTAAGAAATTAATTAGAATGGGTTACTACTGGCCTACAATGGAGAGGGAATCATTCACTTTTATGAAAACATGTTCAAAATGTCAGATTCATGGGAATCTCATTCATTCCCCTGCACAAGAACTTCAACCATTCACACCAACCTGGCCATTTTCTCAATGGGGTTTAGATCTAGTGGGCAAGATTCATCATTCTTCATCAAATGGGCATAAATTCATCATCACAGCAACAGAGTATTTTACCAAGTGGATTGAGGCAGTCCCTCTTACTAAAGTCACCGGCAAACAAATATCATCATTCATACTCAACTATATCATTTGTCGGTATGGCATTCCCAACTCTATTATTACAGATAATGGACGTCCATTCAAAAATCAGGATGTTGATGAACTTTGTGAGAGATTTCACATATAGCATAGATACTCAACACCTTACTATCCACAAGGGAATGGCCAAGCAGAGGCCTCAAATAAAACAATATTGAAAATCTTGAGAAATACGTTACTTGGGAAAAGACTGGCACGTTCAACTCAATCACTCTATGGGCCCCTCTAGAACAGTGTCCATACCAGAGCGGGAGCAACACCATGCGCTCTCTTGTCTAGAAGCGAGGCCATATTTCCATGATGGGGGTCCCTCACTTAGAGTATCATTGAAAGGCCTTACAATAGATGATGAATATAGAGTTTCCCGACTCCAAGAATTGGAACTCCTAGATGAAAAGAGACAAAGAGCAGCTGATCATCTAAAAGCATATCAACAAATGATGTCTTGCAGCTACAACCAAAAAGTAAAGCCATGTACTTTTCAAGTGGGTGATCTTGTTATGAAAGAGAATCCACACAATCAACAAGATAGAGAGAAGAAAGGAGAAAGTTTGGACCAAATTGGCTCAGGTCCTTATCAGTTGTCGCGGGTCTATGGTTAGACCTGTTGCTCAACTTGAGAAGGGGACTGTTTGGCCGAACTATAACGGCAATGCATCGAAAGTATTATGTCTAAAGATGGTTATCATCATTAAGAAAGTCTGAAGAAATCAAAAAATCGGAAAAGTCCGAAAAAGACCGAAAAAAATAAAAAAAGTCCCACGAAAAAATTCAAAATGAGAAAAGTCACGAAGAAATCCAAAAATGAGGAAAAAGATCACAGAAAAATTCAAAAAAAATAGAAAAGTCTGAAAAAATTAAAAAAAATGAAAAGTCAAGAAAAAATTCAAAAAAAAAAAATGAAAAAGAGGATTGAAAAAAATGAACCTACAGGTAGCAAAACATGACGAGGTATCTTGGTAAGCATAAATTAAAAAAAAAAAAAAACCATGATAGGGTGAAAACCTGGCAAACAGGCAGTCTATTGACAAGAAAAATGTAATAAAAACAAATAGTGAAAATCTGGCAAACAGACGCTATTTGTAGCTCTCCATCTATTAGTTCATGTTCTGCACTTGGCTGCTTAGCCTTCATTTTCATGCATCTTTTTTTCCATCATCTTAGGGTCACGTCAACACCATGCTATCATCATTTGCCTTGAGCGATAACGTCTTACCATGGTTTGATTATTGTACATATTCATTTCAGCAAGTTGTATTGATACCAAGGGTAAATCTGGGCATACTGGGGGCAATCAACTTTTAGATCTTCCCAAAACAGTAAGACAATGACATCGAAACCAATCACGTAAAACAAAACAACTAACCATTGATCCATATCATAGTGGCTTTCAGTTGCGTACCTTACCATGACTCATATCTGGATGATCTCTAATCTGAAATAATGTTTGGAATCACAATATTTCATTTGTTGAACAATGGTTGTTTATTTTTTGACATCATTTCTCTGGAGCACACTCGATGATGTACTGAACTAGAGTGGCAAGGAAAGAGGATGATTTTTCTTTGTCTGCTGTCTTGAGGTTAATCATTTATCTGTTGCAAATATGTTGTGAAATATGATTTCCAAAGTTTATCATTGATGACAGTTCCAAATTTGCATCATATAATGGTTAGTCTTTGTCTGTTTATGCAGGAAATACTCAGGTCATCTTGGTTCAATTATACCTAGATGCTTGTATTCACTTGCTATATCAAAAATCATGAAAGTTGTACTCAGGTCATCATTGGTGCTAATTTCCCCTCTGATGCTTGTACATACTTCCAACATTTTCAAACGCTCTAGGATGATTTAAGCAGGCTCATTAAAAGGCTCAGCAAAATGGTCGGTTTTATTTAGTTGCATTTCATTTTAGGTCATTGTACATAACTGCATATTGGATTTGCACCAAGAGTTTTTGAAAGATCAATGGCTGTCATTTTTTTTGGACTATTTGTGGAGGACAATGCAAACATTTGTATCATTATCATTGCATTTCCATAATCATTTCATCTTCATTATCATTTCATCATCATTAGTATTATCGTTTCATTATTGCACCCATTATCATTTCAGTATCAGTATCATCTCATTAGGTGCATTTCATATCATTTCATATTAGTCTCATTATTGCATCCATTTCATCAGCTCATATTGGTCGCATCTTCATTATCATTTCATCAATATTTTATTTGCAATTCATTTCATGCTTGTTATCATTCCATATCATTTATCATTTTATTTCATATCATTGGCCATTCATTATTATTTCATTATCATTATCATTCAACAATTCCGCTTCATATCATTATCATTTCATCTCCATTTTCATTTCATCTTTTCATTATTATTAACATTTCATCTTCTTTTTCATTACATTATTTCATTCATTTTAATTCAGATTATTTCCATTATCATCGTCATTATTCATTCTCGTTATCATTATTATTTATATTATTTTCCATTAACATTTCATTTCCATTTATCATTTCATACCCATTATCATTCCATTAGCATTTCATTTCATTATCATTTATTTTTTTATTTTTATTTTTTTCTCTCCAATCTCACCATCACATCATCTAGTATTGCATTATCATTATCATCTAGTATTGCATTATCATTATCATTTAGTATTGCATTATCATTATCATTTAATATTATTGCATTATCATTATCACTCATATTAGTTTCATATACGCTTCATCAACATAATGTGTTATCATCATCATTTATATAATCATTCTAGCATTACATTGCCATCCTATCATCCATTATCATTATCATTCATTACATCTATCATCCATTATCATTATCATCCATTACATTTATCATCCATTATCATTATCATTTAATAATTCCATTTAACATTTCATCTCTCCATTTAACATTTTATATCATATCATTTAACAATTCCATTTAGCATTTCATATCATATTATTTCGTTATAATCTCACTTATCATTTCATTTATCCATTTAGTCCAATCGCAAATCATTATATTTCATCACCACTATCTATTCACATCATTATTATTATTATTTTATCATCTTATGCCATAACATTTTATCCACTCATAACATTTCACATCACATCATTTCATAATGCATATCTGAAGCACAACATTCATACTTCATCTTTTATCTGCATTACAAAATCCAAAAATACACATCATAGGTAATTCATCTGTATGACATCATTAGTACACATCATCAAATCATAATCATAATAAAATATCATAATCAAATCATCCTACATATCATCAAATCTCCATAAACACATAGACATAAATGCATATCATATCATCACATCATAAATGCATATCACATCATCATCAAAATAATCATTTCCGCTGCATATCATCACTCATCAAAAATGATACAAATGTCCAAATGTCCAATGAAACTACAATGTCCAATACATCAAATATGATCAGAAATGGCATATACATGCTCCAAAAATACTATACATCATAAAGTCTAACTGGTCGATGCTCCTGATGGTGCTGGTCCGGAGGGAGGTGGTTTGCCACTAGTGCCTGCATCTGGGTCCTGTCGTGGCCCTGTCACTCCCCTGCTCTGGGTATGTGTCCGTGATCTGCTCTGGGTCCTGCTGTGGGATCGCGGGTATGGCTCTCTGCGCTCTGGAGGACATAGCTCCTCATATCTCACCCTGTAGTACTCAGCCTCCCTGGCCATCTCCATACCCTTTGCAATGGCCTCTCGCAGTGACGCACTCTCTACAGTGCCCATCAGTCTCTGAGCCACGCCCTCAACCTCTACTGCCCATCGCCTGAATGCATCCCTCTCTGCGATCACCTAAGCTAACTGTGGGTCTGGGGTAGGTGCTTGTGCCTGTGTCTGTGCCTGTACCTATGCCTGCGACAACTGACTCTGTAGTTGACCCTGCTGCCCCTGCAATGTCTGCACCTGAGCCTAAAGAGTGGCTATCTGTCCCTGCTACGAGGAGGAGGCCATCCGGATCACTATCCGCCTCCCTATCCCTGTCCTCGGTCGTCGCATAATCTGCACACCCCTCAGGATATCCTGCCCCGATCTCCCCAGTACATGTCCTCCCACCCCGCCATCATCTCCATCATCCTCATCATCTGAGCCCTCCTCCTCTCCGCTCTCCACCTCCTCTCCTTCGACTGCTCCCTACTCACCGCTGACCACATCCTCCTGTTGACCTGCCCCAGGTTGTGGTACTACCAAAATAGGTGCTGGCTCATCCGGGCTAGTAAATCGTGGAAATGGATGCGTGTGGAAATAGGCAGCATACTCATCGGACATCCTAGCATCCACAATATCTCATCTGTCAACCCATACCTCAGGTGCTAATGCCATGAACTCTGTATAGGTAGCCTGATACAAAATACATGGCCCCCATCCGGCCTCATCTCTGCTCCGGGCGTAATGCGCAACCCCCTGCGGCATCCCCTGCGTAAATCCGAACTGCCTCTGCACCCGCAATGCCAAAAATCTCTCCAAAATGAAGGGAGTCCTCCCTATCAGGAACCGTAGAATACATACATAGGGCATCTCTATATCATCACTCGCCCATGGCTCACAATTCAAATATGGTCGCTATATGACTGTATCTATGTCGTCTAGCAGTCGTCTCCAATAATCTACCTTGCCTAGCTTGGGCTAGGTAAGGAACACAAAATACATATAGATATATGGCCTGCATGGTGGCCTCACTCTGGGGCATGCCGACCTCGTCACAACAAAATTCTCCCATGCCCAGATCTATAGCAATGTAACCCCACAAGATAAACTGGACGATCCTCTGTAGATCACCTGGTGCAAATCATGATAGAGATGAGCTAACATGCAGCTCCCCCATGCATATCTCCTCGGCTGTAGCATCATCTGCTCTAGAATCCTGCCCCAGCCCACTGACAATCCCTTTGCCCGGCGATCCGGACAAAGGAGACCTCCGATGAAAGCACCCAAAACTACTGGCAAGGCTGGATATCTGTGAAAGTCTGCCCACGGTACCCAGTACCCGGCTATCTGCGCATCTCCGTACACTCTCCTCAAAGCATCCGTACCCCCAAGCTCCTTGTGATCGTAATACACAAGGGCTCCAACAACTGGAATACCTAAGATCCTGTACACATCCTCAAGAGTCACTGTCACCTCACCGGTCGGCATGTGAAAGGTGTTGTGCTCCGAATGCCATCGCTCTGCAAGTGTTGTCAACAATCCTCTGTTGACCCTAATCGGCGGCATCGCCAACAAGGGTCTCAAACCGCATGCATCAATCAATGCTCTGTCAGCAGGGGTCAACTCAGGGATCCTATCCCATCCTGCTGAATGTCGCTCTCTAATCTGGAGGTTTTTGAAAACCTCCTTATTTTCATTACAAAGATCATCCATTAGACTCATATCAAATATTCACACAATATCAAATCAGACTCATATCTATCAGTGAACTATATCAGACCCATATCAATGACTCATATCAATGCAGCAAATCAAGGACCCATATCACACAATCAGTCCTATCAATCAAATCAAATCAACTCTATTAAGCTAGATATCATATCACATCTATCCTACCATCAATTACTATTTGTTTTCTATCGCATGAAGCAAATCTATCAGAAGTTATATCAGTTCAATCTACTCTTTGTTTTCTACCCTAGGAAGCAAAGTTATCAATCAATCATTCGATTTTCTATCATCCCTACCCATATCAACATGATGACATGACATTTTACCTATCTATTGACTAAGGAAGCAATACAAATCATCATTCTCATCACAACGTGCATTCGGCGCTAAAACCCATATGCGCCATTCTTTTTACGGGATGCGCTAAATCCCATATGCGCCGTTCTTTTCATGGGATGCGCTTAAACAGACTCCCTATGCGCATTTTCCCGTATGCGCCACTTTGCTCATCCTATGCGCCACTATTTTTGCTGGATGCGCGCTTTTCCTATATGTGCGTCTGTTTTCCCTATATGCGCTCTATCCCTAAAATTTTCAAAACTACCCTATATGCGCGCTAGTTTTTACAAGATGCGCTACACTGGTTTTCCTACAAAATTTAAACATCTAAGCCCTATGCGCGTTTGTTTCTACCATATGCGCGCCTGTTTTTTTTGAAAGTGCCTAAAACGTTGCTATATGCGCACAAACGTAAATTTTAAAATTGAAACCGCGGAAAATCATGAAAATTTTGATCCAAACAGAAAAATTCGAAAGCATAAGAGGATCGATCGACTCACCGGTGGTCCATAAGCAGCTGACCTCTGATATCTATGTGATCTCTCGAATCGGTGGCGATGATACGGAATCTCCATGTCGCAAGGTCGCTTTCACAGCTATAGTTTTCACCAAACTCAATAGTACAAATGACTTGTCTCTTTCAACCTTTTACCTTTTAAAGGTCAAACCAAGGGTAAAATGTGACTTTATTTTCAAAATGGACATTTCTTTTTCTGTCGTGAGCTAAACCACTTTCCCTCTCATCCGTGATTTACCTCCCGAGGGAGCATCATCAGCAGAAATATCGAAAGTACATCAGGGGCACAAATCTTATTTTCTTTGAAGCAATGTGTTTTACACATCACTTCAAAGAGGGGCAAAATGTATATGTCTAAAAATGGTCATGATTAAGCTTGTTAATTAATTAAATATAGTTTATTTAATTATTCCTCTAATGTCATCTACATATAAATAAAATTTAATTGAATTATTTCTGGTTCATCTTTTTCCAAATTCTTCTATCTTAAATTGATAAATAATTTTTATTTAATTACTAACATTCTACCCTCAGCAGTTAAATTAAATGGAATTTTTTTATAATTTATTTATATTTAATTATCATTTAGTTCTAAAGTTTAAATATTTTTAATATTTGAATAATGGAATATTCTCCATCCATATTTGAATTTAAAATATTAAAAATGACATTTAATACCACTCCACCCTAATTTCATTTTTTTTAAAAGCTTCATAAAATTAAATGTAGTTTAATTTAATTATGTGAACTCCATTTTTATCTTCACACTTTTAGAAATTAGTAATTTATTTTATTTTATTTCTAACTCGTGCTAACTCGCCCTTCCAAATTTTTAACTCATCTTTCGAAATGGAAGTTTCCCTTCGAAACTCAATGACGGAAATTGAAGAAAAGGGAAACCTTCCATCCTTCTCTTCCACTTTCGAAAATCTCCTGCCGTTCGTTCGAAACAAGCTTAATCCCGACCGTCGATCGATTCAGCCAATCATATCCGTTCGAAAACTCTATAAATTCTGACGCAAATCCAAGCTTTGGTTACACTTTCTGAATACTCATTTACGCACGCATACACTCAACCAACATTTGCATTCATGACAGTTTCGATATCACAGCAATCTTCTCATTTTAGAATAGCTTTTGTATTTAGCATAGTTTGCATTTTAAATCTCGTTCTTTAGCTGTCATTTTGTTGAGCCTGATCTCTTGGTCTGAGAGCTATCTGGAAAAAAACAAAACACTGAAGTTAGAGGAGGATAAGATGGTTTCGAGAAGCTGCGATTACGGTTTGCATTATTCTGTTTCTTTTCAGCTTTTCGATTTAATGTTTTATTAACATGTGTTTGATTTCTATTTAATTAATCCAATATTTCATACACACAGGTACCATTCCCAAAGGGGTTTGAAATTCCTAAATTTGACAAATATCGTGGGACGGGAAACCCTAAATATCACACTAGGTAATTCCAAGTACATTGCATGGAGGTTGCATATGATGATACGTATTTGATGCGGCTATTCCCTCGAAGTTTGGATGGTTCTGCCATGGAGCAGTTCTCACGCCTTCCTCCTAGCATCAAAAAGTTCCAAGAGATTATATATGCATTCATAAAAAACTACACATTCAATATTGGTGTGGATGTCAGTTTAGAGGAACTATCGACTCTTAAACAAGCTAAGGGGGAATCATCCGCTTCCTTCTTACAATGATGGCGATCCAAGGCCAACAAGAGCAAATGGGCCATGCCAAAAGAATAATAGGGTTACACCATCATTACCAATCTTGAGAAAACCTTGACGTTCCATCTTAAGGTACAATGTATCACCACTTACAACCAATTGATCCCCAAGGTGCTCAACATTGAACAAGCCCTTATTACACAGGGGGGAACACCTACATATCAAGAAAATCAAGACAATCGCCCATCCACCAACTATAATGAGAAACCTCGCACATGGGCGAGGAACAAAAATGTCACCAATGATGGTGTGGTGGATGCCAAGGTCATAATAAGTGCTCCAAAACAAAACACCCAAACATACCAACAACCACAAAAAATAATCGTAACAATACACAAGCCAATACGGTATCACAACAACCACCCAATAATCAAATTAAACAACCAGATAAATCAGAGGGATTACCATACCAAAGAACAAGAAATCCCCAGAGTGATGCACATGCCGGGAACTAATTCAGAGATGATCGTAAGAAGAAGCGATAATGAAGAAATCATCAAAGTTACTTAGCAGGGAACTATCAAGAACCCCAAGTGGAAACCACCATGACATTAGAAACCACCTTTGTGATTTTGCAAAATCAAGGGGCACACAACAAACCAGGTGCATGAGGGTTGAAAATGCAATCCAGGGCCTCATTGACGAGTGTAATGTTGAACCAGCTATGGCTGGGAATCAAGACCTAAAAATATACACGAACCTAATGCCGGATCATAACCGAGGGAATAACTGTGGAAAGACCAAATATGCCAATGTGAACCATGTGTATGATCATGTTGTCACATCCATAGATAAAATGGTCACCGTTATTAATATCAAGGGAGCTAAAGCTCACTGTGGAGTCACCACACATGGCAGAAAAGTCACCATTGTTGGACCATCACAACCACCTCCAATCCGAAATCCATTCCTAATGGATACAATGTCCTAGACTAGCTAAAAAGAACCCCTGCTCAGATCTCCATCATGGAGTTGCTGATGATATCACCCACACATAGAAAAATCCTGACCAGTTCCAAGCTATGGTTGGAAATATCACCACTCCAAGTCTCCTAACATTTTATGATTATGACTTCCCCTCTCAACCATCTCACAATCGCACACTCCGCCTTGAAGTCTTGGTTCATAAAAACAAAGTCAAAAGGGTCTTGGTGGATGTGGGTACGGGTCTAAACATCTATTCCCTCAAACTAATAAAGAATATGAGATTCTTAGAGGATTCCATTGAAAAAGGTAAGGGCATCACAATCAAAGCATATGATGATTAGGAAAGAGTGTCTCAAGGCACTATTAAGCTCCCTATTCAAGTAGGGCCAGCCATTATGGAAACCACATGCCAGGTCCTTGACCTTGATTTACCTTATAACATTCGCTTGGGGTGTCCGTGGATCCATGGGATGTAAGCTATCACATTAACCTTCCATCAATGCGTCAAGTTCCCATATCAAAATCAAGAGGTCACGATTCATGGTGATCCCGAGCCCTTTGCTTATTGCAAGGCACGGAAGAAACCATGAATCACTTTAGGTCCAAGAACAACAGATGCCCTAGCACTTGTGTATGGACCAACTTCACAGAAGTGGCCTCCACTTCACACAATACAAAGACACATCCACTGATGTATCAAAATAAAGGTCATTATCTCCCAAAGACTGGTAGGGTGTAGAAGGATTATAAGGAATGAGAAAAAGTAGTTTTAAATGTGGGAGAATTACCTCAATCTCCTAGGACTCACAGGCAACCCCAACTAGCTGAAACATCATCCCATACCTTCAAAGAAAACCCTTCTAGATTCAAAAGTTGTGGGGATCTAAGTTAGGAAATAGTAGATGAAAGAGACATATCAAGCTTGTTTTGCAGATGAAGGCCCACACGATCTTCTACTGGATGGAGGCAACAAAGGTTTAAAATGAGAGTGGCAGTATGGAACATAGCGATGGAGAGGCTTGGGATTCAAAGATGACAAATGGGCTACCAGTACCTCTCATTAAGGCTTATGAGAAATAAATGGCCTCGGATGTACCCCTCTTGGGCATCACTTGAAAGTAGCCTTGGTGAAGAGGAGTCAATCCCCTCGATATCCGCGTCTTCCTTCAGTTGCTAGTATCCATGGGTTGATCATGCAAACTTTACCTTTGACACTAAGCCCATTAATATTATTATGGTGGTGAGGATCCTATATTTGAAGTACTCATGGCACTAAATGTTCTCCCCTATCATGATTAGCACCCTATCTTTTTTGAGTCAAACAAATGAGCCATGAAATCATTTGGTTTTGTCCCCAATACCGTGATTACATTAGCGAGACCAATGGACTAAACATTCAAAATGATAGGGTGCTCCTTGAAGTGTAGTGAGAGACCCTGTTCGCCAACTAGGAATCCACGAAATTTGAGTTCAACATCACCTGGACCACACGTATATAGGAAAAAGTTGAATCGCCGGTCTTAGAAATCATAGAATGTCTAGGTCTTTGAGTGAAAACCACACTGTGGCACTCTTTGATCCGAAAACAATAAAAATAAAGGCTGTATCCAACAATGAAAACCTCTCTGAGGCACCAGAGGATGAATGATTCAATCTTTCTCTCAGTGCAATTCACCAGGAGAAGTCAGTAGTCCTAGCAGAGAAGTGCAACCCAGTCAACCTGGGAATAGAGGAACTGCCACACAAACATTTTATGCAAAGTCAATTCTCATAGAAGAACAAGAAATTCTAGCTATGTTCCTAAAATAAAGGAAGATAAAATTTGTATGGACCTATGCCGACATGCCTAGGCTTGACCCAAAGGTTGTGGTTCATCACCTAGCTGTATACCCCGAAGCAAAGCCAGTGAGAAAAAAGCTCAGAAAGATGCATCCCCAGATTGCATTGTTGGTCAAAATGGAATTACAGAAGCTCCTAGATGTAGGGTTCATACAACCAATAGATTATCCAAAATGGGTCTCAAACCTTGTACCTGTTTCAAAACCCACTGGGGGCATCCGTATTTTCTTGGAATTTAGAGATCTAAACAAAGGATTTCCCGAGGATAAATTTTTGTTACCAAACATTGATATGATCATAGATATGACAATAGGGCATGAGATGCTATCTTTGATGGACGGATTCTCAGGATACAACTAGATCATGATAGTAAAGGATGACTAGCATAAAATTGCCTTCACTTGTCCATGGTGGACATATTGTTGGAATATGATACTGTTTGGGCTGAAGAATGCGAGAGAAACCTATCAGAGGGCCATGACACTAATCTTTCATGATATGATTCACAAAATTGTGGAAAATCATGTGGATGATATATTGGCCAAATCCAAGAAAAGACGGGATCACATAGCATCATTGGGCTCCATCTTTGATAGGTTAGAAGAATACAAAGTCAGACTCAACCCAACGAAGTGTGTCTTTAGAGTATAGTCAGGGAAGCTCCTTGGGTATATTGTGTCAATGAGAGGGATTGAGATAGATACTGCTAAGGTCAAGGAAATTCTTGAAATGGAGGCACCCAAAACATTGAAACAACTCAGAGGCCTATAAGAAAGACTCCAATCCATCCACTGATTCATAGCACAACTAGCAGACAAGGTTATCCCCTATTCTCACCTACTCCACAAGGGGGTGGCGTACAAGTGGGACAAGAAGTGTGATAAAACCTTCAAAAAAATCAAGGAGTATTACTCATGCTGCTAGTCACATACTCAATTTCATGCTCTGTGAAAATCATAACCCACTTAGTTGTCCTCCCTATGAGAGTTGCTTTAGAAAGCACGTACTTAAGGGGATCTATCTTTGTGATGAGCTTTATCTGATGGGCTAGCGTGTAATGTTTGAATTTATGTGTTGCAAATAAGACTGTTAGATAAGCTTTCTCAATGGATGTATAGTTCAATTCATGTCCCACCATAGTTCTACTGATATAATAGATAGCTCTCTCTTTTCCATTTTCATCATGTTGTGTTAAGAGAGCGCCGCGAGCTGTCACTATTGACGATATATATAAGATCAAAGGTTTGCCTGGAATTGGCAGAATGAGGACTAGAGTAGGAATCTTCTTCATCACCCCACAAGGGGATTGCATTCCAAAATCATACAAGATGACATTCCCGTGCACAAATAACATCGTAGAATACGAGGCTCTAGTCATAGGGTTGAGAATTGCAGTGCAGTGGTAGATCATGGCACTCAAAGTCTACAGAGAATCACAACTCATAATCAACCAGGTAAACAATGAGTATCAAACAAAGGACGACAAGCTAACTCCATACAACAAATTGGTGGAAAGTCTGAAGGATTTCTTCATTGATATCACATTTGAGCAGCTACCAAGAGTAAACAACAGAGCGACAAATGCAATGGCTACAATTGGATTAGTCCTAGAAATCCCATGCAACATCCCAAAGCAAGAATTCCTCATAGAGAAGCTGCTCGTGCCTGCATTCGAGGTACCAAAGTCTGAATTTGTGTGCGAAATCATTGGTCCTGGTGATCCCTGGTACCATGATATATACACTTACCTGAGAATAGGAGTCCTCCCTACCGACATAACCCCGAACCTCAAGAGAGCCTTTGTCAAAAATTCATCATGTTTTGTCATCCTAGGAGATACCCTTTATCGTAGAAGCATTGAAGGAACCCTATTACGTTGCCTAAATGTTGAGGAGGCATTGACTACCTTAACCAAGGTACATAATGACATTTGTGGTTCACATTCGAGTGGTATGCCTTGGCCAAGAAACTGTTGAGGATGGGGTACTATTGGCCTACAATGGAAAGGGAAGCACATGAATATGTTTGAAGGTGTTTACAATGTCAGCAACATGGGGACCTCATCCATGCACCAACTCAGGAGCTCCATCCGATTGTTACACCTTGGCCCCTTTCATAATGGGGGATCGATCTCATTGGAAAAATTACCCCCACCTCATCCAGTGGACATAAGTTTATCATCACTGCCACTGAATACTTCACAAAGTGGGTGGAATCCATTCCCACATGACTTATATCATAGGAAAGTAGATATCAAAGTACATCTTGAACTACTTAATTTGTTGTTATGGTGTCCCTCAAGCTATTATCTCAGATAACGGGACACCTTTCAAGAATCAGGATGTTCACGACCTATGCCACAAGGTTTAATATCCAACATCACTTTTCCAACCCATACTACCCCCAAGGAAATGGCTAAGCTGAGGCTACAAATAAGACCATCCCAAAAATCCTCAAAAAGATGGTCAATGACACTGGTCGAGATTGGAATTTGTAGCTAAATCCCGCCCTACTATTGAACAAGTTTCTGCACACCAATAGGTGCCACCCCATTCTCCTTGGTCTACGGATCAGAAGCCATACTCCCTATTGAGATCAAGCTCCCATCACTGAGAATATCATTGTAGAATCTCATCACAGATGAAGAATACTGGGTATCACTATCGAATGAGCTAGAACTCTAGATGAGCGGCGTATGCATGCCTTAAACCATTTACAAGTTTACCAGAACTATCTCAAGCGAAGTTATAACAAGAAGATTAGGAGTCAGACCTTCCAAGTTGAAGAGCTAGTGTTGAGGGAGAATCAGAAGAACGTTCCAAATCTAGAAAAAAAGGGAAAGTTTGAACCCAATTGGTTGGGACCCTTCATCATCACAACAAGCTACAAGTCAGGGGCATATCAGTTATCAACACTTGAAGGTGAACCTCTACAGGAGCCCATGAATAGCTCCTATCTCAAAAAGTTTTATGCCTAATCTTGTAGGGTATAAAACCAAAAATACAAAAAAATGAGAAAATGTCTTGAAAAAATGGTCACCCTGATGAAAACTTGGCAAACAGGTGTCTTGGTGACAACAAAAAATTCAAAAAATACAAAAATCCAAAAAAATCAGAAAAAGGATTAAAAAATAGTAAAGAGAAAAAAATTGTCCTCTAGTGAAAACCACTTCGGTGGCACTTTGGGCAAGTACCTTCGTGAAAACCTGGCAAATAGGTGCCTTGTGTAAATAAGAACTTTTCATCCACCAGGATCTCCATGAATTGGTCAACATCATCCATCCATTATGCTTCCATCAGCCATCACATTCCATATCTCCTTTCACCACCCATCCACATCCGCATCATAGCTTGGTCCTGTTTTTGTGTCATGATCCCTCCTAGTACTACTCAGCCCATTCTTAAGGTCATTTTGTCCTGCTTGTATCAAATCAGTCCATTGCATCACGCTGGGGGTATATTCTCATAAAATCAGATTCATTTATATTCTTGAAGTCTTCCCTAAAATAGAAAAATCCAAAAACATCAGAAAATTAGAAAAATCCAAAAACATTCATAAAACCAAGGAAAATCCAAAAAGTAAAAAACAGAGTCGTTTACTCAAACTACATTGTCTTGTCAAAATACATCGTCTTGTCAAAATACGTCGTCTTTGAGCTTTGAACGTAGGAAAGGTTGATCTTTGATCATCCCCCGAGACACTTAGGTCAGTCCTTTAGGAGTCTGTCACAATAAACTGGCAATCCATTTGTTCATATCTCATCAATAATCAAGTCTATGTCAATCGAACTACATGGTCTTTGCGTGTATAACGTAGGCAAGGCTATCTATTGATGAGCCCCCAAGGCCCCTAGGGTAGGTCTTTAGGTTAGTATCTTGGTCAAAATCTCATAAAACCCCAAAAAAATTGGAAAATTTTAAAATAAAACATTTGTAAAATCTCAAAATACCAAAAGCAACCTCAAAATATTCCAAAAACATCAAAAACATCCAAATATTTGAAAAAATCCATCTGTCCCATCTCACTTTCACCTGCAATAAACATCACTCACAATAAATCAATCATCATCCTCAAAATTTGGTGTAACAATCGGAAACAAGTCTAGCAGGTTAAAAGTGAAAGCTCAAGCGTTAAAGTCTCAAGTCTAGGTCAGTAAGTAAACAAGTTGGTCAACTCTTGGTATTAATATCCCATCAGCCAGTTAATCTCATCATCATTTGATAACATCATGTGCTAGGATGCATCCTTCCTACAATGGACATCAACATCAGGCATCACCATAGTTTAGTCTTGGCTAGCGGTATTGAAGAACATTAGCTTGTTTGTTTACTTTATCTTTGTCTTTTGGCTTATCTTATTGCGCTCATTTCGATGACTTCTCAATAATATCCAAACAAAAGAATTTAGAGAGGAAGGAATGGGGCAACGATCATTATCTTTTTATCTGCTATGCTTGTTGGATATTCTTGTAATATAACCTTGGTCATGCGTACTTTGTTTTGGTGTAGGGAGGATGTTTTAAGTGTCTCGTTGACCACATAGGAAGGATTTCCTTTCTATGTTTTGGTCTAAGATATTTGGAATATCTGAACTGCATTTTGAATAAGGTTCCGTATGCCAGGTGTGAACAGGAGTACTCCTATTTGATTGTCAAGTCAAAGTCCATCACACTAGGTGCAACACCATCCTGCTTCTTTATTCCTTGATGCATTGTGCCTAGGTGTATTATCAAACATAAGGTAAATGACCCTTTTAAGGTCCCAATTCCTGATAAGAAAAATTATCATCATCATTATCGCCATCATCTCTAATAAATTTGACTTTTTGGATTCTCTTATTTCTTCTTGCTTCTTTCCACGCTACATGGTACCATGACAATTAATCAAAATCATCGCTAATGCATCCATCCTGCATCCACAAACCATCAATATAATGCATATCATACTATGACATATCATATAGGAAGCATTAATCATCTCACATGCATTGCATTTCACCATTGCATAATATAGATTGGTTATTCTATGCATCTCGTAATCCATGCATTTACATCCATTACATAATCATATAAACATCACATCATCCATTTGCATCATCATATAAGCATTTTCATACCATGTGCATCATATCATGTCAAATGTATCATCACATAGGAATCATTAAATCATATCATATGCATCATCAAAACATCCATTTCCTAATCACATACACATCATATCATAAGCACCATCATCAAATAGGTATCATTATAAAAGCATCATCACATCATATCAAGTGCATCATCATGTCATCCATAAGTGCATCATCGCATCATACATAAGATATTGAAAAAGAAAAAGGAATGTCATTGCATCTCATACATTTTAACATCATCATCCATATAGATCTATTAGTCTAAGCATTTTAAAACATCTGCATGTCATAACATCTACATCCATATCATCCATACATCATCATAAAAAAGTGCATAGAAAAGATATTGAAAAAGAAATGCATCCATAAATCACTGCATCACATCATAACATCACATAGAATAAAAATTATACATGCATCACATAGGATAGATTCATCTCATAGCATATAGAACATCGCATATAGAAAACAAGATACATCCATCATGCATAAATAGAATAGAATACATCATACATCAGATCGAACCATATCATCTAATATATCATCAAAATAATAATACAATTGTCATGGTACATGAATCAAGATCAAATGTGTGTATCAATCAATATAGTACAATTTCCCACGGGGCTATAAAAAACGGAGCCCGTGGATCTCAAAAAGAATGTTGTCTCTGATAAAAAATGTGAGGCTAGCCTTGATAGCTGCTCCCCTCACTTGACTGTCTCTCAGGCTGGTCCTGTCTCTACCCTATCTGCTGTGAGAAGTTTTCCACCCTTGCCTCCCAGGGCACTGCCTGATGGTAGTGGAGCCTGTAGTACTGTGCCTCCTGTA
>VDFB02105785.1:478598865-478653734 GCA_007258455.2 Sequoia sempervirens | reverse complement strand
CAGTTCAGTGGGATTTTTAGCAATGACTATGTATTCATCACTAGGTGATGGATAGTCTTCTCTGGTGTTTCAGATGTTACTAGGAGGAGCTCTTTGATCATGTTGTTGCAGAAGGGTTCTTTTGCATTTGCGTGGACACTATTTGAGGATGTGAAACATCTTGGATCCATGAAGGACATTTTGGATTCTTTGATTGAGGTGTTGGTGGTGCTTGGAAGGTGATGTTGGTTTTGAGTTTGTTTGCTTTATGTCATGGTATACTCTTGCTTATGGACTCGAGTTTTGACATTGTGCATTGCACTTGAGACCATGGTATGTTCACTTGGAGCATGGTATCTCCCAAGGGGGATGGCAAGATCATGATGTCAAGATAAGTTCCTATTTCAAATGCTTGGAGCTTTGACAGTGGTCTAGAGTTTCTCTATGTTTTGAGTACATTGGTCATATGCTTGAGAACTTCATGTTAAGTGAAATAATATAGTTTGGAGTTTAGCATGGGATGATCATTTGTAGGTGCTCATGGATACATGGAGAATAAGGTGAGGTTATAACTCTTTTGAGATGAGAAAGGTTTTTTTTTCAGCAAAAATTCTACGTAGCCTACACCTTGGTTGAACGTGAGTTCAATAGAGACCAATGAGGAGATTACTCTCGAAGAATTCATGATGACTTGGTTATCCTGGAGGAGCATTCTCTTTCCCCACTCTTGTTCTACTCAATAGTTCATCGCTTGAGAGGTATTTCCCATTTTTTTTCTCAGGTGTTTTATGATTCCTTTCATGATATGGATCTTGATTTTTTGTTTAAATAGTTCTAGAGGATTCATAGTGGAAGATGTACAACATGGTTTATCTCCTTGACCTTTTGTGTGATATCTTCTATTGATAAAAATAGTTAGATGTTTTATGGGATGATTTCCTGATATGGGAAATGAAGAGGTTTGATCTTCTTTGGGAGGCTTGCATTCATATATTGTGTTTGATCTTGGAGATTGAACGGTTGGGTGTTGTTATACTTTTCTCTCTAGGATGTTTTGATGGAGATCACACTTGACATAGTTGGTATTTAGAGGTGTATGTAGGAGGATTTTCTATAGGCTCATGATGTGTAGAGGTGCTCTTTTTGGTCTTGGTAGTCTTCCTAGATGTTTGGTTTCACATTACATTGGTTTGAGGTTTGGTCAGAGCTGTAGTGATCACTAGCTCTTGGTAATGTGTTTTCATTCATGTTCTTGGGTGATGACATGGAGGTTCTTAATATTTTTTCCTTTGTTGGATGTGGAGAACTTGGAAGAGTTGTGAAGAATTGTGATGAGAGTTGTTCTTATAGGTTATTAATTGCAGGTTGTACATATCATTGTGGATAATTCCTTGGTACTACATCGTTACACTTTCTATGTGCTATCATTGGTAGACTTGTTATGCTTTCAATCTTTCATATTTGGAATTACCCATGCAATGGGAGTTCTTGAATTTATTTTGTCTTCTTCGACTGGTTGGCACATGGAGCTTTCTTTTGGAGTACATGGGTTGGTTATGCTAGTGGCATAAGTTTACTAATGTTTGATACCTTTAAGGTATGGATGATTGGATGTTCTAGCACTTGTTGTGGGTGCTATTTTCAGTCACGTGGGTTTATCAGTTAGATAGAAGTAGTCAGTCTGATTTTTGTTCTAGTTGATGTTCTTTATCTTGTTTTCTAGAGTGATGGTAGTATCTTGTTGTTGATATCATTGGGATATTTTTTCTTGTGTTCGTTGGACTGGGGCTTATTCACCTTGGCTTGTACCTTTCTTCCATAGGTGGCATGTTGGAAGATGACAAGGATTATTTCCTGAACTGTGGAAATCTTAGATGTTGTTGTAGAAGTCTTGATGGAGCATGAGAGCATGTTTGAGATCTATGTGGTTTCATGGAAGATTGTGATTGGTTATAATGTTGGACAGTTAGTTGTAGTTGGATACTTGTTTTGTTGCAGATTGTTTGGTAGACTATTATCTATGGAAACCTATTGATTGGGTGTCCTGAATGTTGTTGATCAGATACTTGAACAAAATAGGGTCTGAACTGGTGGTTTCATTGTAATCTCAGTAGTTCCTAAGTGCTCTGGAGGTGACAATGTGATCTTTTTCAAGTGGGAGATTTTTGGAATTGTGTGCCTCAATCCCACTAGCCTAAACCTCTGAGCAAGAAATTTTGATGTGACCGCTGAGATGTCTAGCCAAGTTACATAAGTGTTACTTTTATTCTTGTACCACTATACCATTGGATGTTTATAAGAGAGGAGTGGTAGCGTGATATGCCGCCATACCGCGGGAGACTTCTAGCTGAGGTGCAGTAGTGCCATGTATACCACCATACTGCAAGATCCCTATGGTTGTTCAATGGTAGCGTGGTGTATACTGCCATACCACGAAATCCTATCAACTGTCTAGTGGTAGCGTAGTTAACGCCACCCTATGGTTGTGTTGGAGACCTCCTATGATGGTGTGGTTTAGTCACCACCACACTATGATAGGACTTGGAGGAGTCTATGGTGGTTTGGTGTAGTCTCTGCCACACCACGATAGGACTTGGAGGAGCCTATGGTGGTGCAATGTAGTCACTGCCACACCACGAGGGTGTTGTGTCTTGGTTGCGGTAGAGCGGTGGGCATTTGAATTTATTTGGTTGGACAAAGGATGTTGACTTGGCTGACCTCCGACGTGGTTGATGTTCATTGGAGGATCATGAATGAGTTGGAGAAGTTTGTTTGATGTCCAAGACCGGTCGACAGTTGGTCCAAGAGAAGGAAAATGAACTGATCTACAGAGGAAGTTGAACTATTTCCTGTCAATAGAGAATGAATGGTATAAACATTGAATGTTCTGCAATAAGAAAGTGAGAGGAAGTTCTAGGAAAGGTTATGTTGCTGAAATCTCTCCCAATAGAATGTCTTGATTGATCTTCCATTATTAATCTGCACTGTATTCTATGTGAGAGTATTGTAATAGCGCAAAGGTTGTAATGGATAGAGAGGTTGATCAGGGAAATGTAAAAGGGGAGAGAGGGAAATAGAACAAAGTTGCTGCCAGTTTGTCTCTAGAATGAAATGTGATGTAATCTTTGTAAAGGCTTAGTGCTTGAGTTGTATTTGTAACCGTTATGTTGCATGAATAATATAATGATGATATGAGCTTTTGGAGTGTGGGGTTTTTTACCCGAAAGGGTTTTCCCCACGTAAATCTGTTTGTTCTAATCTTTTGTTCTATCTTTCATGTTTATTGGTTATGTTTTGTTGAATCTATTTATGCAAGTTGTTGAAACTAAATTTACATGTGCTTCTCTCACAAGGATTAATGTGGGAAATGCACTATGTCTGATTCCACTTTGTGGCACAATTGTATATGTCTTTGAGGCAATTTAATGAAATTAAAAGTAACCGAAGGCACTACTATTCTTAGATGTTTCGTTCTAAGATGATCATAATTTCCCAACACATAAATGGTAGATGAATCCCTAGAATTTCTCCTCAATGTGGTGTTTTTTGCATATTTTCCCTTTTCCTCAAGTTTCAACTATTTTAGCACCTAGATTGTTTACCTCTTTCATGCAATTATATGCTTTTGGTGTGGAAAACTCAGACTTGTTTACTTTCATGTGAATCTTTCTCTTTTCCTTTGTTTTGCATGCCATCTTAAGGGATATCACCGATCCAATGTAGCTTGGACCATTTCGGTGTGTTTGGGTATGAAATAAGACCATTCCTATCCTAAAATTAACCATTTAGATGTGTTGGAACTGACGATTTGATACTATGAGTTGTAGAATGAAAGTTACACCCCTTTACAATTTTACACTGCTTACATTTGACACTTTTTCCATCAATTGAAAAGTGGACACCATGGGGAAATACCTCATAGATATAAAAAACTGAGAGATATTATTTTAGAGGGGTCTAACATGATCATGTAGCTTTAGACAGAATGTTTCTAAGTGACATGGTGTCTGAGTAACTACTCGTCAAAGATTGTTTCCTTTTTACACTTTGGACTCTTAAGGGATATTATCGGTCAAATGCAGCTTGAACTATTTCAATGTGTTTGGGTGTGAAAGAGGACCATGGATAGCCTAAATGTACCCATTCAAATGTGTTGGAACTGATGTTTTGGTCCTATGAGTTGCAGAACAAAAGTTACACCCCTTTGCAACTTTGCATTGCTTGCATTTGACAATTTTTCCATCCACTAAAAAGTGGACACCATGGGAAAATGCCTCAGAGATATCAAAAATTGAGAGAGGTTATTGTAGAGGGGCCCAACATGATCCCGTAGCCTTAGATGGAATGTTTATAAGTGACACAGTGTCTAATTAACTATTCATCAAATATTTCTACCTTTTTGCAATTTAGACTCTTAAGGGATATCATCGGTCCAATGTAGCTCAGACCATTTCAACATGTTTTGGTGCTAAAGAGGACTATTCCTAGCCTAAACGTACCCATTTGGACATGTTGGAACTGATGGTTTGGTCTTACGAGTTGCAAAATGAGGGTTACATCCCTTTGCAACTTTACACTACTTGCATTTGACACTTTTTTCATCAATTGAAAAGTGGACACCATGAGAAAATGCCTCAAAGATATTAGAAACCAAGAGAGATCATTGTAGAGGGAGTCAAAATGATCACATAGCCTCATATGGAATGTTTCTAAGTGACACAATGTCTGAGTAATTTCTCGTCAAAGGTTGCTACCTTTTTGCACTTTGGACTCTTAAGGGATATCGTCAGTCCAATGTAGCTCGGCCTATTTCGGTATGTTTGGGTGTGAAATAGGACCATACCTAGCCTAAACATACCCATATGGATGTGTTGGAACTAACAGTTTGGTCCTACGAGTTGCAAAATGAAAGTTACGCCCGTTTGCAACTTTACACTGGTTGCATTTGACACTTTTTCCATCAACTGAAAAGTGGACACCATAGGAAAATGCAACATAGATATCAAAAACTCAGAGAGGTTATTGTAGAGGGGCCCAACATGATCTTGTAGCCTCAGATGAAATGTTTCTAAGTGACATAGTGTCCAAGTAACTACTCTTCAAAGATTGTTGCCTTTTTTGCATTTTTGACTCTTAAGGGATATCACTGGTCCAATGTAGCTTGGACCTTTTTGGCATGTTTGGGTGCAAAATAGGACCATTCTTAACCTAATCATACCCATTCAAATTTTTTGGAACTGACGGTTTGGTCCTACGAGTTGCAAAATGAAAGTTACACCCCTTTGCAACTTTACACCGCTTATATTTGAAACTTGTTCCATCAACTGAAAAGTGGAAACCATGGGAAAATTCCTCAGAGATATCAAAAAATAAGAGAGTTTATTGTAAAGGTCCGCAACATGATCTTATATCCTTAGAAAAAATGTTTCTAAGTGACACGGTGTTCGAGTAACTACTTATCAAAGATTGTTGTATTTTTGCACTTTGGACTCTTAAGGGATATCATCGATCCAATGTAGCTCGGACCATTTCGGCATGTTTGGGTGAAAAAGAGGACCATTCCTAGCCTAAACGTACCCATCCAAATGTGTTGGAATTGTCATTTTGGTCCTACAAGTTGCAGAACGAAAGTTACACCCCTTTGCAACTTTGCATTGCTTGTATTTGACACTTTTTCCATCAACTAAAAAGTGGACACCATAGAAAAAATCCTTAGATATCTTAAAAATCAAGAGAGTTTATTGTAGAGGGGCCCAACATGATCCAATAGCCTTAGATGATTTTTTTTTCTAAGTGACATGGTGTCTAAGTAACTACTCATCAAAGATTGATGCCTTTTTTCACTTTTGACTCTTGAGGAATATCGTCAGTCCAATGTAGCTTGAACCATTTTGGCATGTTTGGGTGTGAAAAAATACCATTCCTAGCCTAAACATACCCATCTGGATGTGTTGGAACTGTTGATTTGGTCCTACGAGCTACAAAATGAAAGTTACACCCATTTGCAACTTTACACTACTTAACTTTAGGCCTCAAACTAGGGCATAGGCTTAACTTGTCTTTCCACCATCCAAATATTCCCAAAATTTGAATTCTTGATTCTTATTTGTGTATGGGAATATGTGCAATTTTCATGATTTTTCCACACTTGAATGTTCTTTTTTCACAAAGCCCTTGATTTCCTAGCTTTTACATGGCAATTTGATTGTTTTTAATGAAAATTCTAGTATTTCAAGAATGTTCAACACTAGGGACTATTAAAGTATGTTGTAAATTCCTAAATAAACATTCCCTATGAATTTCAACATTTGACTAATCCATTTAGTATCTGTTGTTGTAATAACTATTCTAAATTATTACTTAATTATATTATTGCAAATGACATTATGAATATTTAATTTTAAAAAGACATAAATAAGAAGCTATTATCTATCATAGCAATACATGTCTAATTAAAATGAGTCAAAGTTTTATATATTCAATTTCAAGGTCAATTACAATATCCAAGTTGACTTGGATCATAAGGCCACATAGTCAATATAATGCATATAGTTTACATCAAGGTTACATCATAGACCAAGATAGTCTTGAAAACATCCAAGGTTTCCTCATGACACTCGCCTCCATTGGTGGATGAGAACATGGTTGAAGAACTTTACCACCCAACCACAAAGGTTACGCTTCCCCAAAATTCTTTCAACTTGAAGACTACCTGAACCTGCACATAAAGTTTAGCAAGAGAACAATTTGCAAGGTGGAATCTAGTGTGTACCCAAACATCAACATGCATCACTATCTATGAGTTAGAAAAATGCAAGATCTATGATAGGAATGGCAGAGAGTGTTATCACAAAGTGCATAAATACATAATAATCTAATTGCTTGGACAAGCATAAGAATAATGTTGCAACAACAAACAATAAGTTTTTGTAAAAGCAAAAACCTATACTCTCTTAACTCCATTTCAGCACCCATCCTAGAAGGTAACTTTCTACAACACAATTAGTCCATAACAGTTACCTACCCTCTAACAGCATCTACCCTGAGGTGCTCTAGTCTACTTAGGAGTTGTTGTTCTACTCAATTAAGAGAATATTCTTTACACACATATCTTATGAAAAAGTAATTCAATCTACTTATTTCCTCATTAAACAAATAATCAAAATAATGATTAAAATGGAACTAATCAATATATTATCCAGTCATATCATTCACATGACTCATAATTACATTCAACATAAATCATTATCCATTTAAGAATGAATTCAATAAGTAACAAAAGAAGGTATGTCACAAGTATGTGTATGTACGTAGACGAAGGTCTATGTGCATACACATATATGTGCCAACTTAAGTTATTAGTTTGTGTGCATACATTCTAAAATAAAACCAATAAATCAAATTGCTATCATTCAAATAATGTTTCAGATTGACATATCATTTGTTAAATTACAAGTAAAAGCACTTAAGAACAAGTTTATTTGAACAGCTTCCCACATACTATTTTGTCGTTTGTATCAAACCAAGCTATGATAGCAAACAATGTTATTGTATCCAAATAACTATTGTTTATACAAAACGATGCTATTTTCAGTTTAAAAAGTTATTGTTTATAACAAAATGATGTTGTTTACAGCTAATAAAACACTATTTATAATAGAATGATAATGTTTACAGCTAAACAAACATTGCTTATAACAAAATGATACTGTTTACAGCTAAACAAACACTATTTATAATAGAACGATACTATTTACAACTAAACAAATAACATAATGATATTTTTTATAGCTAAACAACACTGTTTATAACATAACGATACTATTTACAGCTAAACAACATTGTTTATAATAGAACAATATTGTTTACAGTTGTTTCTTTATAGCTAAGCAATTCCAGTTTATAAAAAAATAATGTTGTTTGATGGAGGTTACAAGTTTCCAATTCCTTCAAGTTTTGTTAATAGAGTTTGGATTATCTAGTATTTCATACAAGGAATAGAATCTCCATCTCCATGATATTCAACATATAAATGAAACTAAATTCCTATGTACAGTAAATGTATAGATCAACATGCTGTCGATTTAAGACCAAAATAATCCAAAAAGAAAGCATTGAAACAATTTCATTATATCCAGGGTTTTAGAAAACTCGTGTCTCCTTTTGAAATCAAAAGAATAAATGACCAGTCTTTGGTTGCCCAAGGTATGACCTTCAGTTAATGAATTTTTGAGTTTTTTTTTACCCTAACATTATCAATGGGAAGTCTTGGTCAAACGCCCTTTTGATGGCATAAGCATATATATTCATATAGTTTGATATGTAAGAGCTTACCTATGATTAACAAAAAGCTGCTAATTGATCATGAAGTTTGATTCATCAAATGTATGGGTTGGAATGATAAGTTTGTTTCTCCTTTGTTCAAAGTGAACAAAGTGGCCTTATAAACATTAGCGATGGTTTATATCACTCAAAGATTTTAGTACATTTTATACACCCAGAGGGCACGACCTTCTTCTTGAAAATATATAAAAATAACAGTTGAAAATATGGTGGATATACAGTCGAATCCTTAAGGGGTTGATCAACTTATTCTATTTTACATTGTTTCCAAATCATGTAATTTTCTACTATCAGATTTAATCGAATCAGCCATTAAATGGATAGACTAACTCACATGCATGGAAATACAAGAGGCAAAAATACACATCAAAACTTGACTCGACTGACTCGGCCCATCCTACCAATAAGAGATGAAAAGAATATATAAAAAGAATCTTACTGGTTCAACCAATAAGGCCCTAGTTTCCTATACAAAAGATGGTCAATTTACATGGAATCGACTCAACTCTAGGCCAAATATATTTGCAGACATTTAGTATCTATTTGCTAAATCAAGTAAAATTGACATCACAAGAATATTGCATACCCTTTTGAATAGAGATACTGAGAAAACTAGCATGTTTCCAAAATAAAATATCGATTTACCTCAAGTCAAGCTTTTCCAAGCTTTTTTGTCTGATTCTTCCTTGGAGCAAAGTCACCCCTACCTTCTTTTTCCTAGAAAACTGTCTTGATGTTTTTCCAGTGATATGTTTTCAAAAATGGAAAGGTTACTCCCCATTACCTATTTTCATGAAAAATGGGATGTTTCTTTCATAATGGGCATTGATTTTAGCTGCCCCATTATATCAAATTTTAATTAATTGGCCATAAATTTGATTACAGGCCATGACGTATGGAATATTCTTATGATTTTCATTTGAATTATATCAATTCGATAATGAAAATATCGAATTCAAATTCAATTATTAAGAAATATAAATATATATATTTGTATATAGATGTTTTCATGTTCATATTCAACATTTAGATAAGAATGAACTTTTATTTTCATTTTTAAAAAAATTGTTTAAATGCAGTGGCTTTTTCTTATCCTTTAAATAAGCATTTTCGAAATACATACATTCATTTATATGTCAAATTATACTATCTTTTTCTTTCAAATTCTCAAAACAAAAGTTTAAGATAGACAATTAAATAAAAATTTCACATGTATTACTTTTCACAAGAACATATTTTCAATCATCAAGTCATTTCAAGTCAGATAAATATAATTCTCCTATATGAATTTTAAATGTAGTTATCATGCTATTTTGTGGTGTGTGCACCTAGATTCCATCAAGCTTACCATTCAATCCAGCTAAATGATCCCACTTCAACCATGTTATCTTGCAATTTCACACACTTGCACTTACATAGTTCATTAGTAACGTTCAATCTTGATAAAATATAAGATGATTCAAAAGATCACATAGTCAACGAGAGTCAACTTCTTTCAATCTTTTTAATAAATATCAAAATTTCCATTCAACATATTGAATTTCCTCAATAATTCATTTTATCATATTATAATTTAAAATGCAATTAAAAATTGGATTATGACATCCTTCCCCTCTTGGAAGAGACATCGTCCCGATGTCTATTTAATCAAAATTTAAAGCATATATTTCTATTTCAACATCATGTCATATTGTTCCAAACCAAAACATTATAATATTTCTTTCAATCCAAAATTTTCAAACAAAATTATCAAAGTCTCTTAAGAAAGCAATTGTGGGAAGGAGTGTTCTATTTCTTCTGTATCCTCCTAAGTAGCATTGTCTTCTGAATACTAGTCCCATTGGACCTTAAGTAGAGAAATATCTCTACTCTACAACTTAACATTGCATCTATCTAGGATTCTAATGGGATCCAATAGCACCACTCTTGGATCCTATACCTGCAAGGATTGCCAATCAAGCACATGAGCTACATCAGGATGATATGGCTTAAGCAAAGAAACATGAAACACATTATGAAGTCAAGCCAAAGTAGGTGGTAGAGAAAGTCTATAAGAAATTGGGTTAATCACTTCCAATACTTCAAATGGACCCACATATCTCAGGGCCAATTTGGAAGACTTTCAAAAGGAAATGGAACTTTTATGAGGCCTAACTCTTAAGAAGACTTTATCCCCTCTCGCAAACTGTCTAAGAGTTCTATTCTTCTTGACATAAGTCTTATGTCAATTTGCCACCTCCTTCTATCTGATTTTAATGACTCTCATTTTTCCTTCCATCTCCTTGAGCATTTCAAGTCCTACTATGATCATGTCTTCCAACCTATCCCAATTGATAGGTGTTCGACACTTCCACCCATAAAGGGCTTCAAACGGTGCCATACCTAGAGATGTGTGATAAGAGTTGTAACAAAACTCTCTACAAATGATAAATATTCTTCCCACTTATACTATTGGTCCATGCAGTACATTCAGAGGAGGTATTCGAGTACCTGATTCACCCTCTTTGTCTACCCATTAGTCTAAGGATGATAAGTTGAGCTAAAATTTAACTTGGTTCCCAATGTGACATTCAAGGTCATCCAAAATATTGAGGTCATCCTAGTTTCTCTATTAGAAATTATAGTCTCTAGCACTCCATGTAAGCAGAAGATCTCTTGGACAAATTTATTGGCCAGGGTCAATGATCCATCCTTAAGGTTTCCTAGAATGAAGTGTGCCACCTTGGTCAAATTATCAATCACAACCAAGATAGCATCATGTCGATTCTTGCTCAAAGGCAACCCCTGTACAAAGTCCATATTGATCACCTGTCATTTATACTCAGGTATTTCATGAGGATACAATAGCCCGATTGGATGTGCATGCTCAACCTTGACTCGTTGGCACTCTAAGCATCTGGATACGTACTCCACTACATCCTTCTTGAGTTTAGGCCAAAAATATAGAGTTTTCAATTTTTCAATCATCTTGGATACTCCTGGGTGTCTTGAATAAGGTGCATTATGAACCTCTTCTAAAACCAACTTCCTCAGTTCTCCAAATTCTAGAATATACATTCTTCTTTGGTATCTCAAAATGCCATCTGGTTCAATCTCATACCCATTGAACCAATGATCTGAAGGATTTTTTGCTAGGGCACTTTTCACTATTTTGTAGTGCTCATCCCTTGGAAAATGTTGTACCACCTATTGTCTCAAATTAGACCTTGTTGAGATCATGGCTACTAGATGTCTTAGTCTACTAAGAGCATTAGCCACTTTATTCTCTTTTACCTTTATATACTCAATTCCAAAGTCATACTCGCTAAGGAATTCCAACCACCTTCTCTGCCACACATTAAGGTTTGGTTGAGTGAAAATTTATCTCAATCCCAAGTGGCTTGTCTTGAGCTCAAATGGCTATCCCAAGAGATAATGCCTCCAAATTTGCAAGGCATGAACTATTGCGGCCAACTATAAATCATGTGGTGCATAGTTCACCTCGCATTTTTTAAGCTTCCTTGATTCAAACGCTACCACTTGTCCATATTGCATTATTATTGCTCCCAATCCCTCTCTTGAAGCATCTATGATTAAAATGAATCTTCCATTAGGATCAGGGATGGTCATCTCTGGTGCTATCATGAACCTCTCCTTTAGGAGTTGGAATTCTTGTTCACATTTCTCTGTCCATTCAAACTATGTTCCCTTTCTTTGGAGTGGTGTGATATGAGATGCAATCTAGGAGAACTCTTGCACAAATTTCCTATAGTATCCTATGAGGCCCATGAAGCTATAGACTTCTGACACATTTTGAGGCACTGGCCATTCCATGATTTCCTTGATATTTTCAAGGTCTACAAAGACTCCCTCATTTGAAATAATATGGCCTAGATAGTGCACCCTGTCTTGGTAGAACAAACATTTGGATACCCTTCTGAAGAGTTTATTTTCTCTCCACCACAGTAAAACTATCCTTAAGTACCTATCATTATCTTCAACAAAATTTGAATAAACTAGGATGTCATCAATGAAGATCAAAAAAAATTCATCCAAACAGTCTCAGAGCACACTATTCATGAGTTTCATGAAAGTTGTAGGTGCATTGATCAAACCAAAAGGTACCACAGTGAACCTGTAATGTCCATACTGAGTTTGAAAGGAAATATTCAAAATATCTTCATCCTTTATTCTCAACTAATGGTACCCCGACCTAAGATCAATTTTTGAGAACATTGTTGCTCCCTTCGTCTATTCAAAAAACTCATCGATCCTCAGGAGTGGATATTGATTCTTGATGGTTGTCTTGTTCAACATCTAATAGTCTATACATAGACACAAGTTTCCATCCTTATTCTTCACAAAGATAACTGGTGCTCCCCAAGGATACACATTGGGTCTTATGAGCCCTTTTTTTAATAATTCCATTAACTAGTCCTTCAACTCATAGAGTTCAGTGGTGGTCATTTGATAAGGTGCTTTGGATTGAGGCTCAGCTCCTAGTCAAGATTAATAGAGAAGTCAAATTCCTATTTCAGAGGTAACTGCATGAGTTCATCAAGGAATACATCTTGGAACTCCTTTAGAATGGGGTATTCATCTAGATATGGTTACTTTCCATTAGGGTTACTGATATGCACAAAATAAATAGCACATCCCTTTTGATGAGACTTTTTGAGCTACATAGTAGAGATCTGTCTAAGCTCTAAGGGTCTTTGCATTCCACAAATCTCAACTAGGTTCCCATAATCATCCAGACAAATAACTACCTTATCCTCATAGTTCACTATAGCCTTATGCTTGGTTAACCAATTTACTCACAAAATTACATCATATGAGCCTAAAGATGCCACATATAGGTTGACCTAGGTTTGGAAGGTTGGAAGCTCTAACTTGTTGCAAAAGAGATAGGTATCTACCCTTCGCTCTACCCGATTACCATACTAGACTATCCATTAGTTTTCCATGTATCTAGGTCTAATAGGTATCTTGGAAATTACTCTAGGATCTATGAAACATTTAGTGGCTCTGGTATCAATTAAAATTGAGACAATTTGGCCATAGAGCTTACTTGTCAGCTATATTGGTGAGTCCTGATACTCTGCCTGCTTGTTATCCACCACAACATGGATCTGATGATGATGAGACTACTGATAGTTTCCTTCCCTTCATGACTTTGACCACTGTGGAAAATTCAATGCATAATGATCTCTTCCACAAGTATAGCACCTGTCGCGAGACCCTTTGTGACATCTTGGCTTGTCCTCCCTAAATCCCTTCTTCTTTTTGTCTTTACCTTTGTTTCTATTTTCCTTCTTGTTCTTTCCACCATTGCCATCTTCACCTTTCTCCTGCAACTCACTTTTCCTCTTGATATTATAGATCTAATGGTTCTTGTCTCCCTTATGAAACTTCTTGTTATTGAATCACGACTTAGAATTTGCATTATTACAATTGGATAACTGCTACAGTTTCTGCACCTATTTGGTGGCCTTTAGGAAAAATTCATTCATGGTGAGATGATCATGCGTGTTCACTTCTGCTCCAATATGGGGTCTAAGTACCAATATAAACTTTTGTATATGAAAACATTCATCTCCTTGATACTAGGGAACATACTTCAGTAGGTTGGTGAACTTTTCCCAATATTGGGTCACAGTCATGCTCCCCTGAGTTAGGTTATGGAATTATGTCACCTTCTTGTCAAAAAAGGATTGCGGTAACCATCTCTTCCTAAAATATTGGAGGAAGAGTTCCCAAGTAATCTCGACAGGCTGTAGATTCATTTCTAACTTTTCATTGTCCCACCAAGTAGCTGCTTCTCTTGAAAGCTAATACATAGCCCATGCCTCTTTAGTCTGGTTAGATAGGTTATAGATTCCAAAGTATTTTTCCATCTCAATGATCCATGCCTCTACTCCTGCTCTAATAGCTTTACCATCAAACTTAGGCCGTGCTACTCTCTTAAGATCTTTTCCAAGTTCTTCCTTAATTTGATCTCGAGGGACTTCTCCTACACCACTGTTCCCTTGATTGACTTATGTATTCCTATGAACCTGGTCCTTGTGTGCCACTCAAACTTAATGTTTTATGTGGTCCATACAAGCCTCTTGCTAGTTTAGAAGATCTAGAATCTATTCCAACCTCTTGTTTGGTCCATTGTCTGACCCACTACCTCTTCATTTGAACACACCAAAAATATCATCTTGTTTTATTTATATTAAATTTGGGTCAATAGACCCTTATTTACAAAAGCTTCCTATTACATTAATTAGTTTTCTCATTATCAAAGAGAGGACACTCCTCTAGGTCCTCATCAGAATTTACATCAAGTTTTTAAGAAGAAGATGGTTGAGCATGCAGGCTCTCCTTTTCCTCCTTAGTTAGCAAGGGTGTGTTTGGTCCACACCCTAGAGGCCAATATTTGATTGTGGAAAAATTCTTGATATTAGGTGTTCACTTCTCCTCAATCTTCTTGCCTCTCTCTAGCTTAAGTTATGTAAGGGATTGAGCTAGAGTCTCATTGTCGAGAATCTCGGGTTGAACCTCAGTCTTAGCATTTTCTTCCATTATGACTTTCTTTTTTGAGGTCCTAATGGTTTCCCCTTTATTTTTTCCCACCTTATAACTTCACATACCTGCATTCAATCCAGGTTCGGTCAATTTTCAGGACAACTAAATTTGGTCAAGGGTCAACTATTCTCTAGTCAAGGCTATGGTAGACTGAAAAGTCCTAGAGTTGAACCCTAAGCTCTGATACCAAATGTAATAACCCATTCTAAATTATTACTTAATTATATTATTGCAAATGACATTATTAATATTTAATTTTAAAAAGACATAACTAAGAAGCTACTATCTATCATAGCAACACATGTCTAATTAAAATGAGTCAAAGTTTTATATATTCAATTTCAATGTCAATTACAATATCCAAGTTGACTTGGCTCATAAGGACACATAGTCAATCCAATGCATATATTTTAAATCAAGGTTACATCATGGACCAAGATAGTCTTAAAAACATGGTTCAAGCACTTTATAGCCCAACCAAAAAGCTTACGCTTCCCCAAAATTCTTCCAACTTGAAGAATACCTAACCCTGCATGGAAATTTTAGCAAGAGAAAAATCTACAAGGTGGAATCTGGTGCACGCCCAAACATCAACATGCATCTCTATCTATACTCTCTGAACTCTATTTCAGCACCCATCTCAGAAGGTAACTTTCTACAACACAATTAGTCCATAACAACTATCTACCCTCTAGCAACATCTACCCTGAGGTGCTCTAGTCTACTTAGGAGTTGTTGTTCTACTCAATTAAGAGAATATTCTTTACACACATATCTTATGAAAAAGTAATTCAGTCTACTTCTGAAAGTGTTGCATTTGGTCTTTATCGTAGTACCGTTGGGTGCACTCAAGAGGGTTGCAGGCTGGCAATGTTACCCGCCATCCCGCAGAGGTTCTCATTTGGTTGTGCGGGCTGGAAGTGTTTTTCACTACCCCGCAAAAATGGTTGAAAGGTGCCTACAGTAGTGTAGGGAAATGTTAGTATCTTGCAGAGGCTTGCAATGTGGCTTGCAGTATGGCAATTGCTGCAGTATGGCGGTCAGGCCTAGAAATGACAGGAAGAGATGGAATCGTGAAAAGGTCAATGGAAATTGACTGACGAGTAGGGTATCAACACATGTCACGAAGTTACTCGTTGATTCACATCATTGTTGTGAATCAACATGTTCATTGGTTCGACAATTTCAACCTGAGGGCAATAGCTGTAATTACCTAATAATCATGTAACTGCCTGCGTAATCTAGTTGCTCATTGGTTGGAAAATATGAAAAAATGAGTTATATATATAGAATGTCATAGTACATTGTTTGAGAGCAAGAGACTGGTGTAAGAAAATGTTGTCTGATTTTCTCTAGAAATGAAACAAGATGTAAATCTCTTGTAAAAGGCTTAGAGCCGGTAATTATATCTATAATTGTATTTTGTTGCTGAAGAATACAATGGCAATCTAGGCTTTTGGAGTGTGGGGTTTTTAATCCAAAAGGGTTTTCCCCACGTAAAACTTTGTGTTCATGTTTTTTGTTCCATCTTTCATGTTAGTTCATTCTGCTTATTGAATCTATTTAGTGCATGTTGCTAAAACTGGTTAAAGTTGTATAAAATTTCCTCTAAGGGTTAATGTGGTAAATGAACTATGTTTGATTCCACTTTTATGGCATAGTAGTACGTGTTTTTTAGGCTATCTAATGTAATGAATGTTACTTAAGGCACCTATTGTTCTCAGATGTTCATTCTGGGATGATCCAGATTTCCCTTCAAATGGTATCAGAGCCTTCTTCTGGGATTTGTTTTTTCTTGGTGTTACTAGTTCTAGGTATTCCTTCTGTGAAGATTTCTTAGTCTGGAAAGCTTGAGGAAATATGAAGGAATCGGCTAATGATTGATCATTTAGTGAATTAAAGTTGTTTGCTTATTTGTTTTAGTTTCTTGAGACAACTTGCAACTTGAAGGATGGTGAAGATGGAGAAAATGGGGTTGGTCATATTGAACTGATGTGATATGAAGCTCATAGTTGATAGCAGTATAATCCCGATGCATGGGGTTGAATATTTTTTTCTTTGTGTTGCAGCAAAGCTATCATACTGGGTGTCTATGTGAAAGGATCCCTGATGATATGGAGAAGCTTGGGTTGTTTTTCAACCATGGAGTAATGTGCTTATGTTGGGTGTTTTTTCTTGGTATTGGAAGACATTGTCTTTTGTTACCCTAATTGCATGTAGGCTATGGAGTTGATCATTGGATGATCTGGAAGCTTCTGTAATAGCTTGTCTTCTTCAAATGCATGTGCATGTTGGTAGTTGTGCAGTTGGCTTGAAACAGGCTTGGAGTTCTTGAACTGCCCTTTTCTTTTATAGATGTTTTGTACTTGCAAGGTTCAAATTCGTGTTTTGGGTCTGAAGGTTTTATAGATTTTTCTAAAAATCTATGGTTAATGCTCATCTATGATAATCCATTATTCTGGTTTAATCGTTATGGTGTTTTTTTATTCAAACTTTTGGTCTTCCAAATGTGAAGTGGATATGGGTGTGCATGGGTGTCCTCGAACACAGTGGTTTTGTAGGTTTTACACAGTCAAGAAAAACTTGTGATTTTGTGGAGTTGCAATGAAGCAATTTTCTAGACCTTGGCTTTTAGGTGTTACTGGATGAGATAGTTGCAGTTGTGCATGGTATGAGGAGGTGAGATGCCTTCTCTGCATGAGAGTGTTGGTACGTGATTAGTCACTCAACATTTCTGTGGTGATGCTTGGTGGATTCCTTGACTATGGTGCTCATGTTGTGGACCTGTTTGGTGAATCGGATTTGTGTATGATCCAGTGCCTGAGTTAGTTGGTCTACATGACTATTCTTTTTGAATCTCAATTTTGTTGATTACTAGTGCAATGATGGGTTTGCATGCTTCAGTGTATTGGATCTATGAGTTATGCAATTTTGTAGGTGTGTACAACCTATTGATTGTAGTGGGATAACTCAGAAGTGGACTATCTAGATCCATGAGGTTGATTCAGTGTTGATGCAGACTTGTTAGTTGGCATTGTATCTGGTCACTTGTGCATTGGTGTAGTTGCTTTGAGATGAGAGGATGGATGATGTTGAGTACCTGGATAGTTAGTTATGGGGACCTGTAACATGTGTATCATAATGTCATGAATAGCTTGGATACACAACTTTGTGTAAATTTTTGATAGTGATGGTGTTTTTTCTTGGTTTGGAGATCTTGGTGCTACTTGGTATTATTGTCAAATGGACATGTTGTTGTGTGGACTTGGAGGATTTTCATATTAGCAGATGTTTGGTCATGATGCTTGGAGAGCTTGGTTGTCATGGTTCAGTGGGAGCTTTAGCAATGACTGTGCATTCATCACTTACTGATGGATGATCTTCTTTAGTGTTGTAGATGTTACTAGGAGGAGCTCTTAGATCTTATTGTTGTAGAAGAGTTCTTTCGCATTTGCATGGACACTATTTGGAGATGGGTCATCTTCATGATATTGAAGATTTTGAACATCTTAGAGCCATGGAGGACTCTTGGAGTCTTTGGTTGAGGTGTTGGTGTTACTTGACAGGTGATGTTGGTTTAGAGTTTGTTTTGTATTATGTCATGATATACTCTCATTTGGACATTAGAGTTTTGGCATGATGCATTGCTCTTGAGACCATGGTATGTTCACTTAGAGCATGGGATCTCCTAAGGGGGATGGTAAGATCATGATGTCATGATAAGTTCCTGATTCAAATGATTGGAGCTTTGACAGCACTTGGTCTGGTGATTCTCTGTGTTTTGGGTGCATTGGTCATATGCTTGGGAACTTCATGATAATGCAGTGATGCATTTGGAGATTAGCATGAGATGATTGTTTGCAGGTGCTCATGGATACATAGAGAATAAGGTGATGTTGTATTTCTCTTGAGAGGAGAGAAGTGTTGTTGATGATTACTCTTGATGAAAATTTCAGCAGAAAGTCTGAGGAGCCTACACCTTGGTTGGATGTGAGTTCAACAAAGACCTATGAGGAGATTTCTCTTGGAGGAGTCATATTGGCTTACGTATCTTGGAGGAGCATTCTCATTCCCACTCTTGGTCTACTCGAAAACTTAACATTAGAGAGGTATTTTCCCATTATATCTTTCAGATGTGTTTATGTTTCGTGCTTTGTTTCTCATGGGATTGAGTTGATTTGTGATGATTGATTATGGAGACTCATTCGAGGATGGTTTAGCATGAGTTTATGTGCTTTATCTTTCATAGATATGCATCTTGAGTTGTGTAGTCAATTTTGGAGGATTCATTTGAGGGATGTTTGCAATAGGTTATCTCCTTCTGTATTTGAGTTTGTGATATCATTCTTTGATGAGGACTGTTAGGAGATGGTATATGGGTTGATTTCCTAAGATGGGAAATGGAGTAGTTTGATCTTTTTTGGGAAGCTTACATCCATGTAGATACATGATGCATATGTTATGTTTGATCTCTTGAGATCGAACGGGTTTGGATGTTATAACTTTTCTTATGGGTATGTGAAGAAGATCTTACTTGACACAATTGACACTTAGAGGTGTACGTAAGAGGATTTTCTATAGGTATATGATGCGCAAAGTTTCTCTCGTTGTCTCTAATATCTTCCTGGATGGTTGTTTTCACATTACATTGGTTTGAGGTTTGGTTGGAGCTATTGTGATCACTAGCTTATGGTTATGTGTTTTCACTTATGTTCTTGGGTGATGAGATGAAGGTTCTTTTATCTCTTTCCTTTGTTGAGTGTGGACATGGAGGAGTTATGGAGACTTGTGGTGAGAGTTGTTCTTACAGGTAACTGATTTACAAATTTTGCATATCATTGTGGATGGTTCCTTGGTACTACATGATGTTTTTTACACTTTCTATATGATGCTATTGATAGACTTGGTATGCCTTTATCTTTTTCAGATTTGCATTACCCATGTAGTGGGAGCTCTTGGATGTGTATGTCATTCTTTAATAGGTTTGCACATGGAGTTTATGATTGCAATTTATGGGTGTATATATATTTATGGCATGAGTTTACTGTGTTTTGTATACCTTGGAGGTATGGGTGATTGGATGGATTAGCACTTGTTGTGTGTGTTATTTTTAGTCGTGTAGGTTTGGTTAGTTGGATGGGAGTAGTCAATTTCCTTATTTTTGTTTTAGTTGATGGCGTGTCTTGTTTTTTGGAGGATGCTTTTCACAGTTGTGTACAGGTAGAGAGATTTGAAGTTGATGTTGTTGATGCTTCTGTAGAGCTAGTGACAACAGTGGAATGGTGATAGTATTCTGAAGCTTTTTTGCTATCAGTTGGATCTAATGCTTGTGTTCTTTGGACTAGTGCATATACACCATGGCTTGTTCCTTTCCTTGGAGGTTGGCTGGAGCTATTGCTTGAGATGGTGGACATCTTAGATGTTGTTGCAGGTATCTTGGATGGAGCACAAGAGCATTGTTCAAGATTCTTATGATTGTATGAATGGCTATGGTATAGTGACTTTGAGTGTTGGAAGGGGGTTTAGTGAGTTCTTTATCAAGTGGGAGAATGTTGAGAATGTGTGTCTCAAACTAATTGGTGAAACCTTGGATCTATAGCTATCGAACTCAGACTTCTGAAAGTGTTGCATTCTTCCTTTACTGTAGTACCATTGGGTGCACTCAAGAGCGCTGCAGGCTGGTGGTGTTCCTGCCATCCCACGAAGGTTCTCATCTGGTTATGTGGGTTGGTACCAGTGTTATCCGCTACCTCGTGCCAGTGGTTGAAAGGTGCATGCGGTAGTGTGGTGAAATGTTAGTATCCTGTGTGGGCTTGTAATGTGCCTTGCGGTATGGCGGTTGGTGTGGTATGGCGATTAGGCCTAGAAACAACGGGAAGAGATGAAACCGTGAGAAGGACAATGGTGATTGACTAATGAGTAGGGTGTCGACACGTGGCACGAAGTTACTTGTTGATTCACATCATTGTTGTGAATCAACGTGTTCATTGGTTCGATGATTTCAACCTGAGGGTGATAGTTGTAATTACCTGATAACCATGTACAACTGCCTGTGTAATCTGGTTGTTCATTGGTTGGTGAATCAGTACTACGACATGGAGAAGTTTAACTGACCTGAAAAAATGAGTTATATTTATAGAATGTCATAGTACATTGTTTGAGAGGGAGAGACCAGTGTAAGAAAATGTTGTCCAATTTTCTCTAGAAATGGAACAAGATGTAAATCTCTTGTAGAGGCTTAGAGCCTGTAATTGTATCTGTAACAAGTTCATTATATCCAGGTTTTTAGAAAACCCATATCTCCTATTGAAATCAAAAGAATAAATGGCCAATCTCTGGTCGCCCAAGGTGATGAGTCCAATTTATTTCTCAATTTTGATAGATTTTATTGTCTATTTGTTGTTTTTTTCATAGACTTTGATACTTGGATGTTGTCATTTTCATGTTATTTCCTCAAAACCATAGACATTGGGCATAAGCTTATTTTGTAACTTTTAAATGACACTAACATGCTATGTGAACTATCTATGTTAATTTTACATGTGGATTAATGAATGTTACTTTAAGATAGTTATAGATATGCAATTGTTGTGCATACTAATGTTGTCATGGAGATATAATTAGAGACTACAAAATTGAGGAAGATTCTGCCAGCTAGTCATTTGTTATAAAGGTCAACAAGGTGATCATTCAAAGGTCAATGGAGGTAAATTCCTAGTTCAAATCAAAGATTGTAACTACCTTGTAAATGGTCATAATAGTTTGTTGAGTGAATATAGGAGTCATTATTATGCTATATCTGCGTTGAGGCAAACTGGCTTGACCAAATTCCATGCATGCATAACCTCCTTTCCACTTTCTATGCCTTCCATAAGTGGCATCCTCCTAATCTGTTGGAGTTGACCGCCTTGCTAGGTAGTTAGTTAGTAGTATTTCCTTCTATAAATAAGACTCAGATGCTCCTTCTTAGAAGGTTGATTATTCTGATGTTGTACTTAGTTTCTTAGCTTTTTAGTAATATAGTTATGTTGCTCTATTGTAATCATGCTTTCCAATGAATAAAATGAAGTTATAAGTTTGTTGCATCTGAGTTTTTATTAAGGGATACTCATCCAAGGAGGGCCACTTAGTAAGCGGGTATGTGCAGGATCATCATGGAAAAAATAGGACCTTAAGTGGCAAAAAATTTAGAAAAATCAGAGTTAGGCAACTTGACATAAAAATGTGAATAAGTTATCTATATTATTTCAAAAATATGTAAGAATAGAATATGTAGAAAATTGAATGCAGTTTATAAACTACTAGGTTTTATTAAAAGAAAAAATATTCTATTTGGTGAAAATTTGAAATTTCAATGTAGTAGTACTTAAATTTCAGGGAAAAAATAAGAAGTAGGTGTCTATCTAACCACCCTAACCATAATAAAATGATAATATTTGTTTATAAGATTTTAGATATAAGTAGAGGACTCATGTCCGATGTGATGCATATTTTTTGTAATTTGTTTCCATGTAAATAATTAATTATGAATTTTTTATTACAACTTTTAAAAATATAAAAAACTTGTATGTCGACCTTAACTTGGTCAAAACTTCATAAAATTCAATTTTATTTTTTAATCCTATAGTATGTGAAGCATAGAATGTGATGCATGTTTTGGATTCAAAAATGTGATATCATTTGGAAGCTATAGATGTTTTTCAATCAACCTATCAATCAGGACTTTAATCGTAATTTGAATAGAAAATGAATAATAATTACTTATTAAATTCAAATTAAAGCATAATTTATATTGGTCGAAAGCTGAGAATCTCCTTTAAAAACCCTTTTCATTTCATCAATTTTGGGTAAAAAAAAATTCGCCAAACACATACCCATCATATTGCCACTTTTTAGCCCATCATGATCCTGTACATACCCGAGCATTCCATCCTTTAGCTTAGTTATTACTTTTCTGTTCAACAATTAGTTATGAATCTGGAAACTATTTGTTCTTGCAGCCACTAGAATTCCGTTATGTGACTATTCCTGTAGCCAAAGCAGACATAGTAGTTTCTTGTCTGTTTGCTCATATTTTCATTTTTGTCATGCACTTTAGCTTATTATAGTTGTTGGTTGATGTTTAGTACTTATGTTACTTCTTTCTAAGAAATTTACTTTCAGCATTACATCTTTCCTAGTTGTAGAATGAATATGGCAACTATGGATTCCTAGTGCACATACTATGCTAACCCATTTCAAGTCTATGTCCCTGGGTTGACAATTAAATGAACCTTCATAATGATTAATATAGCTATTCAAATTATATTTCCAATCTCTAAATCATAACTTTAAGGGCTTAGTTATTAAGTCATTGTAGGAGACCAATATTTTTGTCATCGTTGTTGGGGATGGTGTCAAACTAGTGAGTTCTTTGGAGTCATTCATAGTTTCTTTCTTGATGTTGTATTTCTAAAAAAAAATTCTTAGTATACCCTTCATTTAGGAAGTAACGACCCCCCTATTCTTTCACCAATTCTTTGTGTGAGCTAGCTGATACTGATTTGATACCTCATACATAGAGGAAGGAGAAGAGATGCTTATGGGAGATTCCTTCCTAATGATCCTGATCCATTTCAGCTAGAAGAGCTTCCAAATCTACCAGGAGACAAAGTTGAAGAAGAACCACATCCTTGTGCTAATGCATTTCCTAATCTAACTAGTTTTGACACTTCCTTTGAAGACCAAAATTAGATTGAGAATCCCTTTGCTTTGGAACTCTAGGTAGGCATGGGTGATGCAAATAGAAACAACCCTAACCAACTATCTATTCCATTCCCCATTGCTTATTAGAATGAAGTTGACAACCTCAAAAGTATCCTTGCTTCATTCATTCCTAAGTTCTATGGACTTGTCTGTTATGAAATAACTTGCACAATAGAAGAATATGATATGAAATATGCTGAAAATACTTGATAATAAATGAGAATAACAAGCCACTTCGAGGGGGAAAACCTCCAAATATCTCTAATGAGAACACACTTCACAACTTCATGATGAAATAAGACTCACAACCTCCTATATATACCTATTTATGCCAAGGATATCACCTAGGCCGACTTAGACACACCTATATAAGACTTAGGCCGACCTAAACAACTAAATAACAATATACTAATGATAATGACTTAATAGAGAGTTAAGATAGCCACAAGCTGACTATTCATAACCCGATGTACAATAATATTAAGGGCGTAGCATGCCCACCTTCTTCAAAGAAGCATTGTCCTCAATGCTAATCAAGTTTGGAAACTTTTGAATGAACTCCTCATCTTCCCATGTGGCATCTTCAACTGGTAACTTCCATTGGATGAGATACTCAGTGATAGTTCTATTCCTCAGCTTCTTTGTGCGTGTTTGACAAATGCACTCTGGTTCCAAAATGATTCTCCCTTCTTCATCTAGCTCAGGAAGTGTTGTTTGAGTGGGAATATTATGCCCAATTACCTTCTTCAAACAGGAAACATGAAAAACTGGATGTATCTTTGTTGTAGGTGGCAACTCAAGCTTGTAGGCAACACTACCGATCTTCTGCATGATTTGGTATGGACCATAATACTTTGGAGACAACTTATTATTCTTTCTTTGTTGCTTTAGTGAGATTTGCTTATAAGGCTGCAATCTAAGAAGACCCAATCCCCAACTTCAAAACTTCTTTCACTACCATGTTGGTCTCCCCTATTGTTTCATTCGATTTTGTGCCATGGCTAAATTCTCCTTGAGTCCTCAAAAGTACTTGTTGTTGATGAAGCAAGTGGTCTTCTACTACCGAACTCTTGGGGACACCTTAATTGATGATGTGATGGAAGGAGGATGATATCCATAAAGTGCCAAAAATGGAGACATTTTTGATGAGCTATGAAAAGAAGTGTTATACCACCATTCCGCAAGTGGTAGCCATTCTACCCACTGTTTCTCTAAGTGAAACAACGAGATATCCTTCCAAACACTTATTAACAACCTCCTCGCTTGCCCATCCGATTGAGGGTGGTATGAAGAGCTAAGAGCCAATTGAGTACCCAAACATGAGAATAAATCTTTCCAAAATGACTAGTGAAGATAGAATCATGATCACTAACAATAACTTTAGGTGTACCATGTAGCTTTTGGATATTCTCCAAAAAGCTTTAGCCACTTCTTGTTGTAAAAGGATGTGCTAATGCAATGAAATGTGCATATTTAGTGAGCCAATCAACCACCACCATGATGACATTATGACCTTTAGATTTGGGAAGCCCTGTGATGAAGTCCATGGATATCTCTTCCCAACGCTGGCTAGGAATAGATAAGGGTTGCAAGAGACCTGGTGTCTTAATTGTCTCCCCTTTATGCCTTTGACACACCAAACATTTAGCCACAAATTTTTTAACATCACCCTTTAGCCCTTCCCAAAAGAAATCTTGCTTGACTCGATGATATGTCTTCAAAAATCCTGAATGACCACCCACTGGAGACTCATGCAACTCTATGAGAATCTTGATTTTAAGGTTGGAATTCTTGCAGAGATACAAACGCTCTTTATACCAAAGAGTATCTCCCTTCCAACAAAACTTATCTCAACTACTAGGATCACTTTTAATTGCTGATGAGATTACTTGTCACAACATCATTTTGCCACTCGCTTTGGCTTCCTCCACCCAATTTTCTTGTAATATTGAAAGGGCACACAATAAGGCTTCATCTTTCTCATCCTTCCTTGATAGTGCATCTGCGACAATATTTTCTTTTCCTTTCTTATATACAATCTCAAAGTCATATCCTAACATCTTAGTGACCCATTTTTGTTGCTCTTCAGAAGATAGTCGTTGTTCCAAAAAATATTTTAGGCTATCATGATCTGTCTTAACCTTGAAATGTCTACCCAATAGATAAGGCTACCATTGTTTCACTACATGGAGTATTGCTAGCATTTCCTTCTCATAAATAGGCTTGAGTAGATTCTTACCTTTTAATTGATGACTCTCAAAAGCAATTGGTAGACCTTCTTGCATAAGCACTACTCCTATCCCATTTCCAGAAGCATCACATTCCACAATGAATTCCTTGGTGAAGTCAGGAGTGGCAAGTACTGGAGTTGTACACATAGCCTCCTTCAATCTCTCAAATGTTGTATTGGCAGACTCGTTCCAATGAAAAAAATCCTTCTTCAATAGAGTGGTGAGAGGTGCTGCTATACTACCATAATTCTTCACAAATCTTCTATAGTACCTTGTCAATCCCAAGAATCCTCTCAGTTTCTTAATGGTTTTTGGAATAGGTCATTCCATGATAGCCTTAATTTTGTTAGGGTCCACCTTTACTCCTTCATGTGAAACTATGTGTCCCAAATACTCCACCTCTGTAAGACCAAAAGCACACTTGGATGGCTTAGCATAGAGTTTATGATCTTCAAGTATTTGTAATGCTTGGTCCACATGTTGCAAATGTTCTTCCCAAGTCTTGTTGTAAATCAATATATCATCAAAGAATACTAACACAAACTTTCTCAAGAACTTCTTAAAAATGGAATTCATCAAACTTTGGAATGTAGATGGTGCATTGGTAAGACCAAATGGCATCACCAAAAATTCATAATGACCCTCATGAGTCAAATGTTGTCTTACAAATATCTTCCTCCTTAATCCGAATTTGGTGATAACCAGATCTAAGATCTAACTTGGTAAAAACATAGCTCCATTTAATTCATCTAGCAAATCATCAATGACTAGAATTGGAAACTTATCTTTAATGGTGTACATGTTGAGCACTCTATAATCTGGACACATGTGCCAAGTATCATCCTTCTTACGTACCATCACCACCGGCGAGGAGTAAGCACTTTGGCTATGCCTAATGATTCCTGCCTCTAGCATCTCTTCAACAATTTTTTCTATCTCACTCTTTTGTATGTGTGGATACCTATAAGGCTGATGTTCGTGGTTGGGTCCACTGGGACTAATCAGATGGCATGATCATGATCCCTCTTAGGAGGAAGTCCTTTAGCATATCTCCAAGAACAACTGAAAGTGACGATCAATTATAGCTTGCAAATCTGGATGAGTAGGAGTATTAGATTGAGAGACTTCTAATGAACATAGTTGGGCCACAAATCCATCCACTCCTTTCTTAAGCAAAATTTTGCATCTGATGAGAGCTTACCATTTGTGGAGATTTTTCCTTCAACCCCCTTAGCTCTAATAGCCTTCCGTCTGATTGAAATCTCATGAATAGTTCTTGGAAGTTCATCTCAATTGTTCCTAATGTAGTAAGCCATTGTACTCCTAAAACAATATCTGCTGCACCCATGGATATCGCATACATTGGGGTATCAAGTTGATAATCTCCCATGGATAATTTAATGCTATGAACTTCCCTGAACAACTAACTGTACCACCATCTGAATCAAAACTTGAAACTCGAGTGGATATATGAAACAATTTAGGCGAGTAGCTAACTTTTTGTTGATGAAATTATGAGTACTACCGAATTGATCAACACATTTACCTTCGCTTCTTTAGGAACCCCACCACCTTGAGAGTTTGTGGAGCACTAAAACCTGAGATTGCATGACAAGAAATGATTGGTTGAGAATCATGTGATTCCTCATTTGACTCCCTTTCATCTTCTAGTATGGGTTCCTCCTCTTCTTCCTCATTGGGACCTTCAATATAGAAACAATTTCTTTTCACTACATTTATGTCCTCGGTATTTGCTATCACAATTGAAACACAAGCCTTTTGCTCTTTTCTCCTCAATTTGTTGTGGAGTCAACTTAGTAGGTTGTATTGAATATCCTTTCTCTCTTGTCACATTAGCCCCTTGCTTCTTAGGAATCAAATATTTCTCCTCTACCCTGCGTGCTAAGATAAAAGACTCATTTATGGAACTAGGGCTAAACATGCGTACCTCATGTTGAATGTGATCCTTGAGACCACCCAAGAATAAGTCATTCAAGTTTTCCTCCGTAATTGAATCCACCCTTAAGGATAGATTTTGGAATTGCTGAATATAATCCTTAACTGATCCTGTTTGTTGAAGTTTAGCTAGCTGGCTGAAGAAGTTGTCTGTGGCGCTATTGCTATATTGTGCTTGGGTTCCTTTGTAAAAATTGACCATGAGACGGTGAGCCCCTTTTACCTCGATGAGTGCAAATCCAACGATACCAAATGAATTGATCTAGTTCTAAATATAAGGAAGCCATCGTGACCTTTTGTCCATTTGGGATTTGGTGTACTTCAAAAAAATTCTCCATTTGGTTTATCCATGTTAGAGGATCCTTACCATCAAACTTGCGCATATCCACCTTTGGAAATAAATTCCTAGATCCCATAGAAGTACTAAAGCTTGTGTTAGTAGTAGCTGACCTAGAATTCTCACCTTGGCCACTTGACAACTCCTTTCTTGATTCAGCTATGTAGGCGCTTAACATGTTTCACATGTCCGACATATCTCCTCTTGGGTCACACATATCCATCTTAATTGAGGAAATTTCTTCCTTGACCTTATTGATTTCTTCATTATGAGTAATATCCTCGATTGTTTCACCATCCTTATCAGGAGTCTTCCCCGGAGTGACAGCATTCTTTTTACCCCTTGTTGCAAGCCCCGTCATGATGGAAACCAATAATGTTGAAATAAATCACACACATGAAACTTAAATTATCTCAAATTTTTACTGTAATCTCCTTTAGTATGTCTTCAAAAACCCAATAAAAATAAAACTCCAATTCAACAAGATGTGCGAGATATGTAGATTCCAAAAAAATAGTGTAGAAACCCTAATTCTGCAATAATTCGCTTAATTCTTCTCCAATTCTTCTAAAATATGGACTGTAGCTTCTTCAATATTTTGTTCAAAAACCCTTTAAAAATAAAAAAAAAATTCACCAAAATCTGAAAGATATGCTCTTCCCAAAATCGCCTCCAAAATTGAGAAAAACCTTGCCTCTATGGTGCCAAGATCATGCTCTGATACCACTTGTTATGAAATAACTTGCACAATAGAAGAATATGATATGAAATATGCTGCAAATACTTGATAATAAATGAGAATAACAAGCCACTTCGAGGGGGAAAACCTCCAAATATCTCTAATGAGAACACACTTCACAACTTGATGATGAAATAAGATTCACAACCTCCTATATATACCTATTTATGCCAAGGATATCACCTAGGCCGACTTAGACACACCTATATAAGACTTAGGCCGACCTAAACAACTAAATAACAATATACTAATGATAATATGACTTAATAGAGAGTTAAGATAGCCACAAGCCGACTATTCATAACCCGATGTACAATAATATTAAGGGCGTAGCATTGTCATAGAAGACCCTGATACTTTCTTGTTTGAGTTTGATATACTCTACAGAAGCTATGACTATACCACTGATGCTCATAGGCTTAAGTTGTTTCCTACCACCTTGAAAGAGGTTGTATTAAGATGGTTTATGAGCCTAGGCAGAAATACTATGGATACTTGGGATAATATGAAGACAAAGTTCCTTGAGAAGTACAAGGAATATTTTTGGGGCAGTGACATGAGAGGAGATGACATCTTTAGGATGTAGCAGAAGGAAGATGAGAGTTTGGAGGATTAAATTTCAAGGTTTTTGTTTTTCCTATAGAAATCTCAACACCATACACTCAATGAAAAATCACAAAAGTTGTTTTTCCTAAGAGGAATTAATGACAGCTGCACTAATGCTTTGGACCTGATGGGAGGAGGAGATATCACCCAAGTCCCTTGGGATGACATCAAGAAGAAATGTCAGAACTATTCTAGGGAAGCTTCAAAGTAGGGAAGAGACTACCAATCTTCTATGGGTAAATCATGCACCAATGGATTTTCAATGAAGGAGATTACACACTTATTGGCAGACTTCAAGCAAGACATCATAAAAAAATTGGCTACTTAGCTGGATACACTCCAAGCAAAGAAGAAAAATGAGGAGGCTGAGGTAATGTTGGAAAAATATTTCCCTCATTGTAGACAAAAGAAGAAGGACTGCAAATGAAAAATGGTAGCTAACATTGACAACAAGCAGATCCCACCTGAGTTCAAGCCAATCCAGGGTGAAGATGATCAAGTCTACTACATTACACAAAGGAGACCACGGGCTCCAAGACAAGGTATGCCACCAGATCCATTATCCTTTTCTAGGCCTTATTTTAATTCTTATGCATCTGGTAACCAGAGGATATCTACCATAGCCTTGGAATAACCCTCCAAATACCTAGCCCAATCACCAAAACTCTCCACCCCAGTGGAAGCAACCTTAGGGAAATTGGCAGCCACCTCCAAGAAACTAGTAGCAAACATCCCAATGGAGGGTAGGACAGCAATGGCCAAACCATACAATCAATTATATGCAGTCACCTTCTCAGCCCTAGTGACCTGCTATAATGCCTTCTCTTACTAGCACAAGTTCAAACACACCTAGACCCACTCAGCTACTAGCTCATCCCACACCTAACCCAAATAATAAACCACAACAACAACCAATTTATTCTATTAATTCAAATCAATTTCTTGCATATTTTATGAGTGTAAGTGACACCCACTTGCATTCAGGAACCAATTTTCCAACTCCTTCCACTCCTATCATCATTGAGCTTCCTGTGGAAGAAGAGGAGCATCTGAATGTCCCCATTCAACCTAATGTTCCTAAAAATCCTGAACCAATCCTAGTCTAGCAGACTAAATAAGAACCACCATTTCCTTAGAGGTTGGAAATTGTTAAACAAAGGAAGAGAAGGAGGAAACAACCTTTGACATTCTAGATCAGTTGAAGCATATATGTGTCAAGATACCTTTATTTTAGGCCATAAAAGATGTTCCCATATATGGAAAAGTAATAAAGGAAGCATGCCTCAAGAAGTCAGGTAGGAAGAAGAAATACCCCACTATGATTCATGTGGTGGGACAACTGGATGGCATCATGCTTGGGAAAGTGATTATTCCCAAATACAATGACCCAAGTAGTCCTATGGTAGGAGTTGTTATAAATGGGATCCAAATAAAGAATGCTCTGATTGATTTGGAAGTAGCAATAAACGTGATGACTAAGGATATCCTGCAACAACTAAATGTTGCAAGCATGAGACCTAATCCTATTGTCCTGCAACTTTCTAATAGTTCCACTATTAAACTTGATGGTATAGTAGAGGATCTTGTGGTAACTCTAGACTCTTGGAAGTACCCGACATATTTCATGATTCTTTCCCCTAAAGCTACACTAGGTGGGTATCCCATTATTCTAGGAAGACTATGGTTAGCAACAACATATGCCTATATTGGATGTCGGTTAGGAGACATGACCAATTCTGATGGGAAGAGTACCAACAATATTGTTCTTTATCCTCCTTCTCAGTCATCCCATGATAAGGATAACCCCATATGGCCACATGTTGGTGAAGAGGCTGAGAAAGTCAATTCTGTGGCACAACTTATGATGTTAGGCAGATGTTCTTTCATGCATCTTCAGAAAGAAGATGAAGTATTGTCTAACATAATTCAGAACCATTGTGAGGTGTAGGAAGCATCATCCTCTCATGCATCTAGTTTTGTTGGTCTAGTGAAGAAACTTCTGTCCACTCTTCCTACAACTAAACCTCCTACAACAATTGATATGTTTCATACATTGCTGCCACATGAACTAAAGGTGCCAAGTATTACTGAAGCAACTATGATAGAGTTAACCACACATATGCAAGTGTCAGAAGGAAAGTATCTAAATATTAATAGCAAGTTGAGTCAAGAGCAGCAGTTGTCCTTGACAAACTTACTGAAGACCCGCCAGCATGCATTTGCATGGTACTACCATGATATGAAGGGATTGGATCCTAAGCTTTGTACTTAGGATATACATCAGAGATGATTGCACACCAGTGAGGTAGCCACAAAGAAGAATCAACCCTACATTGAAGGAAATTGTAAGAGGAGAACTACATAAATTGCTAGATGCAAGATTTATCTACCCCATTTTAGATAGCCAATGGGTGTCCCCATTAGTGATTGTGCCCAAAAGGGAGGGAAGTGGAAATTTTGTGTTGATTATAGGGAACTCGATTTTGCCACCAAAAAGGATCATTTTCCCCTTCCTTTCATAGATCAAGTACTAGATTCCCTTGCAGGCAAGCAGTATTTCTCTTTTCTAGATGGATTCAATGGCTATAACTAAATACAAATTGCACCCTAGAATCAAAAGAATACCACCTTTACTTGTCCATAGGGGACTTATGCCTACTTGGTACTTCCATTTGGCTTATGCAATGCACCTGCAATTTTTTAGAGGGTAGTCATTAGCATATTTTCATATATCTCACATGATTGCATGGAGATTTATATGGATGATTTTACCACCTATGGTGCTGATTTTAATGAAGCATTGGAAAATATCAGGAGATTCTTACAGAGATGTGAAGACCATAATATGTCTTTAAACATTGAAAATTTCTTCATGATGATGCAGGAAGGTGTAGTCCTTGGCCGCTACATCTCTCACAAAGTAATTCAAGTAGATCCTACCAAGATTGAGGTGATCACCAATCTTCCTATACCTGCAAAACAAAAAAATGTTAGGAGTTTCTTAGGACATGCAGGCTACTATAGGTGTTTCATCAAATATTTCAGCAAAATGGAAACACCAATGTACAATCTCCTCACTAAAGATGTTGAGTTCCAATGGACAGAATATTGTGACAAGGCATTCTCTGATTTGAGAGTAGTTTTAGCTCATGATCTTGTACTCAAAGGTCCCAATTGGGAGCTTCCCTTTCACATTCGTATAGATGCATCAGACTATGCTATAGGAGTTGTCTTGGGATAGAGAGAAGGAGAAATTGAGAATGCTATTTATTTTGTCAGCAAAAACCTACAAGGAGCTGAATTTAATTATACAGTGACAGAAAAGGAAATGCTAGCAGTGATCTATGCCCTTAACAAATTCAGGCACTACATAATAGGCTATCAAAAACTTGTGCACATAGACCATGCAACCATTAGGTACCTCATGAATAAGCCCCTAATCTCAGGTAGGCTAGTAAGATGGTTTTTTCTCATGCAAGAGTTTGACATAACCATTGTTGATAAACTAGGGAAGGCTAATGTTGTAGCAGACTTTATTTCTAGTCTGACTACATTAGAAGATACACAAGTAATTGATGACTCTTTCCCTAATAAACATTTATTTTCCATCAGTGTGCATACACCCTGGTATGCTAACATAGCTAATTATCTAGTCACGGGGAGAGTTCCTCCTCATTTCTCTCCAAAAGAGAGAAGGGTTCTCATTGAGAAAACTTTTCCTTTCTCATGGATTGCAGGATGTTTGTTCTACACTGGACCAGACCATGTCATGAGGAGATGTGTGAGGGAAGATGAGACATATGATATGTTGCATGCATGTCACAATGAACCCTATGGAGGGCATTTTTCATCCAAGAGGATAGCAATGAAGATTCTAAACATGAGATATTACTGGCCCACACTCCACAAGGATGCAAGGAAATATACAAGGAAGTGTGATAGATGCCAGAGAATGGGTCAGCCAACAAAATCTAATGAGATACCCCTTTACCCCAAGGTAGTAATCACTCCATTTGATAAATGGGGATTAGAGTTTGTAGGAACCATTGATCCTCCATCAAATGGTAAATCCTACATCTTGGTTTGCATTGATGATGTGAACATGAGGGTTGAAGTTAATGCAATGAAGCATGCAAGAGATAATAAGGTTTCATAATTTCTTTATGAGGAAATTTTCACTCATTATGGAGTTCCAAGGGAGATAGTAATTGATCAAGGGGCACAATTTATATCAACCCTTGTCACAACACTAGTTAATGAATATAATATCAGGCACAGGAATTCTACTCCATATCACCCTCAAGCCAATGGCCAAGTTGAGGTGACCAACATGGAAATTGAGGCCATTCTAACCAAAATAGTGGCTATCCATAGGAAGGTTTGGGAAAATAGGCTGCCAGAAGCTGTTTGGGCCTATCAGACCACCTAGAAAACAACCACAGGATTCACTCCTTTTGAATTACTATATGGGAAGATAGTTATGATGCCCATTGAATTTGAGCATAAGACTCTTAGGACTACACTAGACTCAAGGATAGATATCTCTAAGGCACAAAAGGAAAGAATTATGCAATTGAATAATTTGGATGAGATGAGAAAGATAGCCTTGCATCAGAGAATAAAGTGGCATGAAAAATTCATAAAGGACAAGAAATTCCAGCTAGGTGATTGGGCACTCCTTTTGGTAAGCTGCAAACAAGATGGTTGGTATCGTACAAAGTTGCAGAAGTCTTTCCCAATGGAGCTGTATAACTTGCCACTATTGACCCTATTAGATTTAAGTTGCTTTTCAATAGTCATCACCTCAGGTTGTATCACAAGCCAAATTTCAAGGAGGAATTCATGCAACAATTCACTTAGCATGTAACACCCAAACTTCTTGCAGCCGAAGGAAGCAGACCTAGTGTCCCTCCTTTTGGCTAACCAAGGTACATAAACTATCATAATAAAGACTTCCACTTTTGTGGGAGTCCACTTCTTCATTAATATTCCCATCCATCTCCACCTTTCTCTCTCTTCCATCACTCCGCCATAAATTCACTTCATTCCACTTCACTTCGTTCCATCTCCACTTTCATTAATTGCTCAACTAACTTCTTAAAAGGTGACCAATACTATTTGTGTAATTAATATTTAATTACACTTGCATAAGTTTACTTAGGCATATTTAATTCCTAAGTTATAGGTTCTTATCTTTATCTTATTGAGCTATCTTATTGTTTAAGATAAGATTAGGGTTATGCATCTTTTCTTTTATAAAGAAAATTATCTCTTGTAATATTTTGTACTTCAAATATATCAATTTGCACATCTTTTGCAAATCTCTGCTTTTTCATTTTTCTCTTCTATGGAAGGTGATTTTTCTGGTTTGCAATCAAATCTTGGTTTCTAACATGGTATCAGAGCCTCAATTTGCAGCCCCTTCTCAGCTTTTTCAGAGGAATTCATTGCAGAGCTCATTTGGGGTCCCTCAAGGGTTTCATTCCTTGAGCATTTTTATGCAACATCTTGGATCAGATCAAGGTTTTCCGTTTGATTCAGAGCACTGGAAAAAGTCAAAATTGGTTTTTATTTCATTTATTTTCGTCATAATTTGTCAGATTTGTGAGGGTTTCAAGCTCAGTGATTTTTCTGATAGATTCGAGGGTCGCCTGATTTTTGAAGCACTTTGGGCCCAAACGGACCTCGCTATTGGATTTGCAGTGCCCAAAAACCCCTATTTTGATATAAAATTTGTCCGATTTGGACACAGTCATCCGGAGAGGCAAAAAAAATTTCCCAAGGGCCATATGGCCCCTAGGTACAGTTTTCGAGGCACACAATATGAAAAAAATTCAAAAAAATATTAAAAAAATAAAGGGAAGAGGTGCTTACAGTTTAAATCTGTACCGCCGCCCGGCGGCAAACCGGGCAACCACCAGGCGACCACCGCCAGCCCACCACCACCCGTATTCGTCACTAGCCCGCCGCTCTCTCCCTTCGGCTCCCGCAGGCTTAAAACACAGCCAGCGGTCCTGTGAAGGACCTAGAGCCGAAACCAAGGCCCCCGCCGGGCTTCCAGCCCCTCACCCCGATCACATGGATGACCAAGGGCTCGGCCCTAGGAGCTTGCTGCCAGCCCCCTGGTCCTCCCATGCGACCAGGGGCCTTATTTTTTTAGCCCCTGAGGGCTTCACATGGCCAAATCAGACCTTTTTGGAGTAGTTTAGCGGAAATGGGAATAACTTTCTTATACGACGTCATTTTTTTGTAAATGAGATATCACCAGAAAGTTGTTTCCGAGCTCTACGCAATGGTGTAGGTCTAATTTTTTGGTTTTTCTTTTTTGATGTCTTTTTCAGCCTCAAAAGTCAGATGTTTCCGTTTTCACTCCGGGAAGCATATCTTTTGAGTCGCTTATCCATTTTTCGCGATTTTCACGGCGTCAAAAAGCTGGTTTCAGCCTCTATGCAGATCTAAGGTCATTTACAAAATATGTGTACCTTATTTTATGCATGCATTAATTTTTGTTTCATGCACTAGGTTTGCATTTTCGCTTATGTTTTTGTAGCTTTGCATTCTCTCCTTCTACAATCATTAGGTATTGTAATAACGAACTGATATAAAGTTCCATTAAGGGGGGTTCTTTCATCCATCTTTCATATTGGTGACAACTCGCATGAGTTTGTCTGGTTTCCTATTGTCTCCTTTTAGCTTCTTTCTTGCTTAGCTGGACACATCTTTGGTTTGCTTTGGTTCACACTTCACATTGGGATTTTATGGTTCTTGATCGGCATTGGTTCAGATCTTTATCATTTGAGGGCAATGTTTTTATGGTTAATGTTCCAGAATCTTGATGGTACTCATCCTATGGGCAGTTTTAGTTTCAATTTGGCATTGGCTTCAAGAGACACAACTTCCATATTTGTCATCATTATCACCTTCACAATCCCCAAGAATCACCTACAAGCAATCACCTATCACATGCAATAGATATTCAGAACAAAATCTTGAACCCTCAGAGCCAATGTGTGCAAGAAAAAATCAGCATTATTGATTAGTGAAAGTAATTGTTTTACAAATAATACAAAAGCCTTCAAAAAGGAAATGATGCAATAAAGCAAGAAAAAACAACCCTAGTCTTATCTTGAGAAAAAAGAGAGCTCAACAAGATAAGGATAATAATGAACTTAGGAAATAAAATATGCCTAAGTAAACTTATGCTAAAGTGTAATTAAATAATTAATTACACCCAACACCCCCCCATAAGTGCAACTTAGGGAGAAGCAAATTATTATGCAAGAGATGAGTCCCGGCAACAAGGCCTGATCAGGTACTCATTTACAAATGCAATGCAAACTAAATCAAATGGGGTAAAGGATAAAACCACATGGGAACAAAAATCCTCCCCAAAATATTCCAAGAATTCAAGTACGTGTGCACCAACTTGTTACATCTTAACTATCTTAATTTAGTACATTTATTTAATTCTTGTACATTAATGTAGATATTATCCATGGCATGTAATTATCCCCTGCCCCTGTTAAATCATAATTACTACCTCGCATGTGAGGACACATGTTCAAATTTAGGTTGGGGGGGAGTGTGAATAACATGTCCATGTGTCAGTCCATGTTGGTCCATGTTAGCAAAATTTAAATTGAGCTGATTGGAATTCAAAGTGAGGTGACGGCTCACATATGTGAGATGACACCAACTGTCACCTTTTTTCTCAGTTGTATCCTTCATTTAGTATTCATTACTACCTTTATTTCCTCAATCATATTCCTAAGCTGAAAAAAAGGTAAAATTCATATGGCATTGGTGTTGGCAATTCAATAGTGTTGCAAGAAGGAGAAATTTGGCTTTCAAACAAAGATTACAGGAAGGGAAACCTTACAGAGTGCTTGCTTAATTTCAAATAGCTAAAACAATGGGAGGCTATTTAACTAGAAATGAACCCATGATTCATGATGTAGTATTGAAGGATGCACCTTCCTAGGCTGAGTTCAAAAATTTCGGATGGTTAGATTATTTCCTGAAGCTTAATGGTTATAATGAAGACATTGCGTTGAAATTTGTGTAGACATTTTCTGAAGGAAAGGCCATGGTAAAAGGGTTGGAGGTAATAGCTACTGAAGAGAGGATTGCAAAAGTGACAGGTTTGACTGTCGATGGTGAACATTACCCTGCTACCAGAGATGCAAGGTCAACTAGGGCTGAATTTATTGAACCTGGTGACCCTTTATTGGATGTGGACAAGCAAGGTATGAAGAGAACCTCTCAACCTGAGTTGTGGAAGCAAGTAGTTGTCCACATTGTGAAGTACATTACTTGTGAAGGCCGCTAGCCAAACCTACATTTTGTGCACTTCAAACTCCTGAATCATATGAGGCATGGGAGAAGAATGAACATGCCAAATGTGTTATATCATCTTCTTTCAATCATAGTGGCTAAAACCAAAAAAGGTAGGGATAATTTTGTCTCCCACCATTGTCTGATCAATTTATCAGTAGAAAAATCTCAAAATGATGTGTTTGCTATGACTTGGGAGGAATTTTTAAATATTGATCAATTTAGACCAGAGCATTTGTGACCTAGGGTTTTGTCTCAACCTCTTAGGGTTAGTAGGAGAGTGAGTATTGTTTAAGCCCCTCTTGGAGCCTTAACTTTTGGTGCAAGCTTGGCAAGTGAACATCAAGGAAAAGGACATTTTTGAGGAATAGGAAAATATAAGGTTGGCAGAGCTTTCTACCATCGTAGAATAGGTTGAGAGTCAAGAGTATGAGGAGAATCAAGAGATCCTACAGCAAGAGCAAGAACCCCTGCAGTCTGAACTAGGTGAATAACCAGAATCCCTATAGCAGGTTCCATATGAAGAGCAAGAATCAATTCCAGGAAAATTTTTGGTGGGAATACATAGACCCTTTGATTTTTCATGGAACATGGTAGCCATGAACCTGTGGAATGAGATGTAAAGGAAGGAAAAAAATGGAAAAAGGAAAAACGTAGGCTAAAGGAGGAGATTAAAAAGAAAGATGCAGAGATTGAAGAAAAGAATATGAAAATTACTGCCTTAAAGGAAAAGGTGGACAATGTAGTAGCCTTAGTGCCTCAGATGTTAGAGTGTAGGACTCCTCCAAGAGTCAATGCTCTATATTTGAAGGAGAGGAATCTTTCTTTTAAACTGTCAAGGATCATTTCATGTTTGAATCTTTCCATTGAGACTCCTCTTGAATTTTTCCAGGCTTATAAGATTGCTCCTCCTGAAGTGAAAAATTTGTTGTGTGAACTCTATTTGCATAATTATGTTGTGTCCCATATTCATGATTGGAATCCATTGTTTTATGTAGGGGATCTCCAATTAAGGGAATTTATGTCCTGGATATAGAATGAAATTAGTTGGGGATAGCAGTTTAGGACTTATAGGAAAATAGAGTCCAACACTCCCTTGCCCATCAAGGCTAAATCTAAAAACCCTGGAGACATTTTCCGAGAATGGCACAAATTTCTTTACTGAACAAGCTATAGCAGAAGGATCCTGCCTATGAGAGAAGCAACTTACAAAGAATATGAGAAGGTAGTAGAAACTACAGGGAAATCTATAATGAGATATCTATCATAGAGCTGGAACAAACACGCTCTATAGAATTATGTTGTAGCATGCAAAAGAGTTGATAGATATATACAACTTGGAAGGATGAAGGGGAAATTTTGGCTCCCATTAAATTTTCAGCCACCTACCATATTATGGTATGTGCCAAATTTTAGGTATTATCATTATGTTATAGTTGTAGAAAGGAAAATATGGAACAAGTTGGACAGCAAGCAAGGGTTCTATTGGGACCCCAATTCATACACTGTAAGAACTAATGTGGAGCAGCTGATAGTTACATATTTCAGGGTATTGACTAAGGAAAGGAATAAATCTTCCTTTGTTGGAGGACTAGCAAAACCTTAGGTTGGGGGGGGGTGATGAGTCCAATTTATGGCTCAATTTTGATAGAGTTTATTATCCATTTGTTCTCGTTGTCATAGACTTTGATACTTGGATGTTGACATTTTCATGTTATTTCCTCAAAACCATAGACATTGGGCATAAGCTTATTTTTGTAACTTTTAAATGACACTAACATGCTATGTGAACTATCTATGTTAATTTTACATGTGGATTAATGAGTGTTACTTTAAGATAGTTATAGATATGAAATTGTTGTGCATACTAATGTTGTCATGCAGATATAATTAGAGCCTACAAAATTGAGGAAGATTCTTCCAGTTGGTCGTTTGCTATAAAGGTCAACAAGGTGATCATTCAAAGGTCAATGGAGGGAAATTCCTAGTTCAAATCAAAGATTGTAACTACCTTGTAAATGGTCATAATAGTTCATTGAGCGAATATAGGAGCTATTGTTATGCTAGATCTGTGTTAAGGAAAACTGGATTGACCAAATTCCACACATGCATAACCTCCTTTCCACTTTCTATGCTTTCCATAAGTGGCGTCCTCCTAATCTATTTAAGTTGACCACCTTGCTAGGTAGTTAGTTAGTAGTTTTTCCTTCTATAAATAAGACTTGGATGCTCCTTCTTAGAAGGTTGATTGTTCTGATGTTGTACTTGCATTCTTAGCTTTTCAGTAATATAGTTATGTTGCTCTATTGTAATCATGCCTTCTAATGAATAAAATTAAGTTTTAAGTTTGTTTCATCTGAGTTTGTCTTAAGGGATACTCATCCAAGGGGGGCCAATTGGTGAGCATTCCATCCTTTATCTTAATTATTACTTTTTTGTTCAGTAATTAGTTACAAATTTGGCAACTATCTGTTCCTACATCCACTAGAATTCCATTATGTGACTATTCCTACAACCAAAGCAGACAGAGTAGTTTCCTGTTTGTTTGCTCAAATTTTCATTTTTGTCATGCACTTCAGCTTAGTATAGTTGTTGGTTGATGTTTAGTACTTATGTTACTTATTTATAAGCAATTTAGTTTTACAATTATGGCTTTCTTAGTTGTAGAATGAATATGGATACTATGGATTCCTAGTGCACATATTGTGCTGACCCATTTCAAGTCTACGTCCCTCGGTTGACAATTAAATGAACCTTCATGATGATAAGATAACTATTCAGATTACATGTTCATTCTCTGAATCACAACTTTAAGTACTTAGTTATTAAGTCATTGTAGGAGGCCAACACAAGGTACAACCTTCATCTAATGACTATTTGAGTTTTTTTTACCCTAACATTATCAATGGCCAGTCTTGGTTGAATGCCCTTTTGATGGAATAAGCATATATATTCACACAGTTCAATATGTAAGAGCTTACCTATGATTAACAAGCTTCTAGTCAATCATGAAGATCAATTCATCAAATGCATGGGTTGGAATGATAAGTTCCTCATTCGTTCAAAGTGAATGAAGCAACCTTATAAACATTAGTGATGGTTTATATCACTCATAGATTCTAGTGCATTTTATACACCTAGAGGGTGTGACCTTCATTCATCCTAGCTAATTGAGATAGCAAAAATCACATATAAAATAACAGTTGAAAATATGGTTGATATACAGTTGAATCCCTAAGGGGTCGATCAACTTATTTTATTTTACATTGTTTCTAAATCATGTAATTTTTTTCTATTAGATTTAATCAAATTATCTATAAAATGGCTAGACTAACTCACATGCATGGCAATACAAGAAGAGGAAAAATATACAGCAAAACTTGCCTCGACGGACTCGTCCATCCTGTTGATAAGAGATAAAAAGAATACATAGAAAGAAGCTTACTGGGTCGGCCGATAAGGCCCTAGATTCCTATACAAAAGATGGTAAATTTACATGGAATCGACTTTGCTCTAGGCCACATATATTTTCAAACATTTACTATCTATTTGCTGAATCAAATAAAATCGACATCATAAAAATATTGTATACCATTTTGTATAGAGATGCTGAGAAAACTAGCATTTTCCAAAAAAAAATATCAATTTACCTCAAGTCGAGCTTTTCCAAGCTTTTTTGTCTAATTTTTCCTTGGAGCTGAGTCACCCTACCTTATTTTTCCTAGAAAACCATTAACACTGCTTGATTTTTTTCCAATGATATGTTTTCAAAAATGGAAAGGTTCCTCCCCATTACCTGTTTGCATGAAAAATGGGTTGTTTCTTTCATAATGGGAATTGATTTTAGCCACCCCATTATATCAAATTTTAATTAATTTTCCATAAATTTTATTACAGGACATGACTTATGGAATCTTCTCATGATTTTCTTTTGAACTCTATCAATTCGATAATGAAAATATTGATTTCAAATTCAATTGTTAACAAATATAAAATATATATATTTGTATATAGATGTTTTCATGTTCATATTCAACATTTAGATAAGAATGAACTTTTATTTTCATTTTAAACAAAATTGTTTAAATGTAGTGGCTTTTTCTTATCCTTTAAATAAGCCTTTTTGAAATATATATGTTTATTTATATGTCAAGTTATACTATCGTTTTCTTTCAAATTCTAAAAACACAAGATTAAGATAGATAATTAAATAAAAATTTCACCTGTATTACTTCTCACAAGTACATCTTTTCAATCATCGATTCATTTCAATTCAAATAAATATAATTCTCCTATATGAATTTTAAATGCAGTTATCATGCTATTTTTTGGTGTGTGCACCCAAATTCCATCAAGCTTATTGTTCGATCCGGCTAGACGATCCTTCTTCAACCGTGTTCTCATCCTTCATCCTCTTATCCTGCAATTTCACACACTTGCACTTACACAGTTCATCAATAATTTTCAATCTTGATAAAATATAAGATAATTCAAAAGACCACGTAGTCAACAAGAATCAACTTCTTTCAATCTTTTCAATAGATATCAAAATTTCCATTCAACATATTGAATTTCCTCAATAATTTATTTTATCATATTATAATTTGAAATACAATTAAAAATTGGATTATGATAGTTGTTCCATAACAATCCTAAAAAATGAGGCCTAATTTGACTATAATAGTTCATTTTTTACCAAGATTTTGTACAAAAAAGCCTAATCTAATTTTCACATATGTTTAGTAAGGGCCAAAAAGGTACCCAAATCAGGTCTCAGATCTCCATTATCAGGTGTATGGAGGGAGTTATCACAGAAAAGGTCTCTAAGAAAGGCTACAAGCTCCTAGGTCACCTACCAAGAGAAATGGGGTCTAGGAATGTGCTAGAACTTTGATGATGGCTTTGATAGCTTAGATCAGGTGAATGTATGGTGTAAGTGTTTAGTATGGTTTTGTGTATTATATATATGTTTGAATAATTTTTTTTCCTTTTGTCTTTGCCTAATCCCTAAGGAAGCTTCACATGAGGTTGAATGTCATACATAACAACATTGAACAACTTTTGATTTTGTATTAAGAATACATCATAAGTAGTGTTCATTATGGTGTGCTTATTCATGTTTCCAGTAAGTTGTCAATGTTTCCATTAATCCATCTCCTCTGCTAGTAAGTTGTCAATGTTGCCACTATCCATATTGGCTTTGTAGGATTTACCTCTATATTTTCATTTGGTTTTAAACAAATTTATCATTTTCTCTTTCTCTTATTGTACATTATCTAGTTTAATAATGGGTAGTAGTTAAGACAAGGGTGGTACCTTATCCTTTTCTTATTGTACCTTATCATGAATAAAGGGAAGTATTTAAGACAAGGGTAGCGATCATATTCTTATTCATGAAAGGGGATGTCACTGTCATGAAAGGGAAGAAAAGACAACTACTAAGAAAAGAGTCAAAACCATGAAAGGGAAGATTGTAATGTTGTAGTGGTTATAAATAAATACTTATCAAGGTTTGAGCGTTTAAAGATAACAATCAACAAGAGTTCATGTAAAAGTATAGCCATGTGTCCAAACAATGGTTGTCAAGACTATGAAAAAAGCATGGAAATCAAAAGGGAAAAGACATTTTTAGAGACTCATGTTAGGATAGTGATGATGAGTTAACAATGAAAAGGATAGTCATCAATCTCATTCAAAATGCTAAGACATTCCAAATTCATAGCCTCAAGGACAATCCTTTCAAATGAAGGTTTATGCATGAATGGCATAGTTGGTGATTTTCTCAAAGGAAAAGATCAAAGAGATGTAAATTATAACTATGCAAAGGTATACAAGTGAAAATAATAAAGGGGCAGCAACTTAAGGGGGCATCCATAGTCAAGGTGTACAAATAAAACTATGTGAAGGGGCAACAACTTGATCAAAAGGGGGCAGCATGAAACTATGAACTATGAACATTATGTATTGAAACTTTGAACATAATGCATGAAACTTTGAACTATGAACATTATGCCAAACCCTTTTATATAAATTGAACTATATCATTCTATTGACTTCAACAAACTTGGCATGCTTGGCAAGCATACTTTCAATAATTAGTGTGCAGCATAATGACTTCATAAAGTGTATAAAATCACAATAAATGAGTAGCATAATGACCTCTACATATCTTTAAAAGAAAAATCCTCTTAAGGGGAAAGCATTACCAACATAACACAAGACCAAGATATATAAAGGGCAGCAACTTCATGCACACACATATAAAGAGATATTAAATATAAACTTCTTAAGATTAATAAATTAAATAGACCCTAATAAAAACCTACCAATGTTTATATGAAACCCCTATACACTAAATTAACCAAATATGAAAGAAAACAATGATCAATAACATGACTTTACAAATTCAATGTGCATACTTACAAATCAATCAAACAAACCATCCGGGTCTGCTCTACTCTTTATTGTGTCAAGTATTTCCTCTGGTCAAACTCACGCACCTTCCAAAAGTTCTTGTTCAGAATTATTCCCTTATATTTGATCAAATGAAAATTGGTTGTGACGACAAGGTTGGATTAGTGACAAATCTTCTGATACATGTTGAAGTCCTCAAATAACCAAATTGGAGCATTCTTAACTGGGTACCTTCTAAGCCATGTTCCAGTAACAACCATTGAACCTGTAGGATATTCTATGTTTTCTCCATCTATAACAGGTGCCTCCAATTATTTTTGGCCTCAATACAATGACACAGGTAATAATATGTTCCCTCTTCATTGTCTTCATCTGCAATCACTGCATAAACATTCCCTACATTGATATGTTCATCCATTTAGATGTATTTAATGAACATCACAATAAAACAACAAAGTAAGATATATTACCCAGTTCTAGTAGATCTGATACATGATCAAATTCAACAAATGATTGCATCTTTGCGATTTGTAGAGCCATCGGGAGCTGATATGTGCAAGTTGGGTTAGACTTCTTACAAACCATTTGTCAACCCACTCTTTTGAGTCACAATAATTCCATGCTTGAAGTGTACATCCAGAACAAAAAATTTCCATCTTCTGCATATGGATAATCCATGTATTTGCATTGGAGCTTCTAAAAGAGTGTAGCTCACTCAATATTGTTCGTATACAACAATACTCATATTTTTCAATGTTAGTATCATCTACCAACCAAAAAATCTACAAACTAAATAATTACCTTCATTACCTGGACACATTGCATGATTGCACCATTGGACAATTGATTTTGTATCTATCAACTTTGCATTTTCTTTGTACTTTAACTCTTCTCATTCTAAGGATCTTTTGATACATGCACTTGCTCCATCATGTTCCCCCTTTCAATATCTGGCCTTTGAGAAGTTCCACATATGTTGAATACCATTGATCCTATGCATCCTACTCAACCAATAAAAAATTCTAGAGTTCTTGAATTGTGATGTATAGTTATCTGACCATATGATATGTTGACTGAATGATATGCCCCTACTAGCCAAATCAACATGAAACATCTGAAAGCAACCTTGCACAAACTCTATAGAATGTGTACGATCATCATTGATGTAAAAGTGATACTCCCTCAATACCGTCATGTTATCCTCTGTACTATCATTTGCATGAATGAATGTTATATGCACAAATATAGCAACCTATGTGGAGTTGTAGTGTTGTGATTGCACCTTGTTCTATGGTTGTAGTGTGTAGTTCTCTATGAATTCAACAACTAAAATTATGCTATGAAGTGAAAACGTGTCCTTGCATAACTTCAACTGTGAGTCCAACCTTCGAGCTCTATGTGTATGCCTTCTATACTCATAGACCACCTGATCACAAAAAAATGCCCATAAATTGATACACTAGAATCTTATCATTGACCAATTCACACTTCTTTGCTTCTTTCCCATCTTTTAGACTGTAGGCCATTGTCTTGTATTTTCCAAATTCCACAATTTTGTTTCCAATTACATGTGTACTAGCCATGTGTTGGAAAATTGGAAAATGTTGCATGCCACCACAATGATCACATGTGCTATCCAAACATGACTTCTTGTAAAAAAATTGTCCATCTACTCTTTCACATAAAATTTTAGATAAGAAATCCCTTGAATATTTAGGTGGAGGCCTTATGTTACATTCCTAAAAAACATTGTTAGTATGCATATCTACACATATACATTGATAAACATCATAATGGTTAGAATACTCAATACGTACTCTACAACAAAAATTAGTGTGTATGTGATTTATTTTGACATAAAAAGGCTTTAGCATTTCAAAATACCTTTGACATATTTTAACTTGAGGAAACCTCTCTACAAAATTAGCAAAAAATTCTTTGGATGTGGCTCATGGATTTGACTACCAATTCTCCTTACAATATCTCTTTGATTGCGAGAGACCATTGTGTTATCCTTCCAAAAATATTGTATTAGAGATCTGAAGGCTTGAGCAATTTCTTTATCTTTCCATGGTAGTCTACCCAAGAATGCCCATAACTCATTGCTATTTGGATCCTCCACTCTTTCACGCCTTCTTTTGATTCTCATTAGAGATGACCTACTTATTTTCAAAGATTTACTCATCTTTGTAAGGTTCATCTTATTCCTGGTTTGAATGCTTAACAATGTTGTTGTCATCACATGTCATGTGGCACAACTATCTTTCGTGGATGAGGTAGAACGCATTCTCTCGTATGCACTCATCGAATTATTTACAATGGATTTTTCACTTGATTCATCTAATGATCTTAACCCAAGAGTATTCATGGTGGGCCTAAATTTGAGTTGCCTCATCATTTTAAAAAATAGTTCACATCTACCAGCCTCACTTAGCTTCTCAAAAAATAAACTCCACATCCTCTTTGCATATCTTTGACATGTACGTTTTGGAATCTCATTAGCCATTGTTTTCAAAACATTGGAATAATATCAATCAAGTATTTAGGTTTCTATGATAAATTCTAGGAGGAATTCTCAAAGGTAAAGTTGTGTCAACATTAGGAATGTCAACAACATCGAGGATAGATGGTGTACCTTTAATCAGAGGTGAAATTGATGATGTACCTTGATATTGACATGTAAATGATGTTGTACCTCCAACTTGAGATGTTGTATGTGGAGTGTCTTCAAATGAAGATGAGTTTGTTGATGCACTTTCAAAACCACATGTTGATGGTGTCTCTTCAACTAGAGATGTGGCTATTGATGTACCTCTAACATGAGATGTTGTAGATGGTGTGTATTGAACTTCACTTACGGTTGATGATGTGCCCCCAACTTTCAGATTCATTTCTCTCCTTGTGATGGAACCCCTAAAAATGCTTTGTGTTCCATATCAAAATTCTACAAAATTTGGAAAACCTTGTGCCCCTAGGCTTAGGGTTTTGTCTTTCAGCATTTTTTATGGTGTGCAATACTAAAACCTTCTTGAAAAAAAACCTTAAGCTTGATACCCGTTGCAATTTTATATTTTTTCATTGACTAGCTATGCCCATTTCCAATCATGTTAAAGGAAACCTAAGCCATTGAAATCCATTGAGTAACCAGCCCCATATGGTTAGGATTTCCTACTACCCATCGCTGAAACATTTCCATGTGCCTAGGTCCTCAAAATTCCTTTATTTTATAAGGTTGAATTATCAGCCTTATTTTGTCTTTACATCCTTTGCAATAAAATTTTACCAATCTATTGAGGCCCTATCATACATTGTCCTAGGCGATCCCCTCTTTTAAGAACAACTTAGTGCACGTACCTTTTCCAGTCACTTGAATCATCGCCCATCATTGAAGTCATTTTGACTACCAGGTTCTTTTCAGTGATGAGAGATGTGCTTTGGTTTTCCTCTCATATCATCGGTCATTGAATTCCTTGGGTCTCTTGGATCCATTATGGTGATGTGTGATGGGCATTCTATTTCCTTTGTGTCGCAGTATCGAAGAAGTATATCATGGTTTGTCTCATTTTCTATGATAAGCGATGGGAGTATTGTGGTTTTTCCACGCGTTTGATTTCAGTGCTATCACTGGTTTTTTCCCATCATCGAAAGCAATTCCAACTCTAAGTTAGTTACAACAATATGCAATGGCTAGCGGGTATATTATAGCATCACCAAAAAAAATTCCCTGCCAAAACACAAATGTAGTCTTGTCACTTTTCTACGACAAGCAATAAGAGATATACCAAGGAATAATTCCTTCAGTGGGTCATTGTTGTTCATCACCGAAGTGTGGATATGGCTTAAGATCATTTCTACGATGAGTAATGGAATGTAGAGATGTGGTAAATATGTGGATAATTACATGGCAACTTTTCAAGGTGTCATCGTTGTTTCCAAGTACGGATAAAAAGGAAAGTGGTGAGGCTTGAGGAGTATCGTTGATTATGTTTTAAATCAATGAGGATTGATGACTGAGATTCAAAGTTGAGCGGTTGGTTGTCAGCTCACTTGCACAAACCTTCTTGGGACATTAATGGCTACATGCTCTAGTTTCTCTACTTAATGTGGATCATCAATTGTTTTATCTCACCATTTGTAGTAGTCGAGAGCTGAGAAATTGGTTTAGAACTAGAAAAAAAGTGTGTGAGTCTGAGGCAAGTAATTATAGAGATACTGAAGTGATTTTCCCACGTAAGTAGGTATTTATACATGCTTTGTTCCAATTATTCATTAGTTGGTTTGTGAGTTCTGAATTCCTGGGTTGGTGATGGTTTTCAATTGCCTACAATTTCCACTTAGATTGATAGAAATTGCATAGGTCTTGGTGTTGTGCTCTGCATTTTTCAATTTGAAAAAAAATAATCATTTTTTCCTACAAATAAAGGTTTGCTAGCTCTTGTTCCATTTTCTGTGAAAATGAGTAAGCCTAGTGAGTCTATCCAACCAGGCAAGAGGTCTAGGAGGATTAGTATGCTTGAATCTCAAGAGGACATGCTTGAAATTGAACAAGAAACATCAGGAGATCCTACAAAGCCAAAGGAGAAGAGGAGAGATCATAAGGAGTCTATGAAGGGTGGTGTTTGAAGCACTTACAACCTTAGGAGTAGGGTTGTTGGTCATAACCAAGGTGATTCTAGTGGGAAATTGGCTAAGTCTTGGGGGAAGAGGAAGAATAAGTATCACGATGCTTATGATTCTTATATAGGGAGGCACAATTTTTCCATGGAGCATTCAGTTGGTCCTTTGAGCAATGGACATACTGACCCAAAGCATGACTGTTACCTTCTCACACTGGCATGTCATGAGGATTTTGATTAGGGAGAGGTAGTGGCTTCTCCAATTTCAGCAAGAACATGAAGTAGGCATGCCTACTCTGATTTTGAATAATTAGAGTAGCACGTTGGTTCTATTTTTGTTTTTGATGACACCTTTGCTGCAACGACGGGCTCGTCTTCTTCAACAAACATGTAACTTTTTGTTTTGGGTGTTGATGTGGAGAATCTTCTTTGATCGATGTGTACGATAGATTTTGGTGTTGTTGCAACAATGAATGATGCCTTTTGGAAGGCTGGATGATCTTCTTCAATGAAATATATAGAGTTTTATCTTTTTCTTTCCCCCCATTTTTGCAATGAGAAAATATAACCGTTTGGGGATGTTTATGAAATTGAAATGAAATTAAGTATCAAATGCAAATGTAACTAAAATTTTGTAAATTCATGCACAGATGAATAGATTAGTATAAATTCTAGGTTATAAGTTGGTTTATAATGAAAATTAGTTTTATAGTAGCAGCAGTATATAAATGAAAATGCTAGTTTGAAAGCACATTCTCTCCTATGTATGTTCTCTTCCAGATTATAAATGAAATGGTTAAGGATCTTTATGTTTGTCTTCAATTGTTTTAATTGAATGAGTGGTTTTATCTTTGCTTCAGTTTAATGAATTGATTAAATGCTTAAATAAGATCACAGGTTTCTGATGGAAGATTCTAAGATTGCTAAGTAGTTCTATTTTTTGATACAATGAGTTGAATATTGTAATGCAATATTTCAATAGCCTATGAATTACTGAGTCAAATTGCTAAGGTATTATAGGTTGTTACAAATAGGACTCCATTACCCAAAGACAAGGAACTAGTCTATTTGTTTGGTTATCTTGAATGTAAATGAGTTGGTCCTGCACTTTACCAACAACTCAAAATGAGAATTAAAATAATCTAAACACTTTTAATCACAACATATCTTTATGAAATATCTTTTATTCCTTGTTGTAGATGGTAATTTGCTTAAGGGTCAACCAAATCCTTGATGGATTCTATCTATTTGCATCCGATGGGAATATATATTTTGATCAAATGTTCTTGATAAAATGGTAAAGGAATGTCATATGAACATGATAAGGATCACCCTCCTGGGTTTCCAAGCCCGAAGAGTAGAAGTAATGGCCTAGTAATCCTTGTTTATTGTCCAATACTTACCTATGCTTATCATTGGATTGTGGCTAATTAATAGGAATCCAGTGAGATCAAGTTTGGTTCTAAAAACATAACCAACAAATTAGTGACTCTACTAGGGACATTTTTAAGTCCAACATCTCTAGGTAGATCTAGTATAGTCATAGTCAAATATTTTAATTGTTCTTCACTGCTTGGAGAACAATTGGTTCATATTTTTATCATATAAGTCATGTCTTGTTTTTTATGCTTCAAATTTTGGTTCATTCCTCCAGCTTGTGTTAGGTTATGTTCAAATTCTTCTCTAATATTGAGAAAGTGAGAAAGAGAATTCTGAGATAAAATTTAGCCCCATGAGGAAGACCAGAAGTTACACAAAGAAGCATCTTGAATAGAAGATGGAGTTTGAGCATTCAAAGGACAAGCAACCCACCTGGGTGAAAAAATGTGTTGAATCAAGTAAGTCAACTGAACTTCCTATTGATGCATCTCCTACTTTTAATAATGAAGTAAATAGTGGAAATATTCATGATGAACCATGTGAAGTTGAGATGCCTAATGTAAATCAAGGGAGTTTTCCCACTAAGGAAGAGTTTGACAATGAACTTTATGTATCAAGAGAAGAAGATAGGTGGGAATTTTGAGAGAAAAATATGAAATTCTCAGAACCTTTAACGCTTGGGGTTGGATCTTCTTTTAATGGTGGTAATTTTAAGCCAAGAGGTGAATCCACTAATGTAGAATTACACCAATACCTTGAGGGAGAACCAGCTTATATTTCTTTCTTTACCCCTAAGCCAAGTGAGTCTGAAGATGTCTTGGAAGATGAAGAAGACATAGATAAAGATATGCAATCCTTAGAAGAGGAAGAACTTAGGCTTAAGGAAGAAGAAGAATGAAGGCTCAGGGAGTTGGAGGAAAAAAGAGCAAAGGAGTTGAAGGAAAAGGAAGAAAGAATTAAGGCTAAAATTCAAAAAGGGATCCTTGGGGGAAAAGAATAGAAAAGATGCGAGAAGAAGTGAAACAAAAATAATTTTATGAAAACACTTCTAGGCTTGTTGCTAAAATAACCCTTGATCCACCTAAGGTGACCATTCAAATCGGAACCTCTGCTGCTAACACTTATACTACATCCATTGAAACTTCCAAAGCCTCAAATCCATTTGCTGCTGCTAAGAAATCACAATTTATAGATCATGGCAAGAATCCCATTGATCAGCCAAAGAAAACTACCTTTAACACTTTCAATACCAACACTAGTACAAGCACCAATACTTCATCTATTAATGCTTCCACCTAAAATATTAAAATTGATCTTACCCCATCAACAACAACCCCAGACCCTAAGATCTTGATATTATAATTGCAAAATGACAAGTTACTGCAAGAATTGAAGAAAACTAAAATGGAAGCTTCAAATGTAGAAATAGCAAGGAAGATTTGTTTCCCTAAGATCTCCATACCTGAACTAGTAGCTTCAAGCTCTAGGCATACTAAAATTGATACACAAAATAAGAAGTTTGAACGATAAACCACCAGTGGAGGTGGTGATGGAGACAGGGTGGTGGAGGTGGAGGAAATAATATAAACAAGAATTCTTATTTTGAAGATAATGACAAAAAGAAGGGAGGTGGTGGTAATGATGGAGATGGAAAGGATAAGGATAAGAATCAATATCATGACTGAAAAGATGATGAGCCTAGAAGTGATCATGAAGATCAAAATACTAGGAGACCACTCCAAGTAGAAAGATATCAACAATTGTGCTTTACTAGAATACCTAGATACCCTAATCCATTTCCTGAAGACTTCAGGCCTACTTTAGTGATGAGGGCACAGCCCAAGACATAGAAAATAACCCACAAACAAGAGAATAATTTTATTATTTAGAAAATGGAGCTTCTTACATGTAGAGCATCTCAAATCCCCAAGTTCTACAACACATGCAAGTTACAGAAAGCTACAGAATAACTCTTTCGCAATATGCGAGCTTGTCCCCAAAAAATTACCCAAAAATTAGAAACCCGCCCATAAATAGAACTCCTCTTTAGTTTAGAGCCAAAACAACATTCAAATTTGAGTTTAGGTAGTTTGGCACATAAAAATTACAACTTGAAGTTCAAATTTCAAAAGAACATTTGCAATTGTATCTTCTAGAAAGTGCGCCAACTTCCTGGGGCCATAACTTTTCATCTGGGACTCTGATTTGCGAACCGTTTGAACCGTTGGAAAGGTCTCGAAGTCAATAACGTGCTCAAAATAAGCTATGTTGATTTCGGCAAGTTTCGGGGCCATTCCGGGAACTCTAAGTGCCTCAAATCCAACTCAGAAGATTTTTAGGTGCAAATCTGGGAAACTAAAACTACAATATCTCTCAACCCAGGAAGAGAAAATAAAAACCATAAAATGGGAATTTCATTATGACGAAAAGGGTATCCAAAAATGTAAAAACATCTAAAAACCGAGAAACTTGAAATTTACCTATTTTTGGGTGATGCAAGATTGCCCTTACACCACTGGATGCTCCTGCATCAAACACCCAGGGTAATTTGAGAAGTGACCCCATCACGTCTCAGATCGTTGAGGAAAACCCAACTGGTCAACCGCTACCTTAGATAGCTAGGATGAGTCTTCCACAGACCTTCCTCTCCATTTCACCAGATATTCTTCATATTGCCTATTTTTGGTACTCCTTCCCACACGACTATCCAAGATTGCTTCAATCTCCTCTGTTTCTGAAGTAGGTGTTGGAATGCCATACTACCCTATTGTTGGTGCTTCCTCCATTCCACCTTCATGATACTCTATCAAATTTGAAATGTTGAACACAGGGGAAATGTTGATTCCATTAGGTAACTCTACCTCATATGCATTCCTTGAATCATGCTTCTTCAAAATCTTACAAGGACCAAATTTCTTCATCTTCAATTTGTTATAGGTTCCCACGGGAAACCTTTCTTTCCTCAAGTGGACCATTAATTCATCGCCAATATGAAACTTCTTATTCCTCCTTTTCTAATATGCCTTAGCCTTATATTGCATATTCATCTTATTAATGTGTTCTCGTACCTTCTCATGTATATTCTTGATGTGCTCTACAAAATCTTTGACTTCAACACTTATTTTCTTCTCCTGGTCCATCTTCCTCAATTCTAGAGCTGTTCTGGGGCTACCTCCATACACAATCTGGAACGGTGATCTACCAGTGCTTCTGTTGACAGAATTGTTGTAAGAAAATTCTACCTGGGGTAAGATCAAGTCCCATCCCTTGGGTTTATCTCTTACCAAACATCTTAGTAGGTTACCCAGACTCCTATTAGCAACCTTTGTCTACCCATCTGTTTGTGGATGGTGTGCAGAACTAAACTTCAACTCTGTCTTCAGCTTCTTCCACAAGGTCCTCCAAAAGTACCCCACAAATTTGGTGTCACGATCTGGAACAATACTCTTTGGCAGACCATGTAGCCTCACCACCTCTTTGAAGAACAAGTCAGCAATGTGGACTGCATCATGGGTCTTCGACATGGAATGAAATGTGCCATCTTGAAAACCTATCAACCACCACAAAGACTAAATCATTCCCTCATTGTGTCCTTGGAAACAAGGACAAAGTCCACTTATATCCTCCATGGCCTCTCTCATGCAATTAAGAGACTAATATAGCTACATTCTAGCTCACTCCTTTAGCCATCTGACATACCCTATAGCTTTGTACAAACTTCTTCACATCCTGTGACAACTGAGGCCAATAATAATGCTCACTGATAATGGCAATGGTCTTATCCCGACCAAAATGTCCTGCCATTCCCCCACTATGCTTCTCCTTTATCAGGTTCTCCCTCATGGAACTCCTTGGGATCCACAATTGACTTCCCTTAAACAACATGTCATCCTGGATTATGAAATCCATCTACCTTGTCATGTCCACTGTAACAGGTTCATTGCAAGCATTCCAAGCCTCTGCAAAATCAGGATCTTCTGCATACAGTGTCTTGAGTTCATTGAACCCATCCACTTCAATCTGCATCTTTGTCATCAATGTATGCCTCCTACTTAAGGCATCTGCAGCCCTATTTGACTTCCCACTCCTATGTTTCAAACAAAGGTATAACTCTGCAAAAACTCTACCCATTTCATATGCCTCTGATTTAATTTTCCCTGACTATTTAGGTACTGCAAGGCCTGATGATCAGTATATAGAACAAATTCCTTTGACAACAAATAATGTCTCCATTTCTTTAATGCTTGAACTATTGCATAAAATTCCTGATCATATACAGAATACTTTCTCTTGGCATCATTTAATTTTTTACTGAAATAGGCAATGGGCTTACCTTCTTGGCTCAACACTGCTCCAATGGCACAACCACTGGCATCACAATCCACCTGAAACACCTTGTTGAAATCTGGGAGGGCTAGAACAGGTTGCTCTATCACCTTCTGCTTCAATAGTTCAAAACTTTTTCCGCTCGGTGCTCCATGAATTCTTTTTCTATCCCCTCTCATTGTTTTGGTCGGGGTCTACAAATATACTTGGAGTTTCTAATGAACTTTCTATAAAACTAGCCAAACCATGGAAAGATCTCACCTCGATGAAGTAGTTCTTTAGATGAAGCCATTATTCTAGAATAGCCTTCA
>VDFB02105785.1:478397854-478595864 GCA_007258455.2 Sequoia sempervirens | reverse complement strand
GCTCAAGAAAACTTCGCTCTGATACCACTTGATGAGGGCGCAGCCCGAGACATAGAAAATAACCCACAAACAAGAGAATAATTTTATTATTCAGAAAATAGAGCTTCTTACATGTAGAAGATCTCAAATCCCCAAGTTCTACAACACATGCAAGCTACAGAAAGCTACAGAATAACCCTTTCACAATATGCAAGCTTGTCCCCAAAAAGTTACCCAAAAATTAGAAACCCACCCATAAATAGAACTCCTCTTTAGTTTGGAGCCAAAACAACATTCAAATTTGAGTTTAGGCGGTTTGGAACCAAAAAATTACAACTTGAAGTTCAAATTTCAAAAGAACATTTGCAATTGTATCTTCTAGAAAGTGCGCCAACTTCCTGGGGCCATAACTTTTCATCCGGGACTCTGATTTGCGAACCGTTTGAACCGTTGGAAAGGTCTCGAAGTCAATAACGTGCTCAAAATAAGCTATGTTGATTTCGGCAAGTTTCGGGGCCATTCCGGGAACTCTAAGTGCCTCAAATCCAACTCAGAAGATTTTCAAGTGCAAAACTGAGAAACTAAAACTGCAATATCTCTCAACCCAGGAATAGAAAATAAAAACCGTAAATTGGTAATTTCATTATGATGAAAAGGGTATCCAAAAATGTAAAAATATCTAAAAATCAAGAAACTTGAAATTTAACTATTTTTGGGTGATGCAAGATTGCCCTTACACCACTGGATGCTCCTGCATCATTTAGTCAGATTCTTTGTAAGTAATGCCTTAAGTGGTGGGGATCACCTCAAATCTTTTGCTAATGTCATGGATGATTTTGAAGTAGAAGCTGAGGATGTGATGATGAAGTTGTTCGTGTAGTCACTCATTGAGGATGCTCGAGAATGGTATAGAAGCTTTCCTGCTGAGAGTATTGGTTCTTGGGAGGAGTTTAAAAAGATGTTTAGAGAGAAATATGGTGATAAAAATAATTCAAGGTATTTTTTGAATCAATTTAATAATATTGCTAAAGGATCCAATGAGTTTGTAGCTAATTTTAATGAGGTTCCAAAAGGCCATGAAAAGGTTACCTCCTCATTTACAATTAAATGATAATGTATGCCTGGTAAACTATTGCAATTCCTTTGATGCAAAAATGAGCTACCGCTTACTGGATAAGAATCCTCAAACATTGAGAGAGGCTTAAAATATGGTTGTCTATATTGATAATATCAGTAGAGCAACTAGTAAATTGGGAGGAGGGGTGATGTAATTATCCTCAAGAATCTAAAGAAATAGGATAAAAACTCGGGTGCTAAGGGAGGTTCTTTAGAGGATAAGATTGATAACATTACTAGTGCCATGAAGGATCTAAGAAATAGAATTGCAAGGAAAGAAATGGGTTTTTCAAATAAAAGGTCTAATTATCATAAGAATGAGACACCTCCTTGGTTGCAGGATCATCCATATAACACAAATTGGCACAATGGCAAGCCCATCCCTAACAATCAAAAAAATGCTCAAAACAAGTTCCTTTGGATCCTTTGCAAAATAAATCAAGCAATTTTGCTGATGAGACCCCTTGGTGTATGGTTTTTCAAATGCCACATTCTCCTCATCAATGTGCAGTCGCACAAATGGTTGAAGTTGAAGAAGATGTACCTGAAGAATGTGATCAATCTAATGAGGAGGATGTTGACATTAACATGATCATGGATGGTTCTAATTTTTTTGATGAGTGTTTGACTAATATGGAATCTCATGAAATGGATGTGGATGACCAAAGGCATATCGCTAGTGCATATCATCAACAAGTCCTCTCTGATGAAGATGATGATAGTGATAATGAAGTATATAATTTGGAGGCAATTGAAGATAGTGTGTCCTTGAGAAGACCTTCAAATGAAGATATTGCAAGATATATAGTGGCTTTGATTGCACAAGCCAGAGGTTCATATCATTTAAGGAATAGAATAGTTGGTGGTGACCAAGGAAGCCCTACTGGTCTTTTTGTCAAAGAGCAGAATATGAAGGGTAAAGAGCAAAGATCTGATGGAAAAGGAGAAGCACTTAAAGCTAAGAAAATTAGGGGAGATAACATTTGGGATAAGAAAGTTGATAAAACTAAAGCAGATGGAGAGCCTAAATCCCATATTGTGAAGAAAAAGGCACAAAAGTAGAGTGTTGAATCTACAAAGAAAGATGTCAAGCCCAAGGTTGAAACAACAAAGAATCAATAGAAGGAGACTGGTACAAAATAAGGTATGATTCAAATTGGTTTTCCTAAGTATTCTCTTGTTGATATGTTTCATTTGCTTAGCCAAGTAAAAAAAATTGTTCCTTTGTTTGAAATGATGAGAATTGATGAACAAAAACAAAAGGCAGTAGCCCTCATCAATGGTGCTACTATAGCCTATTCTGAACTAGTGTTGTCCACTCCGCCCAAAGTGAGTGAAAAGGAGAAGAAAAATAAATAATTTGAGGGATTGATCACTGAGATCCCTCATATTTTCCTAGGGAATTCAGTGACTACCTGTCCTGGAAAGATAGACCCTTTCTTCCTCACATTGATTGTTGAGGGAAAAAATTTGAAAAATTGTATCATTCATTCTAGAGCATCCAAAAATATAATTCCAACCAAGATCATGGAGCCATTGGGATTAAAATTTGATAGCACCCATGGTAAGTGCTATGTTATGGATTCAAGGGAAGTCCCTATGACTGGTGTGATCAATGAGCTTCCTTATAGATTAGTCACTTATCCAGAGAAATAGTTTAAGATGAGTGTGGTGGTAGTGGATATCCCACCTAATTATGGAATGCTACTATCTAGGAAATGGAGTGCTTCCATGGGACACATCATGCAATATGATATGTCATATGCCACTTTCCCCATTGATGGTAAGAATGTGCCACATATGTTGGAGCATGCTCCTAAGGATGATACAATTCTATTTATAGATACTAGTATAAATGAGTTTAAGGTGGAAGAGCTACCAAGAGAATGTGTCAGGTTCCTTGCACCTATATATAATGAAGTTATAAGACTAGCTGATAAGGATGAACTCTAGAATATGTACTTTGACAATGCAATCTCTAAAGAAGCGTCTAATGCAAGAATATTGCTAGTGTCACCTAGTGACAATACATACAAGTTTTCTTTCACACTATCCTGTATATGCACAATTAATGTGGTAGAGTATGAAGCATTGTTAATAGGATTGAGGCTAGTTAAAAATCATGGGATAAAGAAGTTAATGGTAATTGGTGACTCTTAGTTGGTGATATCCCAAGTAAGATTCAGATGTGTATGCAAGAATAAAAAATTGAAACAATATAGAAATGTTGTTTGGGATACTATTGAATAGTTTGATTCCTTTGGAATTGACTGGATGGAGAGAGGATAGAATAGAGTGGAAGACATACTTGCAAACATTGCATTAAGACCAAATGATATAACTTTTGCGGGTATCTCTAAATTTGAGGTACAAGCAAGGCCATCAATTCCTAACAATGTACATAATTGGAAAATCTTCAACGATGATGAACATATTCTAAATTTTTTGAAATGTGTTGATGAATATGAAGGTCAAGAGATTGACTTTGGGGCATTTGTTGAAAATTTAGATGGTAAGGATATAGCCTTTGGGAATGAGGTCATTCAGCTAAAGACAAACAAAATCCCCAAGGTCTTTGTAGCATTAGAAAGGGTCATTGATAGTCAGGACAAGAGCAAGGTTAAAACAACTACCATCCATCCAGAAGACCTGGAAAAAGTGAATTTGGGGACTAAAATTTCCCCTAAAAAGGTATATGTAGGAAAGAAGATGAAACCTAAGATCAAGACAGTGTTGATTGCATTGTTGAGAAAATACAAACATGTCTTTGCTTGGTCATATGATGACCTAAAAGCATATAGAGAGGAATTATTCCAATATGAGATTCCTCTAAAATAAAACGCAAATCCTTTCAGGAAGAAGCAAAGGCCCATTAATCCAAACTTAGCTCTAAAAAATTCAAAAGGAATTGGTTAAGCTAAGAGATGTTGGCATCATAAAGCCTATTAGGAATTCTTCATGGGTGTCTAATATAGTGCCAATCAAGAAGAAAATTTGTGATATAAGGTTATGTGTGGATTTTAGAAATCTGAACATATCATCATTAAAGGATAACTATCCACTACCAAACATGGAAGCCATGTTGTTGAAGGTAACTGGTTGTGAGCTAATATCAATGATGGATGGTTTTTCTAGATACAACCAAGTGACAGTGAAGGATTCCGATTAGTATAAGACTACATTCACAACTCTGTGGGGCACCTATGTGTATGTAAGGATGCCATTTGGCTTAACCAATGTAGGTGCTGCTTTCCAAAGGTCTATGGATGTAGCCTTTTTTTATTTTATTGATTTCTTCATGGAAATTTATCGGGATGATTTGATAGCTTACTCCAAGAAAGAAGAAGATTATTGCATGCACTTGGAGAAGACATAAGGCCTTGGAATATGGGATCTCACTAAATTCAAAAAAGTGTGCCTTTGGGGTTACTGAAGGCAAATTTTTGGCACATATTATGTCCAAAGAGGGAGTAAGGATTGACCCTAAGAGGGTAGCAGCCATAGAAAATATTCCTCAATCAAAGAAAGTTAAAGGAATTCAATCATTCTTTGGTCAGATTAACTTTTTGAGGAGGTTTGTAACAAATTTTGCAAAGATTACAAGACCTATCTCCAAGATGTTGAAGAAGGGAGAAAAGGTGGTTTGGAATGAGCAGTCTAGTCAGGAATTCAAGAGCATAAAATAGGCTATCAAGGAGGCCCTATTTTTAAGGACTCTTAACTTTTCCAAGCCACTACAAATCTTTTCATATGCATCATTTCATACTATTGTTGTTTTTTTTTTATAGAAGAACGAAGAAAGTTTTGAACAAACAATTTCTTTCTTTAGCAAATCACTTCAAGCTATAGATTTAAAATATGATCTTTAGGACTTATCTAGTAGGAGCCACAGTCATTGTTTATGTCCCAACTACAATGTGAAGGACATCTTTACCCAACAAGAAGTCACAGGTAGAAGATGTAGGTGGATAAACATAATTCAAGAATTTAATATTGACATCCAGAAAACCAAATTGGTGAGAGGTCAGGGATTGGCTAAGTTAATGGCTAAAGTAAACCTTAATGAAAATCAGATAAATCTAGAAGATGATTCCAAAAGATCATACATCTATGATATGGAGTGTTGTGATTGGTATAAAAATGTTGTTTATTATTTGAAAAGAATGCAGTGCCTTGAAGGATCGATTGAGAACAAGAAAGAACTCTCAAGTTACATCATGCCATTAAATATGTGATCTTAAGAGGTGAGTTGTGGTGGAGAAACTTGGAGGGTGTATTGTTGAAATGTGTTGATGAGACCAAGGCCTCTGAGTTTTTAAAATAAATGCATGGTGGGGTATGTGTTGGACATTACATGGCTAAAACCACTGCCCAAAAAGTATTGAGGGTTGGATTCTAGTGGCCTATAGATTTTAAGGATGCATACAAATTGGTAAGAACATGTGATGTATGCCAAAGGTTTTCTGGGAAACTAAAATTCTCAGGTAACTTGCCTCTTAGACCGATTACCGTGTAGGTAAATTTTCAACAATGGGTTATTGACTTCATTGGAGAAATAGCTAAAAAGTATAGTGGGAGGAACCCATAGATTCTTGTGGCCATGGACTACTTTACAAAATGGGTGGAAGTCATCCCAACAAAAAGAGCAACTAGTAAAGTAATCATAGACTTCCTAATGGAAAATATATTGACCAAGTTTGGAGTACCTAAAAAAATTGTCTTGGTTAATGCAATGTGCTTCAGATCTGAGGAATTTATAGATTTCTGCTTAAAACAAGGAATCCAAATGTCATACTCTTCATCATATCACCCTCAAGGAAATGGCCAAGTAGAATCAAGCAATAAAATCTTGATGAAAATTATCAAAAGGATTCTTGAATAGAATAATAAAAGAGCTTGGGATTCCAAGTTAAAGTTAGCCTTGTGGCCAGATCAGGTGACTGTTAAGAAGGCCACTGGCTATGCACCTTTTGATCTAGTATATGGCATTGCATCTAGGCTACCAAAAAAAAACGTCATGAAAATGTATAAATTTTTCCAAGAATATGATGAGGACATGTGTGATGCAATGTAGCATAGGATTGATGCACTAATGGAAGTAGATGAAACAAGGAGGGATGCTCAGAAAAGAAGTGCCAAGTTGTAGTTGCAAGTCAAGAACTGGCATGACAAGAAAGCATCCTCAAGAAAATTTCAAGTAGGAAATCTGGTATTGATGTGGAATGCAAGATCTAAAGATAAGGTAAAACATGGGAAGTTTGAAGTATCATTACTTGGCCCTTATTTTATCAGCAACACTCATGGTGAGGATTCATATTTCCTACAAGAATTAACAGGTGAAATTATTGAGCTTCTAGTACATGGACAGTTTTTGAAGCCATATTTCCCTTGAAATATGTTCTCTTCCATGTACATTATACAATCTTGAAAATATTATATACTTGTTAGTTTGCTTTGGTCTGGTTCTCTTCCCTTGTTTGAGTAGGTCCTTGGTTTTGGTTCTCTGTGCTTGGTCTGCTTCACCTGAGATTCTTGGATCTCACTCTATTATGGAGGAATAGACGTCCCCAACATGAGCCACTGATGGAACCCCTAAAAATTCTTGGTGTTCCATCTCAAAATTCTTCAAAATTTGGTAAATCTCATGCCCTTGGGCTTAGGGTTTTGTCTTTCATCATTTTTTATGGTGTGCAATACTAAAACCTTCTTAAAAAAAACCTTAAGTCTAATACCTGTTGCAATTTTATATTTCATCGTTGACTTGCTATGCCTATAAGACAACCTGAGCCATTGAAATCCATTGAGTAATTGGCCCCATATGGTTAGGAGTTCCTGCTACCCATCACTAAAACTTTTCCACTTGCCTAGGTCCTTGAAATTCCTTTATTTTATAAGGTTGAATTATTGGCCTTGCTTGGCCTTTACATCCTTTGCAAGAAATTGTTGCCAATCTATTGAGGCCCTATCATACATTGTCCTAGGCGGTCCCCCCTTTTAAGAAAAACTTAGCATATGTTCCTTTTCCAGTCACTTGAATCATCACCCATCACTGAAGTTATTCTTACTACCGGGTTCTTTTCAGCAATGAGCAATGTGCTTTGGTTTTCATCTTATATTGCTAGTTGTTGCAGTCCTTAGGTCCCTTGGTTCCATTATGGTGATACATGATAGGCATTCTCTTTCCTTTGTGTCATAGTATCGTAGAAGTATATCATGGTTTGTCTCATTTTCTGTGATAAGAAATGGGAGTGGTGCAGTTTTTCCATGTGTCTAGTTCAGTACTATCATTATTTTTTCCCCATCACCGAAAGAAATTTCAACTCCAAGTCAATTATAGTGATATGCAATAGATAGCTAGTATATTATAGCATCACTAGAAAAATATTCCTCGCCGAAACAAAAATGTAGTCTTGTCACCTTTCTATGACAAGTGATAAGGGATATACCAAGGAATATTCCCTTCAATGGGTCATTATTGTTCATTGTCGAAGTGTGGAGATGGATTAAGAGCATTTCTGCGATGAGCAATAGAATGTAGAGATATGATAAATATGTGGATAATTACATGGAAGATTTTCAAGGTGTCATCATAGTTTCCAAGTACGGATGAAAACGCAAGTGGTAGGCTTGAGGAGTATCATTGATTATATTTTAAATCAATGAGGATTGACAACAGAGATTCAAAGTTGAGTGGTTGGTTGTCAGCTCACTCACACAAGCCTTCTTAGGACATTAATGGCTACATGCTCTAGTTTCTCTAATTAATGCGGATCATCTGCTATTTTATCTCACCATTTACAATAGTCAAGAGTCGAGAAATTGTTTAGAACCAAAAAAAGCATGTGAGTCTGAGGCAAGTAATTACAGAGATACTAAAATTATTTTCCCAAGTAGGTCTTTGTACATGCTTTTTTCTAGTTATCCATTAGTCGATTTGTGAGTTCTGAATTCTTGGGTCAGTGAGGGTTTTTGAATTGCCTACATTTTCCACTTAGATTGATAAAAATTATGTAGGTCTTGGTGTTGTGCTCTCCAATTTTCAATTTGAAAACAAACCAATCAATTTTTCCTGCAAATAAAGGTTTGGCAGCTCTTGTTCTATTTTCTGTGAAAATGAGTAAGCCTAGTGAGTCTGTCCAACTAGTCAAGAGGTCTAGGAGGATTAGTATGCTTGAATGTTAGGAGGACATGCCTAAAATTGAACAAGAAACACTAAGAGCTCTTACAAAGCCAAAGAAGAAGAGGAGAGCTCATAAGGAGTCTATGAAGGGTTGTGTCTGGAGCACTTACAACCCTAGGAGTAGGGTTGTTGGTCATAACCAGGGTGATTCTAGTGGGAAATTGGCTAAGTCTTGTGGGAAGAGGAAGAATAAGTGCCACAAGGCTTATGATTCTTATATGGGGGGGTACAATTCTACAATGGAGGATTTTGTTGGTCCTTTGAGCGATGAAGGAGATATTGACCTAGAGTACGGTCATTACCTTCTCACACTGGCATTTCGTGAGGATTTTGATGAGGGAGAGGTAGTGGCTTCTGTAGTTTTAGAAAGAACACAAAGCAGGCATGCCTTCTCTGATTTTGAAGAATTAGAGTAGCACCCCAGTTATTTTTTTGTTTCTGATGACACCTCTACCGCAACGGTGGGCTTGTCTTCTTCAGCAAATGTGTAACTTTTTGTTTTGGGTGTTGATGTGGAGAATATTCTTTGATCAACATGGATGAGAGATTTTGGCACTGCTACAACAATGAACGGTTCCTTTTGGAAGGTTGGATGATCTTCTTCGATGAACTATATGGAGTTTTGTATTTTGATTTCCCCCCATTTTTGCAATGAGAAAATATAAGAATCTGGGGATGTTTATGAAATTAAGTATCAAATGCAAATGTAACTGAAAGTGTAATTTAGAATGATGCTTCTTGCTCCCATGTTTCTATAAATGGGATTCCAGGGCTAATTACAGGGGTTCAAATTTTGGGTCTCAAGTGGTCTAGGTTGGAAAGTTGAGCTCATGAAAGAGAATTTTGTAAATTCATGCACAGATTAGTATAAATTCTAGGGTATAAGTTGGTTTGTAATGAACTTAAATATTTTTACATTAGCAACAGTATATAAATGAAAATGCTAGTTCGAAAGCACATTCTCTCCTATGTATTTTCTCTTCCAGATTATAAATGAAATGGTTAAGGATCTTTTTGTTTGTCTTCAATTGTTTTATTTGAATGAGTGGTTTTATCTCTACTTCGGTTCAATGAATTGATTAAATGCTTAAATAAGATCATAGGTTTGTGAGGGAAGATTCTAGGATTGATAAGTAGTTATGATTTTCGATACAATGAGTCAATAGCCTACAAATTACTGAGTCAAATTGCTAAGGTATTACAAGCTATTACAAATAGGACTCCATTAGCCAAAGACAAGGCATTGGTCTATTTTTTTGGTTATCTTGAATGTAAATGAGTTGGTCCTACACTTGACCAAGAGCTCAAAATAAGAATGAAAATCATCTAAACACTTTTAATCACAACATATCTTTATGAAATATCTTTTATTCCTTGTTGTAGATGGTAATTTTCTTAAGGGTTGGCCAAATCCTTGATGAATTCTATCTATTTGCATCCAATGGGAATATATCTATTTGATCAAATATTCTTGATAAAATGGTAAAGGAATATTGTATGAACATGATAAGGATCACCCTCTTGGGTTTTTGCAGAGCCTGAACAGTAGAAGTAAGGGCCTAGTAATCCTTACTTGTTTGTTGGCCAATCCTTACCTATGCTTATAATTGGATTGTGGCTAATTCATAGGCATCCAGTGAGATCAAGTTTGGTTCTAAAAAAATAACCAGCTGCACCTTGCACAATTTTTTTGCATTTGTTCCCTTTGTGTTGCCAATTCGACATCTCTCTTAGATTGCACAAGAATTTCTTCCTCTATGGGTTGCAACTTCTTTTCTTCACAAGCTTTCCTTTGTGTTTCTCTTCTCCTTGAATTTTTAGCTTCATGTTCGTCTGGCATTATAGGACTTGCCTGTTTCCTCAACATGATGTTGAATGCTACATTTTCACAAACACACATAGAACAAAAGTAAGTAATGCATTTTATGAAACATATTCATATCATTAATTACATTGCATTTTATGAAACAAAAAAATAATTTTATGAAACATATTCATATTGCTGATTACATTGCATTACATATCTTTCAAACTCAAAGCATTACTTCATGTTGCATAGTTCTACCAAAGCATTTTTCGTACATTTCTAGTAAATAATTTTTCATACATGTCTACCAAAGAATATTTCATACATGTCTACCAAAGCATTTTATGAAAGAAGGTAGTGAGTTGTTTGAAAAAATCCTCAAAGAAATGTGGTCTCATGGTGATGGACATCACTATGAGACCACATTTCTTTGAGGAATTATTTCAAATAGCTCACTACCTTTTCTATGCTACCACATTTTCCATACATTTCTACCAAAGCATTTTATGAAACATGTCTATGCTACCACATTTTTCATACATGTCTACCAAAGCATTTAATGAAAGAAGGAAGTGATTTGTTTGGAAAAATGCTCAAATAAATGTGGTCTCATGGTGATGTCTTTGAGCATTTTTCCAAACAGCTCACTTCCTTTTTTGTGCTACAACATTTTCCATACATTTCTACCAAAGCATCTTATCAAACATGTCTATGCTACCACATTTTTCATACATGTCTACTAAAGAATTTTTCATACATGTCTAACAAAGCATTTTATGAAAGAAGGCAATGAGCTATTTGAAAAAATTCCTCAAAGAGTTGTGGTCTCATGGTGATGGACATCACCATGAGACCACATTTCTTTGAGGATTTTTTTCAAACAACTCACTGCCTTTTCAATTATACCACATTTTCCATGCATGTCTACCAAAGCATTTTATGAAACATGTCTATGCTACTATGGCTTTTAATACATGTCTACCAAATCATTTTTCATACATGTCTACCAGAGCATCTTATTAAATAGTTCGCTTCCTTGCTACTATGGCTAAAAGCCTAAAACAAGTGCTTTCAAAAGAAGGCAGTGAGCTATTTGAAAAATTCCTCAAAGAAATATGGTCTCATGGTGATGGACATCACCATGAGACCACATTTCTTTGAAGAATTATTTCAAACAGCTCACTACCTTTTCTATGCTACCAAATTTTCCATACATGTCTACCAAAGCATTTTATGAAACATGTCTATGCTACTATGGCTTTTAATACATGTCTACCAAAGCATCTTATCAAACAGTTCACTTCCTTGCTGCTATGGCTAAAATCCTAAAAAAGGTGCTTTCAAAAGAAGCCAGTAATCTATTTGAAAGAATGCCTCAAAGAAATGTGGTCTCATGGTGATGTCTAAAATGTGGTTGTCTCATGGTGATGGACATCACCATGAGACCACATTTCCTTGAGCCATTCTTTCAAATAGCTCATTGCCTTTTCTATGCTACCACATTTTCCATACATGTCTACCAAAGCATCTTATCAAACATGTCTATGCTACCACATTTTTCGTACATTTCTACCAAAGCATCTTTTATACAAGTTTAACAAAGAAGCATTTTATCAAAGAAGGAAATGATCTGTTTGAAAAAATTCCTCAAAGAAATGTGGTTTGATGGTGATGTCCGGTGATGGACATCACCATGAGACCAAATTTATTTGAGGCATTCTTTCAAACAGTTCACTTCCTTTTCTATGCTACCACATTTTCCATACTTGTCTACCAAAGCATATTATCAAACATATATATGCTACCACATGTTTCATACATGTCTACCAAAGCATTTTTATACATGTTTAATAAAGCATTTTATGAAAGAAGGTAGTGAGCTATTTGAAAAAATTCCTCAAAGAAATTTTGTCTCATGGTGATGTCCAGTGATGGACATCACCATGAGACCATATTTCTTTGAGGCATTCTTTCAAAAATCTCACTACCTTTTCTATGCTACCATATTTTCCATACATGTCTACCAAAGCATCTTATCAAACATGTCTATGCTACCACATTTTTCATACATGTCTACCAAAGCATTTTCCATACATGTCTAACAAAGAATTTTATGAAAGAAGGTAGTGAGTTTTTCAAAAAAATACCTCAAAGAAATGTGGCCTCATGGTGATGTCTACATTGGACATCACAATGAGACCACATTTCTTTGAAGCATTTTTTCAAACAACTCACTGCCTTTTCTATGCTACCACATTTTCCATACATTTCTACCAAAACATCTTATCAAATAGTTCACTTCCTTGCTACTATGGCTAAAATCCTAAAATAGGTGCTTTCAAATACAAAGGAAGGATATAGTCAAATCAAATACAAAACAACTGTCAACTCTAAAGTGTAGTCTTTGAGAAACAAAGTTTTAAGAGAAAATGAAAATTCATTATGGTTATAGTAGGGTAGAGTTTGGAGTTTGAAAAATTCAACAATCATGATTATAAGGACAATATTCTTTGGTTTTAGTTGTGAAAACATAAGAAGGTAGTGAGCTATTTGGAAAAATGCCTCAAATAAATGTGGTCTCATGGTGATGTCCATCACCATGAGACCACATTTCTTTGAGGCATTTTTCCAAACAAATCACTGCCTTTTCTATGGTACCAAAGCATTTTATGAAACATGTCTATGCTACTAAATTTTTCATATATGTCTACTAAAGCATATTTCATACATGTCTAACAAAGCATTTTATGAAAGAAGGCAGTGAGATGTTTGAAAAAATTCCTCAAAGAAATGTGGTCTCATCGTGATGGACATCACCATGAGACCACATTTATTTGAGGCATTCTTTCAAACAACTCACTACCTTTTCTATGCTACCATATTTCCCATACATCTCTACCAAATCATTTTATGAAACATGTATATGCTACCACATTTTTCATACATGTCTACCAAAGCATCTTACCAAATAGTTCACTTCCTTGCTGCTATGGCTAAAATTCTAGAACACATGCTTTCGAAAGAAGGTAGTGAGTTGTTTGAAAGAATTCCTCAAAGGAATGTGGTCTCATGGTGATGGACATCACCATGAGACCATATTTCTTTGAGGCATTATTTCAAACAACTCATTGTCTTTTCTATGCTACCACATTTTCCATACATGTCTACCAAAGCATCTTATCAAACATGTTTATGCTACTACATTTTTCATATATGGCTACCAAAGCATTTTTCATACATGTCTACCAAAGAATTTTATGAAAGAATGTAGTGAGTTGTTTGAAAAAATGCCTCAAATAAATGTGATCTCATGGTGATGTCCATCACTGGAAATCACCATGAGACCACATTTATTTGAGGCATTCTTTCAAACAACACACTACCTTTTCTATGCTACCACATTTCCCATACATGTCTACCAAAGCATCTTATCAAACATGTCTATGCTACCACATTTTTCATGCATGTATACAAAATAATTTTTCATACATGTCTAACAAAGCATTTTATGAAAGATGGTAGTGAGTTTTTTGAAAAAATGCCTCAAAGAAATGTTGTCTCATGTTGATTTCTAGTGATGGACATCAACATGAGACCACATTTCTTTGAGGAATTCTTTCAAACAACTCACTACCTTTTTTGTGCCATGACATTTTCCATACATGTCTACCAAAGCATCTTATCAAACATGTCTATGCTACTACATTTTTCATACATGTATACCAAAGCATTTTTCATACATGTCTAACAAAGAATTTTATGAAAGAAGGTAGTGAGCTATTTGAAGAAATGCCTCAAAGAAATGTGGTCTCATGGTGATTTCTATCACAAATCACCATGAGACCACATTTCTTTGAGGCATTTCTTCAAATAGCTCACTATCTTTTCTATGCTACCACATTTTCCATACATGTCTACCAAAGCACCTTATCAAACAGTTCACTTCCTTGCTGCTATGGCTAAAATCCTAAAATAGGTGCTTTCAAATACAAAGGAAGGATATATTGAAATCAAATACAAAATGGCAGTCAACTCTAAAGGGCAGTCTTCGACAACAAAGTGTTAAGAGAAAATGCAAAGTCATTATGGTTGTAGTAGGGCAGAGTTTGGAGTATGAAAACTTTGACAATCATGATTTTAAGGATAGTATTCTTTGGTTTTAGTTGTGCAAACATAAGAAGGAATAAAGGATAGTGACTTCAAGCTATTTCAAAGCATAGTGATTACATCAAGTATTGCACATCTTCAAAACTCAAAGCATTATTTCACATTGCATAGCTAATGTAACTAGATATTTATAGATGACAAATTTTCAATTACAATCTAGTGTTTTTGAAATTCAACCTATGTGCAACTCTTTTGCAATTACTTCACATTGCATAACTAATAACTAGGAGCAGCTGCCAATTGCATTTTCTTTTCATTGCATTCCATGAGACCACATGGTTTGAGGAATTTTCTTGAGGCATTTTTTCAAATCCTCTATATAAGTTTACATGAATTCATCCATTATGTCATTTTTTCAATTTTTATCTTCAAACTACTAAAAATTAAACTTTTATATGCAACTTCCATCTAATTAAATGTTGAATTCTATGTATAACAATGAAGACTAATAAAATCATCAAATGAATGGTCTATATTGTCAAAACAAAACAAAAAAAACTCAATATAAACATCTAGCTAAAAGAAAAAATAGTGAATTCCACTAGCCATGATAGAAATGGACTACTATAAGCAATGCAAATGAAATTTATAAGCAAGTTTATGTTAAGTTGATATCCTCTATATAAGTTTACATGAATTCATCTAAATTATGTCATGTTTTCCATTTTTTTCTTCAAACCCCTAAAAATTAAAAAAAATTATGTGACTTCATTCCAATTGCATGTTGAATTGTATGTAAAACTATTATGATTAATAAAATCATGAAAGGAATGGTTTATATTGTCAAAACTAAAAAAAAACTAAATATGAACATTTCAATTGTACCAAAATGAATATATTACTTGAGATAATGAAAAATGATGTTGAAACTTCAAATTTTCTTCTTCTACATTATCTAGCATGCAAATTGGTGCTAAAAAGGTTATAGATCAAACAAATTTTGGACAAGTAAACTACATTAAAAAGGCATTTCTAAGTTGGATAAAGCGTAAAACCAGAAATATGCAGATAATTGTGGACTTGAATCATGGGTTCAACTCATTTTTTACTGTTTAAGGAAAAGGAACATTTGGAACTCGAAAAAATTTGGAGAGTGCTAAATTTGGCCCTTTCCAAATATGATGCAAAATTTGTTGCTCAAACATTATCCCTAAATCCTCAAACCTTAACCCTAATCCATCAACCCTATACCTGAAACCCTAAACCCTCTACCCTACCCATTAAACCCTCAACCCTAATCCCTCAACACTATCCCTTAAACCCTTAAACCGTGAAACCTAAACTTGAAACCCTTGACCCTAATCTTTCAAACTTATACCTTAAACTTTGAACCCTCTACCCTACATATTAAACCCTCAACCCTAATCCCTCAAGACTATCCTTTAAACCCTAAACCCTAAACCCTTAACCCTTGACCCTAATATGTCAACCTTATATCTCAAATTGTAAACCCTTTACCCTCTACCCTACACATTAAACCCTAAACCCTAATCCCTCAACACTATCCCTTAAACCTTAATCTATCAATCCTCTACCCTCTACCCTCTACACTATACATTAAACCCTCAACCATAAAGATTTGAGAGATATGAGAGGGAGAGAGAAAGATAAATACTTGAGAGAGGGAGTTGGAGTGAGAGCGAGAGAGATAAAGACCTGAGAGGGAGAGAGAGAGAGAGAGAGAGAGTGAGAGAGAGTAGTCTAGGTAGGGTGAGAGGGAGTGAGACTTGAGAGGGAGAGAGTTATGTAGTTAGTGTCAGGGGAGAGACCTAAGAGAGGGGGAAAGGGTGGGAGGGATATTTTTAAGGAGAGACTTGAGAGAGAGGGAGTGTGAGAGAGATGGTTGGAGTGAGAGAGAGAGTAGTCTAGGTAGGGTGGGAGGGAGTGAAATCTGAGAGAGAGAGAGAGAGAGAGAGTTATCTAGTTAGTGTGGGGGAGAGACCTAAGAGAGGGAGAAGGGGTGGTAGGGATATTTTGAGAGAGAGACCTAAGAGAGAGGGGGTGTGAGAGAGGGGGTTGGAGTGAGAGAGAATTCTAGGTAGGGTGGGAGGGAGTGAGACCTGAGAGAGAGAGAGATACTTGAGAGGGGGAGAGAGAGATTTATCTAGTAAGCATGGGGGGAGAGACCTAAGAGAGAGAGAAGGGGTGGGAGGGATATTTTGAGGAAGAGACCTGAGAGAGAAGGAGTGTGAGAGAGGGGGTTGGAGTGAGAGAGAGTAGTCTAGGTAGGGTGGGAGGGAGTGAGACCTGAGAGAGAGAGACTTGAGAGGGAGAGAGAGAGTTATCTAGTTAGCATTTGGGGAGAGACCTAAGAAAGGGGGAAGGGGTGGGAGGGATATTTTAAGGGAGAGACCTAAGATAGGAGTGTGAGAGAGGGGGTTGGAGTGAGATAGAGTAGTCTAGGTAGGGTGGGAGGGAGTGAGACCTGAGAGAGAGAGAGAGATACTTGAGAGGGAGAGAGATTAGCCTCAGTTATCATGGGGGGAGAGACCTTAGACAGGGAGAAGGGGTGGGAGGGATATTTTGAGGGAGAGACTTGAGAGAGATGGAGTGTAAGAGAGGTGGTTGGAATGATAGAGAGTAGTCTAGGTAAGGTGGGAGTGAGTGAGAACTGAGAAAGAGAGAGAGACATGAGAGGGAGAGGGGTTGGGAGGGATATTTTTAGGGAGAGACCTGAGAGAGAGGGAATGTGAGAGGGGGTTAGAGAGAGAGAGAGAGTAGTATAAGTATGGTGGGATGGAGATGGAGTGAGAGAGAGATAGGGAGGGAGTGTGAGAGATGGGGTTGGAGTGAGAGATTTTTCTAGGTAGGGTGGGAGGGAGTTGGATCTGAGAGAGAGAATACTACATCAAAGAAAGAGAGTTACATAGTTAGGGTGGGAGGGAGAAACTTGAGAGAGGGAAAAGGTGTGGGAGGGATATTTTGAGGGAGAGATCTGAGAGAGAGGGAGTGTGAGAGAGGGGGTTGGAGTGAGAGAGAGTAGTCTAGGTAGGGTGGGATGGAAATGGAGTGAGAGAGGGAGAGAGAGAGAGAGAAATACCTAAGAGGGAGAGAGGGAGGGAGTGTGAGAGAGGGGGTTGGAGTGAGACCTAAGAGAGAGACTACTACATAAGAGAAAGAGAGTTATCTAGTCAGGATGGGAGGGAGAAACCTGAGAGGAGGAGTGGGAGGGATATTTTGACAGAGAGACCTGAGAGAGAGGGAGTGTGAGAGAGGGGGTTGGAGTGAGAAAGAGTAGTCTAGGTACGGTGGGAGGGAGATGGAGTGAGAGATATTTATCTAGATAGGGTGGGAGGGAGTGAAACCTGAGAGAGAGAGACTACTACATCAAAGAAGGAGGGTTATCTAGTTAAGATGGGAGGGAGAGACCTGAGAGAGGGAGAGGATGTGGGAGGGATATTTCTAGGGAGAGATCTAAGAGAGAGGGGGTTGGAGTGAGATAGATTAGTCTAGGTATTGGAGTGAGAGAGATTAGACTAGGTAGGGTGGGAGGGAGTGAGACCTAAGAGAGAGTTATCTAGTTATGGTGGGGGGGAGAGACCAAAGAGAGGACGAGGGGTTGGGAGGGATACTTTGAGGGAGAGACTTGAGAGAGAGGGAGTGTGAGAGAGGGGGTTGGATTGAGAGAGAGTTGTCTAAGTAGTGTGGGAGGGAATGATACCTAAGAGAGAGATTTGAGAGGGAGAGAGAGTGTTGTCTAGTTAGGGTGGGGGGAGACGTGAGAGAGGGAGAGGGGTGGGAGGGATATTTTGAGGGAGAGACCTAAGAGAGAGGGGGAGAGAGGGAGTGGGAGACACCTGAGATAGAGAACTGAGAGAGAGAGAGAGAGAGATACTTGTGAGGGAGAGAGATTTGTATGGTTAGGGTGGGAGGGAGAGGGGGTGTGAGAGATCCAAGAGACAGAGGGTGGGAGGGATAAAGTGAGGGATAGATATTTTTCTAGTTAGGGTGGGAGGGAGAGACTTCAGAGAGGGAGAGGGGGTGCAAGAGATCCAAGAGAAAGAGGGTGGAAGGGATAGTGAGGGAGAGACTTGAGAGAGAGGGGTTTGGAGGGATAGAGAGAGGAAGAGACCTAAGAGGGGGAGTTATCCTATACATTAAACCCTAAGGATGGAAGACCAAGTAGAGAGTGTAGGAGAGACTTAGAGAGGGTTGAAAGATCTAATGGGTACATATTGGTTAAGAGGGAAGGAGGCAGAGAGGGAGTGAAAGGTAAAACCTCAACTATCCATCAATGATCATAAATCGTGAACTCTAAGAATTATCAAAGTGGTGGAGAGAGACACAAAGAGAAAGCAAAGTTAGTTTTTTGTTAATGCAACCCATTTGGCAAGCGCCAAATTTGGCACTCTCCAAATGGCACATGGACAATTTGGCACTCTCCAAATTTGTTGCATGCCAAATTTGGCGAGAACCAAATTGGATGTGCCATCTGGAGAGTGCCAAATTTGGCACTCACCAAATGAGCTACTTATGGGCGTGATTTTCTCAGGAGGATACCAAATTTACACATGTTTTTGGTTGTGCTAACCATCTCGTTTGCATGTCTTTCAATGCAAATTTATAAAAAAACTATGATGATGTTAAGCTCTCTCTTAGCTATCTAAATATATGTTTTTTTACATTTTGATTATGTTAAGGTTTTCATCCATAACTTCTCTTGTTATTGCCTCTATTTTTTGTCAAAAACCAACATGTGCTAGTTTTAGGATAGATGTTTACTCGTTCATCAAATCATGAAAAAAATTATATTTTTTTAAACAAGACTCTATTCTACACATGATAAAAAAAAGAATCAATTTTCAATAAGTTTTCAAAAAAATTAGGGTAGAGCACGCTCAAATTTTAGCTTTTCAAGATATGTCCACTTCGAAAATTCAAAAAATATTATATATTCATTAAAAAATTAGGCAAAAGAATAGGGATAAACTACATGGTGTTAGCTAATTTCTCACCATTCATATTTTTGAAATTCTATAAAAAAGCTAATGAAAAAGGGGGTTCCCTTAGATGCTATGCTTTTTTTTGATAAAAACAAGACCTGTTTTGGGCCCCCCCTTTTTGAAACCCTTAATCTTCATTATTTTTTTTAAAAAAAAAATTAGCTTAGAAACTACACTCAGAGCACTACAATTGTTGTTCTTGTTGCATCTTCAAATTTTGAGTGTAACTATCTTCATTTTCTCATGCACATTAGAATTTTTTGATTTAAAAAAAAAAAAGTGGTATCTTAAGAGCCATTTTTGTGTCACAACTTGGTGCACTTACCCCTAGCAAATGTAACTTTGCACTTTGAGAAGTACCACATCTCATCGTCATTTTGTATAGTTTTTTTTTCATTATTTCCATCTAACTCAAGGGGACAAGATGGATAGCAAAATTAATTTGATTTTATGAATTGTATTGTTGATTTTACAATGCATTGGATAGGTTGGTTCACATGCACAATCTATTCTTTAATATGAATATAATTTTCTTTCTTGTAATTAGTAGGGGCACATCCACAACTTATGTAGATGATGAGATAGCATCATTCCCATTGTGTTCAAACCAAGACTTTAGTTAGTGTGTTTCCTCTATGGTCGGGTCTATAAATAGGTGGGTACTCACCAAAGTATTTATCACCTTTCCATTATATGTCGTGACATGTTCATTTTTAATTGCAAGAACAACATGATGTAAGTGGTACATCTCTTGGAGTTGTGTACGTTCCTTTTGAGTGGTTGGACCCCATAAAGTCACATTAGTAGTACATGAATTCATATCCATTAGCATGATGCTCCTTCTAAGAACTTGTGTCCCATCCCTCCTTATTATGGAGCTCAAGTCTACATAGAAAAATATTCCAATAACATCAACAAGGGAATTGTTGGTGATGTGGACAATGGAATTGAGGGGCATGAAAGAGAATTCATGTTTTGGAATTGCAAGGTCATCTTCAGAGAGAGAAACCTTGGAATCTAGTAAACAAATTTCAAGTTGGCTATTAAGGTTTTTGTACAACCTATTAGTAGCCTTAATAGTCCCATCAAATATTGTATATAAAGCTCCAACTTGAACATTCATGTAATGAAGATCTCTAACTTCATTGAAGTGACTCATATCTCAATATGCTCACAATCAATAATATCAAAGGAGAAGACATGTCCTTGCCCCTTCTAAGTGTTGAATTGGTTCATTTCTTTTTTCATTGTAACACAACCCTTTATAATACACCTTGTTTGAAATGGATTCAAATTTCTAATAGGAGTAATAGTGGAGTCAATTTCTTTCCTTTGTAGGGATGAGTTTATTCCAAATAATGCTCTCTGAGGAGGTTCTTTTTTTACTGTGACATTCTCATTCAGACTTGTAGATGGACCAGGTGAGACTGTGGCATGTAGTTGTTGGTTTTTTTCTTCAAATAGATAAGTGGGATGACCAATGATATTATGGTGCAATCATTTAATTTATATTTATGAGATTACATTCCACCTATATAGTTACAATGAGTACATACTATGAATAGAAACAATTTTTACATGATGGGTTGAAGAATTCTAATTTATAGGAAATCGATCAACAGTTTACAAGAAATCAATTAAATAGATTGTCTCACCTTCACTTGCAAATAATATGGAAACTATATCCTATGATCATAAGTATATATCCCTTTTGGATTTCTTTTAGAGTGATGCATTTATTGTATTTTTTGGAAGTGTAGCTTTTTGCTTATGAACTCTATCAGAGAGATCTATTTTGTATCAAGATGTTGATTTAGGGCCATGTCCAAGGTTGGAAATATATAATACTTTTACATGTGGATACAAGTGTAGTTTTCCAGCATTGATTTTTTTGATAGCATTTCTAGTCAATGAATACATTCTTGTGAGCATGTAAATTACTCCTATAAAAGGTACATTAGATTTGACAATATTATGGTAAAAACTTGTACTTTATGAAGTAGTCATTGAAAATGAATTTGAAACCACATTATCTAGTTAACTACATATATCTAGTTAACTACATATATCTAACAAATATTGAAGAGAGAATTTAGTTCTTTCAAAGAATGTACAAATGAGTTTGATTTTGAAAATTAAGTAGTTTTAGACAAGCGATAAGTAGTTTTTGAAGAATGCCTGTCAATTTGTTTGTTTTATGCTTTTATAAAAAGATAATGTCTTATGTAACTTTACCTTGTGCATAATTAAAAATAAGAGAAAAAGGTGGTGAGAAGAAGAGGATACCAAATAAACTATGTTCTATATAATCTACATGTAGCATTGAAAGTGGAAAATACATGTATTTTTCCAAGCATGAGTATAAAAGTGGATTGGAATCAATGAATGTAAGATATTAAATTATTAATAAGTTAACAAAATTAAGGAATGTATGTAAAAAAGAAAACTTTGATAGAAATGCATATCCTTGGTTATTGGTGTAGTTACAGCAAAAATTATAAATCTAATTAGTGACAAAAAGTTTTACTATTTGTAAGCATCCATGTGTGATGTCATAAAATTGCACCCTTATGCAATTTCACATTACACCAACCTTCACTTTAGCTAAATAAGATGATAATGTGAATCCCCACCTCCCTATCCTTCATTTTCATGCTTTCCTTGTCATTTTCTATTGGTGGGGGAATTTTCATCTGGAACACTTCTACATCACATAAACGTTTGTGCATCTTGCAAAAGTCCGAACAAGATTCATGTGGACATTGGGATGTTACACTATTTCCTTCCCATGAAGTGTAATGCCTCTATAGTGATAGGTGTGCCCAAAAACGAATTCCTTGCATGCAATTTCTCATTTTGGAACTCACATTCTTCCCTCTCATTCATTCATTCTCATTCCTTAGTATTCAAATCATTCAATCTCTCATTCTAGCACTTCATTCTCACTTCTTAGAATTTTTCACTCTCTCATTCTTGCAACTCTACATCTTTTCTTGCTAGTTTGATCTCTTCTACATCACATTATTGCATGTTTGTCTCAAGCTCTATCAAGGAATTTCTCTTCCTCTCGGCTCCACCAAACTCATTGGAGGGAGGGTAACATTTCCTTTTACTGAATTGTCATTCCTTTGAATAGCATATTATTATCTTGCATGTTCTATATTTGTGTCTTGTATTTTCATTATCTTTCTATCTTGTTGTCTATTTGGCTATTTGTGGAGATGGAAACACCAAAGTGAGGGTTTCACCAAGGAAAGCCCCGAAAATAGCCCTAACACTTTTATTGTTTCTATGTGTGCAGGTTGTCAGTGAGGAGCTTTGTGGGAGGCTTCATAGCTAGACCACCTCTGATTTCATCCCTTTTCTTCCACTACTTGTCATTTCATTAAACACTTAGTTTACTTGTCATTTACTATTCTTCTTGTTCTTTTTTGCATTTTTTGTATTTTGTCTAGTTTGGATAAACTATCTAGTTTGGATAAACTATCAAACTTTATATTTTGAGTAGTTAGTAGACCCTAAGAATTTTTGGTGGCTGACTTTGTCTTTGGTTCATACGAGATGCCAATGTGTCATGTTGTTGTCCTTGGTCTACACTTTCATCCTTTGGCCAAGATCTTATTTGTCTATCTCCTAAGACCTCTTAGGTCTGTTCACTCAGTTTTTGAAGTTCCCTTTTCATAAACAATCATAAAACACAAAAAACATTACATAAAACTCTCTCTCAATCATCTCTCATCACTTGAGCTTTTGTCCCTAAGGTAATAGAAAGTTATTTTCTCCTTGTAGACTCTTCCCTTTCCTAGATATTCAAGAGTAGTGAATCCTCTCCATTACATTTTGGTGAACCTGAAGTGAACTTTCTTTCCTCCTTGTCTTTGTCTCAAAAAAAAAAATCTCTCATGTTAGGGTGTGTAGTTGATAGCATGTTGTAACTTTCTTTATGAGCTTTATGACCGAGACGACTACCTCTCGACACATAGTAAGAAGTTGTTTAAACTTAGATATGGGGTCTAGAAGGTTTATTCCACCCCAATCCAGCCTAAATTTTAAAGAGTACATTATAGGCTCTCGATTGGATTTCCCCTCCTCACAATGAAGTTGTAGCTCACACTAGTCCTTCCTCTCCCTCAAACTCTTCTTCTTCCCTAGAGGAGGTCTCTCTAAGGGTTCCTATAAAGCATATTCACTCTTTGAAATTGAGGCTTGAAGAGCTCACATGGTTTTTGGAAAGAGAGGATTCCTATGTTCAAGTCGCTCCTCTTATCACTGGTCTAAAGAATTTATTGGTTAAAGATTGAAGAGACCTAGAGCTGCTTCATGGTATAGAAAATATTATAGAAACTCCTGTCCCATCTTACACCTTCATCTTGGATAATACCCAAGATGTCTAATCAAAGATTGTTGATCAAAAATTGTATATCTTGCTACTTGGAGTGTCTATTTGCATGGTTGACACGGGTCCCTCTATCAATACTGCTACCACCTTTACACCTGAATAGGTTTGAATGATTAAAGTGAATCAAATTCCTCTAGGTTTTTAGGGTGATATATCTAGAACTCAGAATGTTTTTTCCTCTGGTGTTGGTGCTAGGGCTAGTGCTATTTTTGGTGTCAGTGTTGGTATTGGTGCTTGTACTGGTGTTGGTGATTCTATAGGTGATTCTACTAGTCATACTTCATCTAGAGACCCTATCATTAATACTCTCCTATAGAATATGGGAAAAATGTAGTCTCAATTAGAAAATTTGGCTAGCTCATCTTCTCAATGAATGTTCCAACCTTTCTATCATTGCAACCTCTATATTTTTCTATTCTAAACACTCCCACCCTCAAGGGGTGGGGATTCCAAAGTTTGAGAAGTACAATGGCCATTGGGACCCACAGACTCATGTCTCATCCTTTAATGCCATGTGTATGGATTTATTTCACCATGATGCACTTCTAGAAAAACTATCCTCGTGGTCTCTTAAGGACGCTACTTTAGAGTGGTATTGCTTCTTGCTTGATAATTCTATATTTTCCTTCGATTGACTTCTAAACCAGTTCATCCATCAGTTCCAAGCTAACATTGGGAAAAAGGTCACATTTGTCAATCTTATCTAGTGGAAGCAGGGGCCTCACGAGAAGGTGATTGATTTTATAACTCATTATCAAGCTCTTTCTCCCAAATATCCTATGCTCTGCCTGATTCTGATGTGTAGAGAGTGTTCATCAAAAAAATTCTGCAAGCACTATCAGATAAGTTTCTTCTGATGAAGTATTCATCCTTTTCCCATTCATGTGCTACTTTGTGTGAGTACCAACAAAATTTTGCATAGTACAAGGATTCATCTTCATCCTCCCATCAGGATGATCGATCTACTATGTCAATATCTGGTGAGACTAGAAAGAACAAAGCTATGGAAAACATGGTATTTGTTCCCATTGATAAACATTTTGTAGGTTGAAACAAAATATTCACTGAGTTATCTAAATCTTATAGTAATGTCCTACAAAAACTTTTAAAAGATGGAATAATAACTCTAGCAGAGATTAGACCATTATCTAAGTCATATCCTCAATGATACAATGCATAATTTTTTTGTCAATATCATGGGTCTTGAGTCATGATACCAAGAGATTTTTTTGTCTTCATCATTGATAAAATACACATCAATAATGATACAATTTGGGTCTATAGTAATAACTAGAACACAAACAAATCTATAGTAAAACCCAACATCCCACTATAGATCTACACAGATCCATTCCTGTCTCATTTTTCCAACCTTGTCACTCCTTATTCTTCTTCTTCTTCTTATCCAACTCCATTCAAGTATGTGAATGTAGTCTCATTTACTCGTATTCCTAATTCATATCACATGAATGCTATACTTGATATTACATTCACCTCATGTGATTTTCCTTTGAACAAGGATCTCTTTATTATACAAACATGCCCGTGTCAACGATAACGTTGTAACAGGCATCATGGTTTACCCCTCGAGTAGAGTGAATGTTATTATGGAAGAGGCCATTTTTATAAACAATTTGCATAAGTACTAAAAATCATTGACTACGCTTCACACGCATGATGGATTTTTTGTTGCGCCTATTGCCTCTATTTCCTTGTCGGCCTTGGTATGACCTAAAGTCTTGGAACTCCCATTTGTAGTGATTCCAAAGTGTGACTTGTTCAAAGTGAGGCTAGACATTATATGGTTGGTCTCCATGAATTTAGTCATCTCAATAGTCCAAAAATGCATGAAGTTTCCCCACTAGGGTATTGTGCATACTATCCAAGATACAAGATATAAACCATTGGTATCACATGGGGTCTTCTCCCTCGATCAATTTTGGCCTTCCTCGGTTGGACCCCTACTCTCATTTTAGGTATATGACTAGAGGTTCAATGTCAAAAGGTAGTTTTTCTCCATCTAGTCAGGCTATCTCTTTAAAGGCCTCCTTGCATGCACAAAAACACACTTCATCCTTTGCCCCTCCTTGCATGCACAAAAACACACTTCATCCTCTGCCCCTCCTAAGGGGAAGGACAAGCAAGATCTTGCCCTTAGGAATTCTCCTTCTTTTGTTCCTTCTTCTTCTACACCTTTTTCTTCTTCCTCCCAACCTTTTGTGGTGTCTTTTGTTCCTTCTACTGTTCCTAGCACAAAAAAGGAAAAGCACCCACATTGTGGAAGGTGAAGCCCTAGGTCTTTCAACTCCCAATTCTACCCATGGTGCCCCAACCAACCCTTTATGGAAATGGGAAGCATCCCCATGAGGTTGTTCATGCATCTCAATGTCTAAGGCCTCCCCCTATTCCTCCACCTATCTCCAAGGTAGAGAATGGAAAGGGGTCTACTATTGAGATGACTCTCTCTCCATCTTTGTTCCTCCTCCTGGTTCATCTCAATATTCCACCCTTCCACTGGAAATGGTCATAGACGTTGCTCCTCCGGTATGATACGAGCTCCCAACCTCTTCTCAAGCTACATCCTCTAGTTCCCATAGCCACCATAACTGACTTGTGTGAGAGCATAAGTGATGGTGAAAGGCCTTGGCTAAGGATCATGTTGCCTCGCATTATATTGAAGTGGAGCCTTATGTCCTCACTTTTGTTACTTCTATTTTTGTTGCTCCTATCTCTGCTCCCTTTGTTGCCTCAGTTCCCATCACCTCTATCCTTCTTTCATCTTCATCCATGGACCCTAATGATTCTCACACCAAGAGGTTGCAAGTGTTCATTTCTCCCTTCATGGAGCAACCTCTTCTCACCTATCTTATTGATATTCCTCCTTTTTCACAACCCATTAACATGACTTTCAAAAAGGTGGTGTCCTTTGTGGCTTCATCACCCTCTCTTTCTTCCACTTCAACAACAAGGATTCCACATCCTTCGTTGAAGCAAAAGTTGGAGACTGACCTCGCTTCAAGCGATGGTCGAAAAAAATGTCTTCATCTCTTGAGTCTTGTTATTCCTTAGCCTGCACCATACTTGTGATAGAAGCGATGCCTGCCTCCTTGGAGTTTTTCACTACCCCTCTTCTCAAGGATGACACTAACTCTCAGATTTCTTGTCCTCCTCCCATCTAATTTCCACATGTCACACCTGAGAAGTGCATGTTCAAGTAGTTGGAGGACATTCCAACTTTGTCTTTGATCCTCACTAGGTCAATGACCTTAGTCTCGCAAGAGTTTGGTGGCAAAGACCTTGAGTAGCCTTCTTCCTTTGCTCTTGTCATTGGTGAGTCGGCTGACACTACCTTGTCTATCCCTCCCCTACGGGCTCATTTCCCTCCCTGTATGAATATCTAAATTAGGAGCAAGATGACCTATTGATGGATTTAGATTAGAGTGGCACCTTCTTCTGCACCTTTAGATTATTTTTGTGTGTTTATTTTTGTTCCCGTGTGCTTATATATTTATTTCTATACTCCCTCCTAGAGGACCCTAGCTACTCTTGTAGGTGCTTGGATACAAGAGAGAAAATCTATCGTACACTTCTTCCATTTGTATCATCATTCATCTATATGTTGCATTTTTTTGCTTTCACATTGGCAATAATGCAAAGCATTGAGGCATTTAAGCCTCTTCCATGTTGACCCAATTTTTTATTTTTATTTTGTCTTTATGTTCTCTTCTTCCCATTTTGATACATTTGGGAGGTGATGATAGTTCATATATATACTATATTATATTTATCTATTTATATCTATGAGCATTTTTTGTGCCAAATAATCAGATCCCCCTATGCTCTTGATTTATTCATCTCTAATTTTCTCTTTCATGATGTTGTGGTTTCTATGTGTTGTCCCTCATGTGACAACATTCCACGAATACATCTCACTATATATCTTGTGCCACAACATCTCTTGTCTTTCTCTTCTCATTAGAATGACATGTGCTCCTTTGCATAGAACACATCATTATAAGGGGGGCTATTATATATGCTTAATTTTCAAAAGTTTTAAAAAGGATTCCTTGACATCTTATGTCTCATCATCTAGCATAGGGGAAATATGAATAGGCTTGTCTTGTCTTTTCTATGACTCTCTTGCAATGCAATTTGTAGTAGCCACAGGCCTATCTGCTTTTTGTATGGTCTCTATCCATGCTATCCATACCTATCAACTGTTGGAAGACTAGAATCACTAAGAGGGGGAGTGAATCAGTGATTCATGTAAGTCACAAAATTTTTACAAATCCAAGGATTTAATTGACTTTTGAACCAAAAGATCAAATGACAGTTTATAGAACAAACTTGACTTGTGCATGAATAGTATTTTGTTTGCATTAGGCATGAATTAAACATATAGACATAACATCAACATAGGTTGAACTTAAGATTTTTTACACTTTCATATGTATCAGAGCCCACATTAATAATAGAACCTTTTATGCACGATATTTTGACATAAACATTGGTAGAGATGAAAGACCGGTAATTAACAACCATTCAATGCATTTGATGACACATTGAGATTAGATAGATAAGAAAAATCACACACAAAATCATCACATAACATAATATATGTCCTGAGTGGAAAACCCTCTTGGGGAATAAAAACCACTCAAAAAATATTTCTCTTTATTTACTTAGAGCACCAACTCTTCAAATTTCAGGAGCACCAACTCCACAAAATTCAAGAGCACCATCTCCACAAAGTTCAGAAGCACCAACTTCACAGGCTACAAGAGTACCAACTCCTTTACAATGCATAATAGTCATAGTATACTATCAATATACTAGAAGTGCAATTTGCAATCCTAGTGTCTCAATAGAAGACTATAAATATTTTCAATAAGCACATTAAAGAATGTTGTATGAGAATGACATCTTCCTTAAATATAATAATCTGAGACTCACTATTATAAAGATTTTCAATGCAATACAACTTTTGTACAATATCTATTGAGGATAAGTCTAAAGCCTCATCTTCTTCTTCATGGTAACCCAAAAAAATGTCTAAAGGTTATCTTTTAAAGTCATTGAGTGTAATAACCTCTGTATGTAGTTTCAATAACTATAAACCAACTTGGGTTAGGGTTACAGGTGAGAAACCCTAAAGAGTCTTTTTAACGAACTCTTTAACAAGTTTAAGCAGGTACTTTAACTTCATAGAAAATGAGAGTATTTTTGTTACATCCCGAGAAGAATCAACCAGAAACCCTAAATAGTTTTAATCATAATCAAAAAAATTTAAGCCCTTAAAAATCCTTAACAATAATATTTCAAAACCAAATATTTTACTCACAAAACCCGTACAAATTTGATCTTAACCAAAACCATTCTTAACAACTTCCTTAACAAATTCTCTCAAGGCTCATAAGCATCAAGAGAGTTTTTGCATTACCTGATTACGGTGGAAGAAAACTGGATAAATACCATAAAGATTTGTCAAGAAGTTCCATAACTACCCAGCTAAAAGACGCCAACAATTCTTCTCTGTCCAACTTCCACAATCGAGCTTTCATTAGCTCATAGTCAACACTCAAACTCTTAACTAGAAATAACCATCTAAATCTTGTTCATTTTCCTTTTACAAACCAAATGAAGAACCAACATTTTCGACAACTATTTACCTTTGCATGATTAAGCCTTAAATAAATAATTGTCAAATAAGAAAACAAAAATTGAAAAACAATGTTACCCAGTGTATTCGAGCTTTGTCACTTCAAGTTGTTGACATCATTCCACCTGATCATTACAAACCCTAGACATATTCTCCATGTGGTTTTCTACCTATCATTCCCTAATGAGGGCTTTGAAAGAATGAAATAACAAATGCCTTTTACCAAGCTTTGAAAATAAGCTTTTAACCTTTAGTATACCCGACAACCTTGGGTTTAGAAAACTCTTATGTCACTTTTAGTGCCCGACACCATATGTGGTGTAACTAACAAGCATTTTGATGCCTTAATACAAGCAATACTAATGATAAGGTCTTCAAAGCCTTAAAACATATGAGATTAAAATGGTAAGGTCTATAGACCTTTTAAAATTTAACATGAATTATCATCACAATATAAGCATAGAACAACCAAGACCATAGTATATGCTCTGCAAGTAACCTTATAACATAGTAAGCTAAACACCAATATCATCAAAGGACTAGAATGGAGAAAACCACCTTAATTGATCAATCTAAAATACTTCAAGTGAAAATATCACAGTGATGTGAACAATGCCAATGCAACCAAACTAAGCCAAAAGTCATCTCAAGAAGCCAGATGTAAACACCATTATACAAATCAAGTTTAAATATCATGAATTCCTTAAAACAATACAGTAGTGCAATAATATGAGATTAATAATGCACTAATATATCATTCAAAGAAAAACTGATAATAATCAACTGAATATACCTGTGACTTGTAACCTTGAAGAATCAAACTGAAAATTATCATGTCAAAATGATAAACACTATCAGCACCATCATATATCAAATCCTAAATCAAAATCCTATAACTGCAACATATCATTCACCAACCATATGTGAATAAAAAAAATGTAACTAAATAGCATATCACCAACCAAGCTGAGAATTCCAAATCAAAGAACCAGTTTTGTCACCAAGGACAAACCAAAAATCATAAACAACTGAAAGCCAGCAAACTCCCCCTTTGTCCTTTATGGAAAAACATGTATCATCTCTCCCCCTTTTTGCCTCAATGACAAAGAATCAAAGAAGAGAATGTGAGATGCCATGAAGATAAAAAACTAAGAAGCCAACCAACTATCCAACACAATAACCAACTACAAGTAGAGAAGTATAGCAGCAAATTAAATATGCAAGAGAGCTATGAATGAAAAGATATAGGAACAAGCTCCCCCTAAACCAAAGATAGGAGAATCAATGAAGTAAGGATTGAGAGATAACTCCCAATCTAAGCCTTAGCCTTTCAAAGACTTATTTGGATAGAGTTTTAGTGAATATATCAGCCACTTGTTCTTGTGAAGCAACAAATTGTAGACATACTTCATTAGCCAACAATTTTTTTCGAAGAAAGTGAAATTTGATTGCAATGTGTTTAGTATGAGAGTGCATAATAGGGTTCTTAGAGATATTTATTGCACTTGAATTATCACATAAAATAGAAATAGGCTTAGAAACTGTGATACCCATATCAGATAATGTTTGAGCCATCCAGAGCAATTGAGTACAGCAAGAAGTGGTAGCTATGTATTATGCCTCGACAATAGAAAGAGAAGAAAATTCTTGTTTCTTATTGTGCCAAGCAACTAACTGATCACCAAGAAAGAATGCAGCACCACTGGTGCTTTTCCTATCATCCAAATAGCCATCCCAGTTAGCATATGTATATGTAATCAGAGAGAAATAATTGCTTCTAGGATACCAAAGACCATAATCAAGAGTACCCTGAATCTACTTAAAGATTCTTTTAGCAGCAGTAACATGGGATTCCTTAGGTGATGCCCGAAATCTTGCAACCATGCAAACTGCCTGCATTATATTAGGTCTACAAGCAATTAAATATAAAAAACTTCCAATCATTGATCTATATTCAGATTGATTTGTATCAGGTGAATCATCAACCTTAGTGAGTTTGCAACTTGTAACCATTGGAGTACTAATAGGATGGCATTCATCCATTTGAAACTTCTTAAGCATCTCTCTAGCATACTTGGTTTGAGAAATAAATATACCACTGTCAAGTTGAGAAAATTGAAGACCAAGAAAGAAATTCAATTCTCCCAACATTGAAATTTCAAATTCAAATTCCATAATATGAGAGAATTTTTTACTTAAAGCATCATTATTGCAGCCAAAAATGATATCATCTACATAGACTTCAACAACCAAAATATCAGTACCTTCAATCTTGACATAGAGATTGTTGTCAACACCACCTCTAATGAAGCCATTTGAAGTCAAATGATTGTCCAGCCTAGAGTGTCATGCCCTAGGTGCTTGTTTTAAGCCATATAAGGCCTTCTTCAACCTGTAAACATGATTAGGTTTTTCTTTACAAACAAACCCCTCAAGTTGTTCCATATAGAACTCTTCATCTAGATAGCCATTTAAAAATGCAATCTTGACATCCATTTGATAAACAATGAAATTATTATAAATGGAATAAGCCAAAAATATTCTAATGGATTCTAGCCTAGCAACAGGTGCATAGGTTTCATCAAAATTAATACCTTCCTTTTGAGCATAGCCTTTCCAGACATACCTTGCCTTGTTGCGAACAAATTTTACATTTTCATCAAGCTTATTCCTGTAAACCCACTTGCCACCTATGACATTATTGTCATCAGGTCTTGAGACTAACTCCCAAGTTTTATTTTTCTCAAGTTTGCTTTTTCACAATTTGTAGTAGCCACAGGCCTATCTACTTTTTGTATGGTCTCTAGCCATGATATCCATACCTATCAACATCTTCTTTTATTTGATCAGATTATGTCATGTCTTGTCTATGAAATCTTTATCATGTTTATTTTTTGCTTTTTCACCTAACATGTTTATCTGTAGCTAACATGTTTGTGGTGAGATTGTAGTCAAATTTGCAGGATCAAAGACTCGTGTCCTCTTCATGTCCTGGTTGAGATTCTCTATATTGGGTATACCATATCGAAGGTCTACTTCCTCTTCACCCTAGGTATATTCTCTTCAATCTCTTTCTACTTGAGCTCACACATGTTTAGATACATATGCTCGCTAAAGTGGGGGAAAAATGTAATGTCGTAAAATTGCACCCTTACCCAATTTCACATTACACCAACCTTCACTTTAGCTTAATAAGATGATAATGTGAATACTTGTCTTCCTAGCCTTTATTTTTGTCCTTTCCTTGTCATTCTCTGTCAGTGGGGGAATTTTTGTTACCCACAAAGTGTAACACCTCTACACTCACAAGCGTGCTAGAAAATGGCTTCCTTTCATGCAATTTCTCATTCTTTGAACTCACATTCTTCCCTCTCATTTTTTCATTCTCATTCCTTATTATTCAACTCATTCAATCTCTCATTCTAGCACTTCATTCTCACTTCTCAGCATGTTTCACTATCTCATTCTTGCAACTCTACATATTTTCTTATTGGTTTGAGCTCTTCTACATCATGTTCTTGCATGTTCATCTCAAGCTCTCTTGAGGCATTGTTCTTCCTCTCAGCTCCACCAAGCTCATTGGAGGGAGGGTAACATTTCCTTTTATTGCATTGACATTATTATTGAATAGAATATTGTTATCTTGAATGTTCTACATCTTTTTTTTGTCTTTTCATTATCTATCTTTCTATCTTCTTTTCTATTTGGTTGTCCGTGGAGGTGGAAACACCAAAGTAGGGGTTTGACCAAGGCAAGCCTCGAAAACAACCCTAACTCTTTTGTTTTTTTTATGTGTGTAGGTTTTCCATAAGGAGATTTGTAGGAGGCTTCATAGCTAGACCACTCGTGATTTCATCCCTTTTCTTCCACTAATTTTCATTTCATTAAAAAGTTCGTTTACTTGTCATTTAGTATTCTTGTGATTTTTTGTATTTTCATTATTCTATCTAGTTTAGTTAAACTATCAAACTTTAGATTTTGAGTAGTTGGAAAACCCTAAGAATTTCTGGTGGTTGACTATGTCTCTACTCCATATGATAGGCTAGCACATCATAGAGACGTCAATGCACCACGTTGTTGTCTTTGGTCTATTCTTTCATCCTCTGGTCAAGAGCCTATCTATTTGTCTCTCGAGACCTTTGAGGTCTGTTCACTTGGTTTTTGAAGTTCTCTTTTCATAAACAATCATAAAACACAAAAAACAATTCATAAAATTCTCTCTCAATCATATCCCATCACTTGATCTTTTTTCCTTGAGGTAATAGAGAGTTATTCGCTCCTTGTAAACTATTTCCTATTCAAGAGACTCGGGAGTAGTGGATACTCTCCACTACACCATGTAATTGATCAATAGACAATTCGAATATCACGTGGGAAGTAGCACACGAAATCTAATTGTATATTGGAAGTATACAAATGAAAGCACAAAATTCCATATACAAAATAATAGTTACAACTACATTTGTTAGTGGATAGTAAAGGGTAGAACATAAGTCTTCTATTATATATTATTAAAATAGTTATAAAGATGTGTAATTGATTATTGAAGCACAACTTATAGCAATGTAAAATAATAATAATATATTTAAGTAAAACAAAAATTATAAATTCAATTATTAGCAGTAAATGAAATCATTTGTAAACACCTATGTCACCAATTGTTGGAGAATAAGTAACAAAAATGTAGCTTAGGAAGCAACTAAAGAGAACAAATGGAGAATAAAAAAAGTAAAAAAATTGCAATATTTTATTTATATAAAACAACAATTGCAACTACAACTATTCATAGTTAATGGAGGCCAAAATATAATTGTATTATCACATGTTATCTACATAGTTTTGAAATAAAATTTTAGTACACATTGTTTAGGTAATTTTGAAATGTCATTCCTATGTAAGAAGTGTTTCCTTGTCCATAGTACTCATCAATGTGCATTTCTTGAAGGAAAGTGCAAAAGGCAACCAACTTTTCACAAGTAGCGTGGAACTCATATAATGTTGCTTCCATTGTCTGAACTTCAAAATCTTGTGCATTGTGTACAAATAAGCAAGTTGTTTTTTTTGTTGTAGTATATCAGTGTAACTAACTGAAATATTAATTGAAAAATCATTAATGCTACTATTAGGAAATCCATTCCAATTGATTGATGGGCATGAATCGATAGAGCGAAGGGGCTAAAACTACTCGAAATCTCAATAATATTTGTAAGTTGATGAGAATTTTCCATTCTTGAATGGAGAAATCCAAAAAAAAAGTAAATAATATAATAAATTTTTAATGTTTTATAAACTATATCTAAGTCTCCTTTTTTTAAAAATTACTTTGTTAAAGGTAAAAATTTGTCAATCTAAATGGATATATTTGCATCTACTTTTAATTAGTATCAATATTTTAAAAATTGTACTTAGTTTATAAAGTAAAATTAACCAAAAGAAAATTAAATTATTTTTATAAAAGAAAGATAAGTTTTTTTTTCCAACCACCATATCAATAGTTTTTATATTGGTGATAACGAAATACTTCAAAATATAATTAACTATAATAAGCGGTAATTTATATGATATCAAAACAAAATCAAAATTAATCTAAATATTATTTTTATAAAAGACTTTTAAATCCTATCAAATAAAACTAAAAGAGATTTAAAGATGTTATTTATCCATCAATGTTTTAAACACAAACGTGTATTCATAAAAAAAAAATGGTTATAGGTTTGTGAGATAAAGATCAAAATCAAGACGAAACAAGTTAAAGCAAAAGCCAAGGAAGTATTGGTATATGCCTAGAAAGGTACCTTTCTCTTCAACTGAAAATACATCATAGACTACCTTCAAGCACATAAATAGGCTTGTTAACCTGATGATTCAATTTCAGGGAAATTGCAAGAGTGTACTCAATCTACAACATCCACCAAAATGAATAAACTAGTCTCATGTCTAGACTTTTGATTGTCATGTTGGCATGTGTTGTTCAACTTCTTGTTGGAATATAAATCGATTACACATTATAGAACACTTGCATCTTATTTGGTGGATGGTGCAAACGATTTTTTTATATGCCTCATCTTCAAATTAAATTGACATCTTAGTGAAAAATAAAAAGGTTTTCTAGTTATTTATCTTGATTATAACAGCAAGGAAAGCTCTACAAATTCTAGTTTCCAAGAAATTTAAGTTCATGGAGTAACTTTTGTCTTTTTCATTCTTATGTTTGTATACAACTTCTAGAGAGAAGAAACCTTATTAAAAATCCTTATAGAGCATCGTTCACCAATTTCCTAGAAGTCATTGCCTAACTAAAGTGTCCACATCAAGAAGAAATGGTTTTCTTATTGTACTTTTTTGTTCAGTTTGTTACAGAATTTAGGTCCAGAGACTTAGAGGTAATGTTTAGGCCAATCTTAAACTTCAAATTTAGGCATTATTAATGTATCTCCATTTTTCATTCTATATATTATTTCCCCTTTCGCTAAAAACTTTGTTGTGTGTATCATGTATATAAATTCCTAGAACATGAGAAATTAGATTGGGTGGCATGCATACCACACCTATTGTGCTTTTTTAAATGCAAGAAATAAAGTATTCTCAATGATTTGTACAAAACTCTAGTAGATGAAAAAAGACACAAACATAAGATATTAAGCTTCTTTTAAGCATGGATCATCTTTCTTTCAATGATATTTATCATATTGATTGAAACATCAAGGCTTTAAAGATTTTCTATGCAGGTCTTGAACAATGTTTTTTGTTTGAAAAAAATGCTAGACAATGCAAACTTATTTCATATGGATTTTTCCTTTTTGTATACCCATCATTATTCAAATCCACTGTTACAAATTCATTCTATACATACCTTGTATTGTTTGAAATATTTTTCATACTTTGTAACTTTCTAGTTAAATTCATTTTGTACTACTTGAGATATTTCCATACTTTGTATCTTTCTAGTCAAATTCATTTTGTACTATTTGATATATTTTCATTGAACAATTCTAAATCAAATTGGGTCTTTTTATCAAAGCATATTTTTGTATGCCTCAAAAAGGAACATCTATCTATTGGGGATGTAATGTTCCTTAACTGAATTTTCCCTAGAATTCGCTTGTTTGGGGTTAGGGTTTGACCAATCGGATAATTCTTCAATGGAGCCTTCTTGTCTGGAACCTGCATTCATCATATGAACAATATTTCCACACAAGTACACATGTTGGTTAGCATTAATATCTAGATATCCAAATATAAACATAATCACAAAAGCAATAATGAAGACATAGGAGAAGTGGCATGGGTAGATCTGCCCTGAAGTCCTTTGCCAATCCCAAGAGGTTGTATACCACAACCATCTCTTCTCGGTGACTTAGTACCTGCTTTCTCCACCCATGTCATCACCTTGGAAGACACTTAACCTACTAGGGGAAGCCAATGGAGCTTATAAGTGGTCTAGGCCTACCACCCCTCCATGGCCTCGGTGGATCTTGAGTGGGACCCCCACCCCTCCATGGCCCACCCATGCCTTTGGAATGTGCAAAATATTAAGTGGAATTTCCACCCCTCCATGGCCCATCCTTGCCTTGGGTTCTGGGGGCGGAATCTTGAGTGGGGTTTTTAGGCACCACTTCTCTCATGCCCTTCCTCCCTAATAGGTTTGCAAACACTCGGAAGACAATCTTATAAACAATCAAATACATTTTTATTTATCATTGATTCTTTAAGTCCATATTAACATCATTTCCTAGAACAATTATCATTATTATAATATTGAAGAAAGCATTGCATCAATAATTAGATTATGTATATGCAATCCTAAATTAATGAAGAGACAGTCTATATCTTCTTATGAACAGTCCCATTATTATTCCTTCCTACTGATATATAAGTGGCATAAAAAGATAATGCTTTGATTAATATAGAAATTAAGATTTGTCATTTCTAAAATGTAGCAGCCTTAATGATCAGATTATGCTCAACTGTACATGAAATTTGCATGCTTAGGTTCAGACATATTTGATAGAGGCATTCAAAGATTAGATACAACATAGAATCAAACAGATCGGGTCATGGAGGTTGGTTATTGCAGGAACTTGAATTTAATGCATTGAATGTTAGTCATCTATGATTTTTCTGTTCTCATATTTGAAAATGCTAAATATTAATGCTAGTGAACACTTCACCTGAGTAACTGTGTATTTCTCAAAGTTATCTCTGATTTCCTACTTGCCTTTTTTTTCTTCACACGATGATGCCCTAATTGACCTTGGTGTTCTCTATTTCTAATGTTATGATAAATCGCGACTTTTCGGAAAGATGCATCCTTGGCGAATGGAGGTGCCTCTTGGTGATTTCTGTTAGATGCTTAATTGAAATCAATTAAGGTATTAGTTGACCGATTGATGCTTAACAACTTATCATGTGTAAAAATTATATATCTCTTATAAATAAATCGTCTAATGTGAAATATAAATATATAGATTATTTATTTTATTTTTTTCCTTTTTATCAATTTATCTTTTACTATGGGGATATGACAGGGGACTTGAGCTCATTATATAAAACATGGCATCTACCTAGAAATAGTGCAATAAATAGTGGTTTGTCTTAATATCTTTATTATCTTCATTTCTACTTACATGATAGAAGGTAGAGTCAAGGCACATTTTTTTCTCTATTACATTAGAGTTATTCATCATCAAACTTAGAATTAAGCATCCCCTATCTATTTTATATTTAATTTATGTAACTAACACTAAATTCAAAATTAACTAAAGTGGAGAAATCTATAAAAGTAAATTTTAGAAATTCATGTAACTAACATGGATGTTGTGGCCATTTCATACTTGCTTGAGATTTTCATTGATCATAATCTATATTTTTAAAAGAAATATTTGAAGTGGATGATGATCTAGACCATAAAGATAATCCTACATATGCCTTAAAAGTATGCTAGACCTTAAGCATCAACATAGGTTTCAAAAGTTACTAGTGGCATGGCGTATAGAAGCACATGTAGAGGCCTAATTTAATCACTATGGAGAGTTATCTAGGAAAAGATGAGGCATGTTAAAAATTTAAATACAGTAAAGTTTACATGACTTTTCTTGGTACAAAATTTGTTGCAACTTTAGTACATTAGAACATATGCCATCACATGGAAACCACTGCTTTTCATTTATTCCATACTACTTTACTCTCTCATCTAATGTTCACAGGGAAATTAGATATACAAAAATGAAGTGACACACACGCTTCATGTAATCATGATTTTCCACACACTTGAGTAACATATACTCACCAAGCCTAAATCAAAATCTTATTAGATTGGTTGGATTTTGTAGTGTCGTAAAATTATACTTTGTGCAATTTCACACTGTATAACCTCCCCTTTAGCTTAATAATAAGACAATAATACAATTACCCCTTTCCATAAATTTAATTCCATCATTAAACCCTTTGTTTTCATGATTTTTTGTCGTGGACAATTTCATGACATGTAGACATCTGCACTCCACATGAACGTCCTAACAAGATTTCTGATTTTGTGGTCATTAGGATGTTAACTCCCACCTACCTGTGAAGTGTAACGCCTTTTTGGTGGCAAGTACACCCTAAAATACCTTCGTGCATGCCTTTTCTTCATTCAAACATTCTACTCTCTCATTCGTGTGATTTTTAACTCTCAAGCTCTCATTTCTCATTCTTATTCTCTTCTACACCATTGTTCTTGCAAGTTATATTGCTCTTGGATTCTACATCACGTCTTGGCTTCTAAATTGGCATATTGGCTCCCTCTTGTCTCATCTAGAGTGTTGTGTACTATCCTTCGACATGACAAGCTTGCTTAAGGGAGGGTAATATCACTCTCTTTGCATTATCATCTTTATTTTAGTAGCATATTGATATTACAATGTGTTATATTCTTTATCTCGTGTATCTACTTGTCTATTTTCACTTTATTTTTATCTATCTATCTGGTTGTCCGTAGAGGTGGAAACACCAAAACGACGTTTGACTAAGGCAAGCCTTGAAACGACCCAAATATTTTTCTCTATTTTCATGTGTACAGGTTATTGATTTGGAGCATTATGGGAGTCTTCATAGCGTTGGACCTCTTGTGATTTTGTTTTCTTCTTTTCACTTTGTCATTCTATTTCGTCTCATTTAAATCTATGCATGTTAGTTTTCTTCTTGTTATTTATGTTATTTTCATCATTCTACTAGTTTAGCAAGACATTCAGATTTTAGTTTCCAAATAGACAGTAGAATCCTTATGTTTCTATAAGCTCATTCTATTCTCAAACCATACAAGACTAAAGTGAACTATGGGGACATCCACATGCCTCATTGTCGTCCTTGGCCAAGAGCTAATCAACTTTCTCCTGAGACCTCTGAAGTCTACTCTTTCAGTCTCTAAAATGCTCATTCTAAATTATGTCATAAAACACAAAATATAAGCTAAAACCCTCTTGTCCTTCTACCTTTGTCACTTGACCTTTTCCTTTGAGGTAGTTGAGGACCATTTTCTCCCTATAGAATCTTCTTTGTCCTATAGACTCGAGAGTAGCAAATCTCCTCCTCTAAATTTTGGTGAACCTATTCTTACCTTTTTCTTTTTGTCAAAAAAAATCTTCTTTCTTGTCGAGACACATATTGGATAGAGTGTTATGACACTTTTTATGAGTTTCACGACCCAGTACGCTACCTTCGAACATGTAGTTAGGAGAATTTATTGGAATCTAGATTATGGGGTCTAGAAGGCAATTTAGTCCTCCCTATTCAAGTCCTAACTTTAAACAATTCACCACGGGACCATTGTAGGACTTTACCCACCTTTTTTTTCCACCCATCTGTCAATAGAAGTTTGTGTTGATACCCCACCAACCTCTCCTTCTAACTCTTCCTCTTCCATAGCTGATGAATATGCTATCATCATTCTTGTTGAGCAGATTTATTCTTTGGAAGTGAGACTCAAAGAGTTCAAATTTTTTTTAACAAAATAAAACTCATACTTTCAAGTTGCTCCTCTTCTTAACAATCTAAGAAATCTGCTTATTTCAAATTGTAGAGGCTTACAGTTACTTCAAGGGATTGCTAATGTAGTTGAAATCCATGTCCCCTCATACACTTATATCTTGGGTAACCCTCAAGATGTCCAATTAGAAATCACTAGTCACCACTTGTCTATTACAGTGCTTAGAGTGTTCGTGCATATGGTTGACACGTGTCCTTTTGTTATTTTTTTCTTTTGTTGATAATACCAACTTCATGCCCTTGTTCGATTCTAGGATTAAATTGAACTGAGTCCCTTTAGGATTCAAGATTCCGACACCCGAAACCAAAATCCTTGCTACCTCTGGTTCCTCAACTAGTCAAGCTGTCAACAGATCACTTCCTTAATGTTCTATTACAGAACATAAGGTGGATGCAATCTCAGTTGATGAACTTTACTAGCTCCACCTCTCAATATACCTTACAATTGTATTATCGTTGTATCCCTCTAGCCCTCTCTATCCTAAATGTTGTTGTACCCCAAGGGATGGAGATTCCTAAATTTGATAATTATAGTGGTAGGGGAGATCTGCAGACACATATCTTGTCATTCACTGCCATGTGTACTGATTTTCTTTATCAGTATGCTTTGCTAGAAAATCTATTCCCACTTTCCCTCAAGGACATTTCGTTGGAATGGTATTGTTCACTTCTTGTTCATTCCATCTTCTCTTTTGATCAATTGGTAAATCAATTCTTGCAATAGTTTCAGGAAAGCATCAGGCCAAAGATCACCTTCACTAATCTCATTGTTGCAAGCAAAGAACCCATGAAAAGGTAATCGATTTCATTGTTCGATATCAATCTGTGTTCTTCCAGATTTCTCATGCCCTATTGGACATAAATTTTTAGTTTGTGTTTGTCAAGAACTTGTTGCCGATGTTGAGAGATAAATTCCTTCTGATGAAGTATCATTCATTTTCCCATCTGTGTGTTGCATCGTGTGAACATCAGCAAGCGGTGATGCAGTATAGGGACTCTTACTCATCCTCCCATAAGAATAACCAGTTAGGCATTTCTATCTTTGGGGAATCAAAAAAGAATAAAGCGGTACCAAACATGGTATCTATTCCTATTGACAAAAACTTTGTAGGATGAAATAGAATTTTTACAAAATTGTTTGAGTCCTATACAAATTTCCTTCAAAGATTTTTAAGAGATGGTGTAATCTCTCTCCCAGAGATAAGACTATTATCCAAGCCCTATCCTAACTGGTATGACATGTAAAAAAAAATTCAATACCATCAAGTGTCTAGTCATGATACTGAACGATGCATGCATCTTAGGCATGTCATCCAAGACCACATTGACAATAGTACCATCTGACTTGATGGTAAAAAGAAAAATTCTAATTAATATGGAATCAAGCCTACAGCCAGTTGTAGATATACATAGATCCTTTCCCTTCCTATTCTGCCAATGCCATTACTTTCACTTCTTCATTTGCTAATCCTAGTCCATCTGAGTATGTGAACATGGTTTCATTCACTCATATTCCTCCTTCAGGTCATGTGTATAAAATACCTAACATTCACACCACGTGAATTTCCACTAAATATGGAACCTTCTTCATTGTACATATTGGCTCAAGCCAATGATAATGTTGTAAGTGGCATTATGGTTGACCCTACGAGTCTGTTTAATGTCATCATGAAGAAGACCCTTTTCATAAATAATTGACACAAGGATAAATATGATGAGTCACAGACCATGCTCCATACCCATGATGGTCTTTATGTTCTTCCTATTAGCTATATTTCTTTGTTAGTGCTTGTTAGGCCTAAGTCTATTGATATGTCATTTGTTGTGATACCTAAATTTGGCCTATTTCGGGTGAGAGTAGGATTATGTGGCTAGTATCCATGGATGTGGTTGCTTTGGTTGTCCACAAATGTCTAAATTTTCCTCATGACCATATGGTATACACTATCCAGGACACTGGATACAAACCACTGGTGTCGCGTGGGGGCATTTCCCTAGAACATTTATGGCCTGCCCCTATTGGACCCTTACCACCTAGAGGGGACTTGCTCTACAAGGCCTATTTTAGGTATAAGACTGGGTGCTTGTCTCTAATGGTGTTTTCTCACCTTCCTCCCATGATATTTCACTGAAAGCCTTCATGTGTGTGTAGTAGCATTCCTTATTGTCTACACCTTTGAAGGCTAAGGACAAGTAAAATCTCGCCCATAGGCCTTCTCCTCCACCTTCTTCTTCTTTTGTGACTTCACCACCTTTGGTAGTGTCCTCAATTCCTCCTACTATGCATAGCATAGGAAAAGGAAAGTCTCCCATGTTGTGGAAGTCTAAGTCTCAAGTCTTTTAGCTTCTCATCTTACCAGCAGTTCCTCGATGCACCTTGTATGGAAAGGGCAGGCTTTTGTGTGGGGTTGATCTTGTATCTCAGCCTCTAAGGCCTTCTCTTATTTCTCCACCTACTCCCAAAGCAAGAAAAGGAAAGGATCACGTAGTCGAGGTGCTCATCTTTGTTTATGTTCCTCCTCCTACTCCTCCTCAGGAGTCCATTCTTCCACCGGCAATGGTTGTGAATATTACTCCTTTGATGGAGAAAGACCCATAGAAGTCTTCACTTCCGCTGACGAAAACAATGGAGACTGCTCCTCTAGTAGAAAAACTTCTCCTGGAATCTTCTCAATCTATTCCTTCTAGTGCCCATAGTCATCACAACTAGCTTGTGTGTGAGCATAAGCATCACCAATGGGAATTATCCCAAGAGGGTGAGGCCTCACAAAAGACTAAGAGAGACCTCCCTGATTCTACCTCTACATCTAATTTTTTCTCTATTTTTGTCTCTACTCATGTTGTTATCTCTGCTTTTGTTGTCATTTCTGCTTCTATTCCCATCGCTTATGTCTTGCTTCTAGATTCCTCAGTGGATCTCGATGAGCCTCACCCTAAGCAGGTGCAAGTGTTCATCACTCCCTCTGGGAAGCCTCCCTTGATCACCTCTTTTCCAGATCTTCCTCCTTTCCCTGCACCTATTGGCATCCCTCATACAAAGGTTATGTCTTTTGTGGCCCCTTCTCCTTCTTCCTCTTTTGCTTCTAATGTGAGGACCCAACATCCTCCACTTAAGCATAAGTTGGAGAGCAACCTCATTTCAAATGGTGGTTGGAAGAATTCTTTTGTGCCCTCTTCGTCTTGTTCTACTTTGGCTTGCACCATTCTTGTGACAAAGAAGGAACCTCCTTCACCTGATTTTTCCACTGCCCCTCTTCCAAAGGTTAGAAATGACTCTCTGATTTTCCATCCTCATGTTTAGTCACAACACCTCACTCCGAAGAGGTGTATGTTTGACTCGTTGGAGGATATTCCTACTCTTTCTTCCATCTTTGCTAAGTTTGTGACCTTAGCCTCACACGAGCTTGTTGATGAGGACGTTGAGGCAACTTTCTCCTTAGCTCTTGTTGTAGGAAAGTCTGTTGATGCTCCTCTTTCTATCTTCCCCTACAAGCTCACCTTCCCTCCCCCTATGATGATCTAAACTAGGAGCAAGATGACTTGTTGGAGGTTTCAAACTAGAGCGATACCTCTTTTTTATCTTTAGATTAGTTTTGTTTGTTTGTGTTCCCCTGTGCTTGTTTGTTAATGTTTGTTCTCTTGCCTAGAGGACCCTTGATACCCTTGTAGGTACTTGGATATAGGAGAGAACATATGTAATCAAACTTCTTCTATTTGTCTCATCATTCTTCTATGTGTCATAAAATTTTACTTTCACATTGGGGATGATGCAAAGCGTTGGGACATTTAGGCCTCTTCCATGTTCACCCAAAAAAATTTATTTGTCTTCATGTGCTCTTCTTCTCATTCTAATCTATTTGGTGGGTGATGATAGCTCATATACTTTATACTATCTATATCTACATACATCTATGATCAGTTCTAACCCTGAATAATTGGATCCCCTGTGCTCTTGATTTCTTTGTCTCTATTTTTCCTAATGTTGTGGATTCTATGTGTTGTCCCTTGTGTGACAACATCCCACGAAAACATCTTGGTATGTATTTCACACCACAACATCCATTTTCCTTTCTCTTCTCCTTAGAATGACATGTGCTCCTTACATAGCACACATCACTCTAAGGGGGGCTATCATATTTTCTTATTCTTATTTTTCAAAAATTTTGCTTAAAAATATGTTTAGATGCCTTATGATCTCATCATCTAGCTTGGGGGAAACTTGACTAGACTTGTCATTTTTTGATAGGGGTTCTCCTCCTTGCAAGGTTTGTTTCTATCACACATCTATATTTTCTTTTCATATGGTCTCTAGCCTAGTTATTCATACTTATCAGCGTTGTCTTTTATCTAATCAGATTATTTCATGTCTAATTTTCACTTTTTCACCTAACATGTGTGTCTGCAGCTAACATGTTTGTGGTGATATTGCAGTCAACTTTGCAAGATGGAATACTTATGTCCTCTTCACATCTTGGCTCAAATTCTCTATTTCATATATCGTATCGAAGACTTGTATCCTCTTCACCCTAGGTATATTCTCTTCAACCTCTTTCTATCTACTTTAGCTAGTACATGTTGCAATACATATGCTCACTAAAGTGGGGGAAAAATGTAGTGTCGTAAAATTTCACCTTTTGCAATTTCATAATACATAACCTCCCCTTTAGTTTAATAATAAGATGATAATGCAATTACCCCATTCCATAACTTCAATTTTATCCTTAAACCCTTTTTTTTTAGTCTTTAAGTGATTTTTTGTTGGGGATGCTTCCACGACATGCAGACATCTACGCATCGTGTGAATGTCCTAACAAGATTCCTAATTGTGTGGCCATTTGAACATTACAAATTTTCCTTCTAGTGAAGTGTAATGTCTCTATGATGGTGAATGCACCTGAAAATTCCTTCTTGCCTGTTTTTTCTTCATTCAAACATTCTACTCTCTCATTCTTACGATTTTTCACTCTCAAGCTCTCATTTCTCATTCTCATTCTCTTTTACACCATTGTTCTTGCAAGTTCTATTTCTCTTGGCTTCTACATAACGTCTCAGCTTCTACATTGGAATATTGGCTCTCTCTTGTCTTATCTAAAGTGTTGTGAACTCTCCTTCAGCATCACAATCTTGCTAAAGGGAGGGTAACCTCACTCTCTTTGCATTATCATCTTTATTTTAGTAGAATATTGATATTCCAACGTGTTATCTTCTTTATCTCATTCATCTACTTGTTTATTGTCTACTTTCTTTTTATCTATCTATCTGGTTGTTTGTAGAGCTAGAAACACCAAAATAGGGGTTTGACTAAGGCAAGCCCCAAAATAGCCCCAACATTTTTCTCTATTTTTGTGTGTGCAAGTTGTTGATTAGGAGCGTTGTGGGAGGCTTCATAGCACTGGACCTCTTGTGAGTTTGTTCTCATCTTTTCACTTTTTAATTATGTTTCATCACATTTAAATCTATGCATGTTAGTTTTCTTGTTATTTTTGTTATTTTCATCATTCTACTAGTTCAGTAAGACATTTAGATTTTAGTTTCTAACTAGACAATAGACTCCTTGTGTTTTTATGAACTTGTTTTGTTCTCTAACCCTACGAGACTACAATGCATAGTCGAGATATCTATGCGTTGCATTTTTTTCCTTAGTCAAGAGCCAATCAACTTGATCCTAAGACCTCTAAAGTCTGCTCTTTCGATTTCTAAAATCCGCATTCTGAAATCTATCATAAAACACAAAATATCAGTTAAAACCCTCTTGTTCTTTTACCTTTGTTACTTGAGTTTTTCCTTTGAGGTAGTTGAGGACCATTTGCTCAATGTAAACTCTTCTTTGTCCTAGAAACTCGATAGTAGAAAATCTCCTCCTCTATAGTTTTAAATCTTTTAGCAGTTACAAATATAAATACAAATAGGAGTATGAAAACACAACTAAAAAATACAAGCCTTGCAGGCTACATCTTATCTATATGTCAACTCTTCCATTGTAAAAAGTAAATAAATAACTGTCCATTGAAAATTCAAGAAAACATGGCCTTGATAATGATGTTATGTTCTTGATGGCATTTTTTAATGGAAATAAAATTGTAGAATGTTGGGTTTTCTTGTTTCTACAAAGGATCTAGGCTTCTAGAAAGTAGCTTAGTCAAATATACAAATATATCAATATTTAGTGAATGTTGAAGTGTTGCTAATATGCAGGTGAGATTATAGACATAAAGGAGAATTTCAAGTTGGCTTTTCAAAATATGGTCTATGAATGTTTTCTCTAGATTATAAAGTGAATGTATTTATGGGTCACTATGTTGGAGAATTCTCTAAATGTATCAAACTGTATCACGTTTCAAGGAGTACAAAAGCTTGAGAAATGTGAGTATACCGTAAATTAAGTCTACTAATAAGGATTTTTTTATTTGGTTTGATCAATGGTCTAATCAATGCAAGTATTGTTGCTGAAAGCTACTTAGCTACTAGTGAAAATGAAGTTGCACGAATATGTCTTTTCTTTTCTGATTATCAATTCACTGTCTACTCATATAAAATTATGGTTCCTATCAAATGTCATTTTTTCTTTGATTAAATTTTTCAATTGGTAAATGCATTTAATGTAGGTAACTACCAAGCCTGTCTATAAATAGAATCAATAATGTAGAGATAATTACAAACAATTTACACTGGACATCACATAGAAGAATACAAATATAATAGTATGTTTATTATTTCGTTGTTTATTGTTTTATGTCTGTTCACTATTTTATTTTACGAAGAATGCAATGATTGATATAGCCTCACTACAATTAGAATATAAATCTTATCAATGGTATCAATAGATGGTGAGTGACAAGCAAGGGAAAACATAGAAACAAATAGCTTTCCTAATAGTAAAACTAATCTCCCTATAGCAAATGCTTCAATCAGTTCATAATAGGAGGCTTGGGTGGAGGAGGCAGGGAATTCAAACATGGAACCTCATCCTCTAATTTAGTCTTCTCTACTTAGAATGTGACCTTATATATAGACGCGTTTAAGCTTAACAATCTAACTTCGAATACAATATAATCTATTTATTTAAATAGAATTTGATTCAATTGGATTCCATCTAACCTGAGATCAAATCGGATCAAATCAGATTTCTAATCAAATCAAATTGTATTTAAATTCTATAAATTAGGACAAATCAAATTGAGCAGGGGCAATCGAGTGAATGAGCATCTGAAAAAGATAGAATTCCTACCAAGTACAATCAAATACGGATGGCAAATGGCGAAAAGCATTGTCAAGGCAGATCCGTGACTTAATAATCTCCTTCAATAATGATCTACTCACCTCTCCTAATTGATGACCTAGAGTTTATGTCACTTATAGAAATTCATCTCTTTCAGGTGGTGAATCCCTCAACAATTGTTTTCACAAATGACTAGTGAATTCACACAAAACCCTACCAAAGTAGAAATTTTGAAAATGAGATGAACCAAAATGAATCTCCCTGTAACTATTGCTTCAATCTATTCACAATAAACAAAAATTAGAACTAAAAACATCAAGGTTTTAGAGCTACTAGATTCTTGAGCTCAAGACAAGATGTTTATAGCCTTTTAAGTGAAAATATTGAATGAAAGTTCAAATTTGTTCCTAGGCAAGCGAGGAACATTTCAACTACTGAGAAGTTATTTTTCCCGGTCTGAGACATGACATGGGACAAAGTTACAGTCACTTATTTACTAACATGCATGAGTATTTACAGTATAATTCACATGGCAAGGCCAAGGGACTGGGAAAGGGTCATCATTCACTTAAGAGAAAACTTATGACGTTAAAATCACTTTCACTTGCACTCATATTTAGCACTTATTTAGCATCCTTTTAGTTTTATTTACTTGCATATTAGCTTAGATTCCATTAATGGCTTCCATGATAACATAGGTGCATACATTTAGCATATTTTGAAATTAGTATTTTAATCTTTTAAAGCTTGCATACATTTAGAGTAGATTTGCATACTCCCATATCGATCATCTTAGCATATATCATGTTAATTTAGCATTTAAATCATGTTTTATCACATATCTCTCATCGGTTTCATCGATTCTCTTCAAGAGAATCGATTGAAACAAGCTCAATATACAAGGGATTGGGAAAGGGTCATCATTCCACATCAATGCGACACCACTCCCCTAATAGGATAAGTTTCAATGTCTTAGATTAGAGGTTTTTCAAGCTTTCATGATTTAGAATGTCAGTTTTAATGGATTCTTTATTTTTGTTTACAGTGAATTATCTTATTGGGATTGATGCTTAGTGGGTTAAATATGCCTTGAATTCATATGTATCGGGTGTAGTTAGCCTATACTATGACATTGGTCACACTATACAATGGCAGCAAGGGGGGAGAGTGGGATGCGTGCAAATAATTTTTTGTTAACTTTTTCAGGAAACTTTTCAAATGGTTAATATAGATTAGATAAATGATACATTGTAAATCTAGACCATTAATTATTAGGTTTTATATCTAATGCTGGATATTTTTTTGGCCTGTCTTTCCTTGGAATGTAATCCTATTTTGTGAGGGCATTGCTTTACAGTTGTAGTAGAGAGAGAGGGTGATGTGTTCTAAGAGTCTGATAGCAATCGTATTGTCTCTTGATCTCTAAGTGGTGATACTCCTATGAGAAGCTTGCTCTACAAGTATTTTGTAATCTTTGTGATTTACTGAATAATATATTGGGTGGCTTTTGGAGTGTGGGGTTTTTCTCCTGAAAGGGATTTCCCCGCGTAAATCACTATGTTGTGGTATGCATGATATTTATGTTTATTTTTGTTTAAGTTTCTATAACTATTAAAGATCTGCAAAAATTTTGCATTATTCTCCTCTCAAGATTAGTGTAGGAAGTTGTTTCACTACCTTAGCTTCCTTACAAGTGGTATCAGAGCTTGATCACCTTTGGTTTCAATTGTGAGTTGTTGGGTTTTTTGAACCAATCCAAATTTATGTGGGAGCTTGTGCAGAAGATATTTTGTGATCTTGTTGCAAAAATTTTAAATGGCAAGTTCATCAGGAAAAATAGAGTTGGAGAATTTTTCTAGAAATAATTTTGAAATTTGGAAGTTGAAGATGGAGGATCTATTAATATATCAAGATCTGTGGGATGTTATTAATGAGAATGTTTCAAGGCTTGCAGATCCTACTCAGGCTACTCAATATGATGTTATGAATAGTAAATCTAAGGGTCTAATCAGATTATGCTTGGCAGACTCTGTTTTAATTAATTTCCATGAAGAGACCTTTGTACAGAAACTATGGAAGAAGCTTGGTGATATGTATCAGGCCAAATCTTTAGTGAACAATATTTTCTTGAGGAAAAAATTATATTCCTTGAAAATGGAAGAGGGTGGATGAATCACAGGCCACCTGGAAGCATTCAATATGTTGGTGGCTCAATTTGCATCCATTGGTGTCAAAAGGGATGAGGAGGAAAAATGTCAAAGCTTACTTTTTTATTTGTCTGATTCATGGGATTCTCTTGTTATGTCTATTGGGTGTACTTATGTAATTTTGAAGACTGAAGATGTGGTGGGTTCTTTGCTTTCTCAAGAGATGAGAAGCTATCCATCACTTCCAAGGAGGCCCTAAATGTTTGTGGAAGACCTAAGGAAAAAGGAAAAAAGAATGAGAAGCGTGACAAATCCAAGTCTAAGGGGAGATCTAAATCTCCTGGAAAGTCCAAAGTTATTTGTTGGAACTGCGGTAAGCCTAGACATGTTTGTAAGGAATGTAAAGAAGAAAAAGAAGAAATTTGATTATGATTCTGAGTCCATCTGATGCATTCATTGTATCTTTGGAAACTCATGCAGGTAATGATGCATGGTTAATTGACTCAGGTGCATCTTTTCATATGACCTTTGATAGAGATTGGTTTTCTGAATATGAACTTGGTGGTGGTAAGGTGTACTTGGGTGATGATTCTCATTTAGACATTGTTGGTTGTGGTAAAGTTAAAATCAAGTTTTCTAATGGTAGAATAAAAAGGATTAATGGTGTGTTGCATATCCCTAGATTAGCATGAAATATGTTATCTATAAGCAAAATAATAGATGCGAGTGTGCAGGTAGTATTTTCCGATGCAGGGTGCAAGATGGTTAGAGGTGCTATGGTGATTGCTAGAGGTGTTAGATATGGCATATTGTATAAGTTGGATGCATGCACTGTTGAGTGCAATAGTACTTCTATGAAAAGAAAGTATGTGGAAGAAGTGAGGGTTTCACCTTCAGCAGATAGTCATGGCTTTTGGGTACCCAAGTGTGCTCTTTCTTCTTAAACAAAGTTATCTACAGAGAAAACTATGTTATGGGACTAGAGACTTGGTAACATTAGAGAAAAGGTTCTAAGGACCTTGAAAAATAAAAATCCTTGTTGAAGTTTTGTCTAATTGTAATCTTGAATTCAATTTTTGTGAGCACTGCATTTATGGAAAACAAAATTGTGTTCAGTTTTACTCAAGTTCTCATAAATCTTGTGGTGTATTGGATCTTATTCATTTTGATGTGTTTGGTCCTATAGATGTTCCTTCGATTGGAAAATCCACATATTATGTTTCATTTATTGATGATTATAGTAGGACATGGGTATATTTTCTAACAAGTAAATCTAAAGTTTTCAGATGAGTTAAAGAATTTAAAGCAATGGTTGAGTTGCAAATTGGAAAGAAAATAAAATGTTTAAGGACTGATAATGGCGGTGAATTTTGCTCTAATGATTTTGATAGATTATGTAAAGATTGTGGTATTCATAGATAGAAGATAACTATGTATTCTCCACAATAGAATGGAGTTGCAAAAAGAATGAACATGACACTGATGGAGAAGGCTAGGTGTATGTTGAGTGGTGTTGGACTAGAACAAAGGTTTTGGGCTAAAGCTGTTGATGAGACAATAAATTGTCTCATCTATTAGATAAATAAAAGCATGTATTTTCCTTGATTAGTATCATTTCATGTATTAATGCTATTACATGGTTTTCCTTGTAATCAACAATTAGTATTTTAAAGCATAAATTTTGAAACATCAGAAAACTTCTAGAAAAAAGCATTAAAAGAGGAAGTTTTAAAAAATGCAGTTTTAGTAAAATGGAAATACCTCCCTCATTTCTCAACAAAATCTAAAATTTCAAAATGATTTGGAAAGCTAGGAATTAGGGGAACAAAACCCAGAAACTATTTGAAGATATTCGCCAAAATAAATGTGCAGCTCGTGACTGAAATAAAAGTGGCATGAAATAAGGCAACGAAATCTGAGGAAGAAGATCTAGATTTTCTCCCCAAAAATAGGATCTTAGATCCACATTCTTGGCAGATTAGTTAAAGATAAGAATTCTATAAATTCATTGTAATCAAGGAATCAAATGGGGAAGAGTTTTATAAAATAATAGAGTTCAATTGGTTTAGCAGCAGTCAAGTAGTTGTTTGTAGTTTTCATTTCACAATTTATTTTCCAACAATTGTTCCATTCCCTGTTATTTACATTTCCAAAATTTCCTTTTGAATGCTTCTTAAGTTCTATTTCATTCCATCTTTTTATTTACAAGCTCTTAGATTAAATTTGATTCCAACAATTTCTTTCATACATTACCTTTCAATTTTGTTTGTAGAAAAAGAATTTCATGCAAATGATTTCTTTTGCCTCTTGCATATCGCCATGAACACCACTCTGGTTTGACATTTTTAATTAAGTGATGAGGACTATAGAGACCTTCATCATTTTTGGCATCATCGGGGATAGGTTTCATTAGGGAGTTGTTGTTGATCTGGTGACAACAGGTCAAAAGAAAAAATTAGTTTGGCAAGTCTTTTTTTAGGTTTGTTATTTTAGAAACCCCCCCCAAACAATAGATCTAAAGGAAGAGTTTTTTGCATGTAAAGAACGTGACAGCTCTTGTGCAAACTCCTCAATTGGAGGACCATGACTTCCATCCCTAGCAAGGAAAGGATCATTATTATTTAGACACCTTCAAACTCCAAGGAGGGTTCCTCGATCAGATATTTGAAGGACAAGGAGTTCCATCCAATCATGCATGCAACAGAATGTGAAGAAGGATTGCAAGATCTTTCCAATCATCCCATGCATCTACTAGAATCATATAATATGGAGAAGACTGCCATCTCAAAGGAAGGTGAATTATTAGAGTTTAAATCTTCAATCATCTTCTTCTCATGGTTTTCTTCTTTAAAAAAATTGAATGTATGGATCCATCTTTTGAAAAAAGGATGTTATTTTCCATAACCAATTAATGGTTTTGTGTAACCTATCTCTCCATCAATAAGTAGAGTAGGATAGATTAGGTTTCTTATATGAAAATAAGTGTTTTGTACATGCTATTTCTTCTTCTCTAAAGCTCAAAAACATGCATTTCTCCATAAAAGTTTCTCCCAAGAGTTTTTCCAGATTTATAGGAGTATTGTTGCTCTAAATGAGCATGACAGTCATCAAATAGGGAAAACATAATCCTACAATCATTAAGTCTAGGATGGATAGTGTTATGACAAGGACGCTAAAGAGAAGGGCAACAAAGTCCCCATTGATTCAATAGCTTTCATGGTTTTGTTGAAACATGCTACATAATAAAGAGAACACTATATGATGGTGTCACAGGGCAATACACTATAAAGAAATCATGCAAAGGAAGTATAAGGAATTCATGATAGTGATTTCCAAGCATGATGAAAAAGTGTTGGTATAGCCATGACAATGTTGTATAGTCATAAAATTGCACCCCTCACAATTTCACATACATTCTTGCATCTGCTTTAGTGTCCACTCCCTTAGCATCTTGAGTAGGGTCATTTTAGCCATTGCATCGGCCTTTTTCCCCTCTCAGGATGCTCTAACACCCCTTTTCAGCAACTACCATTGTGTGTTAGATTTTTACGACTCTGGGGCTTTTCCCATTCGTGTCATTTTGTAGTGTGACGTGTCCAGACACTAGCGCACCGTGCGGACATCCTACGATGTTTCAATGCTCAAACGACCATTTTCGAGCATTCTTTCCACTTGTCACCTCCTTTGGTTGGTGGTAATGGCTCAAGATGCTTTGTAACCATCTAAGAAGCTTCCTTTTGCTTCTTTTCTCTCTTTAAAAGATGTCCTTTCACTTCATTTGCAACTCTTCCTCCATTTTCTAGCTCTATTCTTCTAATTCCAGCTTCACTCCAACTTTGGCTTTAACCTTCTACACTTCAAAATTTTCTTGCATAGCTTCATATAGCTTGTTGTAGCAGCTTCAAGCTCTCTCAAGCTCCCCTTACAACACTCTTTGTAGCTCTATCTCCTTTTCTTTGCACTTGTGAGCATCTGGGGGTTCCATATCCCCTATCATTTGCATAGTTACTTGGTGATATAGGTTCTCCTCTTTGAGCGGGGATTTCTTTTATCACCTCCTTTGTGATACGGGTTCTCCTCCTCAAGCGGGGATTGTTTTTATCACTCCTACTTGGTGGTGTGGGTTTTACTCCTGAGCGGGTTTTTCTTTCACCACACCCTTTGTTCACTTCTCTCTTTCTCTATCTTCTTGGTTGTCTGTGGAGGTGGGAACACCAAAATGGGGGTTCGATCGAGGCGAATCCCCATACAACCCCAAAAATTTCTCCAAATCTTACAGACACAAGTATTGAAGATATTCACGTGTTGGAGGCTTCATTACTTGGATTGTTGTGAGTATCTTCTTTCCTTTCTTCTTCTTATCTCTATCATTTTTTCACTCTATTTCAGTTATATGAAATTCCACTACTTTATCGCATTTTGTCAACTCTTAATAATCTATTTTCTAGCAGTCATTTAGGCATTTTATGTGATAAACTCGTTCTATGGTCCATACGAGATGCCAGCGTGCCTCTAGGATGCCAGCATGTTGCGTTGTCATCTGTATCCTGCACTGATGTCTTTTCACTGAGAGCTTGTCTATTTATCTAGAAAATATTTGTGACCTGCTCTTTTGGATTTTGAAATTTTTGTTGTTCCTTGAGGTAGTTTAGGGCAGTTTGCCCCGTGAGGCTCTCTGAATGAAGATAACTCGTGAGTAGTGAATCCCCCTCTTCTACATTTTGGTGAACCTGAAGTGAAGAGGTAATCTTCTGAAAAGCTAGGAATTTATTTTCCCCTACTTGGCAGTGTCATAACTTTTGACTCGATGCTCAGAATTCAGAACCGTTTGCATCGTTGGAAAGGCCTCCTAGAGAACTAGTTCAATCCCTAAAACACTAGTGACTTTGGTAGTCAAATTTTGGGGACTAACGCAAGTTCCGAAATCAAATTCCACTCTGAAGACCTCTAAAAACATGAATTACTAGAACATAGAAAATACCAAAAAAATCATAATGAATTTAATATCTTCTTTTATTAGTTCAGTATCTAGTTTTGTTCAAAATGTTAATGATATTCCATTTTATGCATGTGATAGTGACTTGGCTTTGCCCATGTCACTTGGTGTCTTTGATCCTTCTCATGAGATTCCTCCTACTTCGGAGGATATCTTATTGCAAGAAGATGAAATCATTGATACCTTTCTTAACATTACTCTACCTTCTATTCATTCCAATGCACTCTCTTCTAGAGATGATCTATTAGTGAATGATGAATCTCTTCTTCATTCCAATGCACTCTCTTCTAGAGATGATGCATTACTGAATGACGAACCTCCTATTCATTCCAATGCACTCTCTTCTAGAGATGTTGCATTTGTGAATGATGAATTTACCCTTCATTTCAATGCACTCTCCTCCAAAGATGTTGCATTAGAGAATGATGAACCTCCTTCCACATGTGATTCTCCCTGGATCAATGTTGAGAATGTTTCTTCAAATAATTATTCCACATTTGATCATGTTTGGATTGATGTTGAGAATATGTCTTCAAATAATTGTTCTACTAGTTGTGATGAGTTTGTAAATGTATTATTTGCCTCTGCTACCCCTTAAAGGCCTAAGATACTAGTCATTTATGTGACTCCAGCTAGTTCTTCTCCTAAAAGGGTTTGTTCTATTGATGGTCTTCCATTGGATAAAGATTCTCCTAATCTTTCTATGGCTCCCTCTTGCAGAGCATTAGCCCATACTTATGAGGATGGGATGAATAAACAACCAAGCCTTCTTCAAGCCCCTAAACCTACAACTAAAGCACCCAGTGATTAAGATCCTATCAAGAAACTTTAGGTTACTCTGGCTAAGATCTCACTATGGGACTTGCTTCAGTCTACCCCAGTTTACCAAGATATGCTTCAAGAAGCCTTGCAAAAGATCCTCTTGCCTTCTTCTACTAAGCTAATGGATGATAATGCATTGATGGCATATATTTGTGTGGATTTTCTGAATATTATGTTCTATCCACAAGAACTTCCACCTCTAGAAGTATAGAAGCAAGTAGATCCTTTAATGATTATAGTTAACATTAATAATATCAGCATTAGATGTACTCTCATCGACGTTGGTTCATCACTCAATGTATGTAGCATTGATCTATTTCCTAAAATTAATATTGATTCATCTTCTCTTAATGCTTCTTCTGTTGTTATTCGTGGGTTTGATAATATTGGGAGACAAGCTCTAGGTACAATAGTTTTACCTCTACAACTTGGACCCGTTACTATACCCACTCTAGTATATGTTATGTCAGAAAAATTACCATATAACCTTCTTCTTGGTAGACCATGGATTCATGTTATGGGTGCAATCTCGTCTACCTAGCATAAATCTATTAATTTCATTTGCAATAATTGAGTAGTCACAGTCAAGGTTGACCCTGATGTTATGCACTTATGTGACATGGCAGTTGTCGGTCAAGCTTCAGTTGTGCCTACTCTTATTCCTTTAGTGTCTTCCAATGTGTCGATGTTTACTCCAATAGTACCTACTACAAAGGATACTCTTGAGATTAACATCCCTAAAGAAGGTCCTTTTGAAGAAAGAAATCTTAAGTATGCTTCCACCTCTCCTCAAAATAATGCATGTCTTGGTGATGATTGGGGTTCCTTAGACTTTATAGATTTCTTCATTCAGGAATATAAAGTTGACCCGATCCACTTATACTTTCCAATGGCATCATTCACACCCGCTATCGAAGATGGTTACTCTTTTGTATCGTGGGGTAAGGTGAATGAAAATTGTAATGTTCTTGGTGTTGATCCTCCTTCTGAGGAAGATGATCACACTTTTGATAAAGAGATTAATGTCAGTAATCCTGTCAAGAAGGATGGTGGTGATCTCATGGAGGAGTATGATCCCCTTTTCCAGAATAATACTCTCCATGTAGATCCTCCATTACCTGCTACCTTCGTTCCTTCTTCTTCTGAGTAGTCAAACTTTTCTCCACAAGAGAAAGGCTTGCTTCCTGCTCATTCTTTATCTGAGCAAGAGCATATTTTTTTGCAGCTTCTAAAAGCTCACTTAATCACTCTTCCTTGTCCTACACGCAAGAAATCTCATAAACGTGATGAAGAAAAACATTCTTTATGTGTGTACCATCAAGTGTTTGGCCATTCCACTAGTGATGTAAGGCCTTGAAGGATAAAATACAACTTCTTGATTCAGGTGCCATCAAACTATCATTTGATTGATGCCCCTGCCTTTTCTTTGCATGACAAGTGATATCGAGGTCTACCTCTATCCTGTATGCTCTGAGTATCTTGCATGGTTCTCCTCCCCTATATGTTGGGGGTAGTGATAACTCATTCTAGATATGTGTGTCCTTCTAAGGGCCCCCTCTCTTCTCTATGTCTTTCAATTGAAGCGTCCCTTGAGTGGATCCCTTTTCTTATAAAGAGTTCCTGAGGGACCCCCTTCGAAATATTTTCTCTCAAACAAATTCATTGACGTCTAGCTTAGGGGAAGCTTGACTAGACCTCACTTTTCAAACAGTGCATCCCTTGAGTGGACCCCTCTTATTTTGAAGGGTTCCCAAGGGACACCTTTGAAATCTCTCCAACTTGTTGACGGTCTACGTGACTGTCCGCTTACTTTCCTGCATGGCCGCTTTCACTTTCCAGGTGTGCTTGTGAAGCCACTTTCTGACTCTACGGAGTCCCCTTCTTTGTTTTCCTTCATGTGAGAGATCTTGGGGGATACCTCCCTACAGGTCTGCAGGCTTGTAGGGCACTTCTTTTGAGCTTCCTCCATGTGAGAGATCTTGGGGGTTGCTCCCCTATAGTTTTGTGAGTCTGTAGGGAACTTTCTTTAGGTTTCCTCCATGTGAGAGATTTTGGGGGATACCTCCTTGTAGGTCTACGGGTCTGTAGGGTGCTTTTCTAGGTTTCCTTCATGCGAGAGATCCTGAAGGACACCTTCCCTATAGTTTTGCGGGTCTATAGGGTGCTTTCCTAGCTTCCTCCATGTGAGAGATCTTGAAGGACACCTTCCCTATAGGTCTGTGAGCCTGTAGGGCACTTTTCTAGCTTCCTCCATGTGAGAGATCTTGGAGGGAAACTTCCTTGCAGGTCTATGGGTTTGTAAGGTGCTTTTCTAGGTATCCTTCATGTGAGAAATCTTGAAGGACACCTTCCATGTAGGTTTGTGGGTCTGTAAGGAACTTTTCTCAGTTTCCTTCATGTGAGAGATCTTGGAGGATACCTTCCTTGCAGGTCAGTTGGCCTATAAGGCACTTACATTCATAAATTCTCTTTTCTTCTCAATTGTATATATCGAGTCAAAGATTTGCATCTTCTTCATCCTGAGTATATACCCTTCCTCTCTTCATTTTAGAATTCTTCTATGTATTGTTTGGGGATGATGCATAGTACTTAGACAACCTTCTACATCAAGGTCTCTTTACTTTGCTGACTCAAATCCTTTAGTTTTTTACATTCTAACATTTTTGTCTAGTGCAAGCTTTTCTTCTCCAATGCATTTTTTTTGCAGTTCTTCAGCCTGGGGGCATGCTTCCATGGTTTGAAGGATTATCTACTTCCTCTACAGTATCCTTTTGGTATATGATGTTATTTATGTTTAGTAGATTTCCTTTAGTGTGCATATTAATGTAGATTCATATGCCTGCTAAAGTGGGGGAAAAATGTATAGTCGTAAAATTGCACCCCTTGCAATTTCACATACATTCTTGCATCCACTTTAGTGTCCACTCCCTTAGCATCTTGAGTAGGGCCATTTTAGCCCTTGCATCAACCTTTTTCCCCTCTCAGGATGCTCTAGCACCCCTTTTTAGTAACTACCCTTGTGTGTTAGCTTTCGACAACTCTGGGGTTTTTCCCATTCGTGTTGGTTTATAGCATGATGTGTTTGAACACTAGCATGCTACACTAGCATCCTGCGACGTTTCAATGCTCAAACAACCATTTTCGAGCATGCTTTCCACTTGTCACCTCTTTTGGTCAGTGGTAACAGCTTGAAATTCTTTGTAACCATCTGGGAAGCTTCCTTTTGATTCTTTTCTCTCTTTAAAATATGTCCTTTCACCTCATTTGCAACTCTTCCTCCATTTTCTAGCTCCATTCTTCTAATGCCAACTTCACTCCAGCTTTGGCTTTAGCCTTCTACACTTCAACTTTTTCTTGCATAGCTTCATATAGCTTGTTGTAGCAACTTCAAGCTCTCTCAAGCTCCCTTTACAACACTCTTTGTAGTTCTATCTCCTTTGCTTTGCACTTGTGAGCATCCTAGGGTTCCATATACTATCATTTGCATACTTACTTGGTGATACGGGCTCTCCTCTTTGAGCGGGGTTTGATTTTATCACCTCCTTTGTGATATGGGTTCTCCTCCTCGAGCGGGGATTGCTTTTATCACTCCTACTTGGTGGTGTGGGTTCTACTCTTGAGCAGGTTTTGCTTTCACCACACACTTTGTTCACTTATCTCTTTCTCTATCTTATTGGTTGTCCATGGAGGTGGGAACACCAAAACGGGGGTTCAACCAAGGCGAATCCCTATATAGCCCCAAAACTTTCTCCAAATCTTACAGACGTAGGTATTGAATACATTCACGTGTTGGAGGCTTCATTACTTGGATTTTTGTATCTTCTTTCCTTTCTTCTTCTTATCTCTATCAATTTTTCACTCTATTTCAGTTCTATTATATTCCACTACTTTATCTCATTCTGTCAGCTCTTAGTAATCTATTTTCTAGCAGTCATTTAAGCATTTTATGTGATAAACTCATTCTCTGGTCCGTACGAAATGCCAATACGCCTTTGGGATGACAGCACGTCGTGTTATCATTTGTATCCCGCGTTGACATCTTTTGGTCGAGAGCTTGTTCGTTTATCCAAAAAATCTTTGTGACCTACTCTTTTGGATTCTAAAATTTTTGTGTTGTTGCTTGAGGTAGTTTAAGGCATTTCACCCCATGAGGCTCTCTAAATGAAGAGAACTCATGAGTAGTGAATCCCCCTCTTCTACAAATGCTTAAGAGAGAAGTTCCTAGTAAAAGATGGCAGTTTCTTTCAAGGTAAGCCTTCAACTTGATTATGAGCATACATGAAAGCCTTGGTGATATTCATAGTCAATAGTGGCAATCTTCATAAGATAGCCCAATCTTCACACTAAACTAATGATGGTTATCAAATACAAATTTTGGTGCATCTTGCTCTGATGTTCCAGAACTTGTTTGTTCAAGGTTCCATGCTCCTGAACTAAGTGGGATCTAAGTGAAGGATAAATATGATACTTATTTACTATTAGTAGCTTTGTACGTATCCTATGAAGGTGTTAAGTAGTTTTGGTAGTATGGAAAAGGGGGTTATCAAGAACATGTGGATAAATGTCTTAAAAGCATTTATGAAGAGGTTGAACAGTTTGGACTTCTATGAGCTCAAAAGGGACAACAGTTGGATCTTTTGAAAGAAACAATTGCAAATATCTAGGGAGTTATTCGACCCAGTTTATGGGCATTAGATATTATGTAGGGGGAAGTTCCAAGCATCTAAGATAGTTTGTTGGGTTGTGCAAACAAATGGAGCATATCTAGGAGGTAGTTTTGGGCAGTTTGAACCTTTTTGCAAGCATCTAGGAGTTGTTTTATGAGCTTTAATGATACACAAGGTAAAAGCACAACTTTTTTAGAATTCAAATGTCTTTTTGGAGCTTGTTAAAGGACTGGAAAGTAGGGATTATTGTTTTGGATGACCAAAGAAAGATTGAATTTAAGGAGACTTCAAGCAGTTGAAGATAAAGCAACAAAAGTCTAGCCACTAGAAATTTAGGCATGCATAGTGGATAGCTCTAGAGTAACTCAAAATATCTTTAGATAATCTCTAGTACATCTCCAAAAGTAATACAATAAAGGTGAAGACATTGGCTCCAAAAGATCTCTATAAGTTGTAGGAGGACCTGCAACATTTTAGGTGTGGGGGAGATGATGAGACAATAAATCATCTCATCTATTAGCTAAATAAAAGCATGTATTTTACTTAATTGGTATCATTGCATGTATTGATGCTATTACATGGTTTTCCTTGTAATCAACAATTAGTATTTTAAAGCATAAATTATAAAATGCTAGAAAACTTCCAGAAAGAAGTGTTAAAAGAGGAAGTTTAAAAATGTAGTTTCAGTAAAATGGCGATATCTCCCTCATTTCTCAACAAAATCTAGAGTTTCAAAATTATTTGGAAAGTTGGGAATGAGGGGAACAAACCCTAGAAACCATTTGAATATATTCACCAAAATAAATGCACGGCTCATGATTGAATTTGACTGAAATAATAGTCGCGTGAAAAAAGGCAACGAAATCTGAGGAAGAAGATCTAGATTTTCTCCCCAAAAGTAGGATCTCCAATCCACATTCTTGGCAGATTAGTTGAAGATAAGAATTCTATAAATTCATTGTAATCAAGGAATCAAATGGGGAAGAGTTTTATAAAATAATAGAGTTTAATTTTTTTAGCAGCAATAGTGTAGTTGTTTGTAGTTTTCATTTCATAGTTTATTTTCCAACAATCTTTCCATTCCCTGTTATTTACATTTCCATAATTTCCCTTTGAATGCTTCTTAAGATAGATTTGATTCCAAAATTTTCATTTACAAGCTCTTAGATTAGATTTGATTCCAACAATTTATTTCAAGCATTTCCTTTCAATTATGTTTGTAGAAAAAGAATGTCATGCAAATGATTTCTTCTCCCTCTTGCATATCGCCATGGACACTGCTCTGGTTTGACATTTTTAATTAAATGATGAGGACTATAGCGACCTTCATTAGCTGTTGCCACTTCATGTTACCTAATTAACAGGTCTCCTACATTAGTTCTTATTGATAGGATTCCTATAGAGGCATGGTTGGGTCACAAGCCTTCATTAAGACATCTTAGAGTTTTTGGTTGCGAGGCATATGCACATGTGCCAAAGGAGAAGCAAACAAAGTTGGAGAACAAGGCTGTGAAATGTATCTTCATTGGATATAGTTATGGTGTGAAAGGATACAAGCTTTGGGAACCTGTTGCACAAGAGGTAATATATAGTAGAAGTGTTATTTTTAGTAAAACTAAGCCTTCTTTTGTTACATTGCAGCCATAACAAGGTAAATAGGAAGATGTGATTCAATTTCCTTCTACACCTGAGAAATTTGAATCGAGGCCCAAGGATAGACAAGAAATTGAGGAGAGATCATCTAGCTTTGGATCTTTGGAAGAGGAGGAAGAACCTCCAACTCAACTTGTTCATAGGTCTACAAGGAATAGACAACCACCTGAAAGGTATACACCTGATGATTGGAGATGTATTTTTGCTTTGAATACTAACATGGATGAACCCAAATCTATAGAAGATGCATTAGGTATGAGTGATGCAGAATCCTAGAAGATTTCTATGGATGAAGAAATTACATCTTTGAAAAATAATGATACATGGGATCTTGTACCATTTCCTAAAGGACGAAAACCTGTTGGTTGTAAGTGGGTGTTCAAGAAGAAGATTGGTTCATATGGAGGTATTGATAAGTATAAAGAAAATTTGGTTGCAAAAGGTTACTCTCAAGTTGAGGGTGTTGATTATGGTGAGATATTATCTCTTGTTGCAAAAATGACATCATTAGATTTTTGATTGCTATTGTTGATGCTTATGATTTAGAGGTTGAGAAAATGGATGTGAAAATTGCTTTCCTTCATGGTGACTTGGAGGAGGATATTTATATGAAAGAGCCAGAGAACTACGTGGTGAAAGGTAAAAGTAAACTGGTTTGAAAATTGAAGAAATCTTTGTATGGCTTAAAACAAAGTCCTAGGATCTGGTACTAGAAATTTGATACACATTTGTTGAGTTTGGGATTTGAGCATTCTAAATCAGATCATTGTGTTTATTATAAAACTAATGGTGATCATTTCCTATTTATTGCATTATATGTTGATGATATGGTATTTATTGGCAAAGGGAAAGGTATGATTTCAGAACTGAAATCTCAACTTGATGCTAAATCTGAAATGAAAGATCTTGGTACAGCTAGGCACATTCTTGGGATGGAAATTAAAAGAGACATAGTGAATAGGAAGCTATGGCTTGGCCAAAGTAAGTATGTCAATTCAAGTTTATAGAGATTTAACATGTAGGATTGTAGACCATTGTGTGTTACCCTTTCTATTGGAACAAAGTTATCTATTTCATATTGTCCAACATCTCCATCAGAGATGGAAGACATGAGAAGAGTGTCTTACCAAAGTGCAGTTGGAAGTTTGATGTATGTTACATTGGGATGCAGTTAAAAGAGTCCTCAGATATTTGTGTGGTACCTAAAATTATTCCTTGTGTTATCAAAGTAATGTGACTAAAGATGGGATTTCCCTTGATATTCATGGTTATGTGGATTCAGATTGTGTAGGTGATATTGATTGCAGAAGATCCACTAGTGCATACGTGTATACATTATTTGATGGTGCAATCAATTGGATGAGTAAGCAACAAGTTGTGGTTGCTTTGTCCACAACTGAAGCAGAGTATATGGAAACTACTCATGCTTGTAAAGAAGCCACTTGGATTAAGAGACTATGTTCAGATATTAGAATAAAACAAGGTGCATTGATAATTTATTACGATAGTCAGAGTGCGATATGTCTAGCCAAGAACCTGGCATTTCATGCCAGGACCAAGCACATTGATGTACAGTATCATTTTGTTAGAGATATGGTCGAAGATGTAGGGTGAAGTCGGTTAAGGTAGAGACTTTAATGAGTGTTGCTAATTCTTTAACTAAGCCTGTGAGCACAGAGAAGTTCAAATGGTGTTCAAAGATTATGGGCCTTTTGGCCCCTAGCAATTAAGATACAATAATTACTCCCTCCTATTTCTCTTGCAAGATGTTCGACAAGTGGGTGATTTGTTGGGAAAATGTGCTCAACCTTGCAATTATATAATGATTTATTGTTGATAGGATGTATATATATTTCCTAGTTACACTGATAGGTGTATACAATGGTAGCAAGGGGGGAGAGTGGGATGCATGTAAATAAAATTTTGTTAACTTTTTAGGAAACTTCTAAAATGGCTGACATAGATTAGATAAATGATACATTGTAAATCTAGACTATTAATTGTAGGTTTCAAATCTAATGGTGGTTATTTTGTTGGCTTTTCTTGCCCTAGAATGTAATCCTATTTTATGAGCACTAGTAGAATTTGGCAAATATATGACTAAGTGACTAAAAATTTTAGTCACAAAAACTAAAAATGACTAATTTCTACTCATTTTTTGCAACTCAACTATAAATAAGTAAATAAATGACTAATTTGGTCATTGACTAAAAAATTATTTAGTCACAGAAATAAAAATGACTAAATATTAGTCATCAAATACAAATTAGACAAAAAAATTAAAAAACAATTCGGCCAATTATTGGCACGATGTATTCATGTGCGTGATGTATTGGCAAGATTATTCATGTGCATTGTAGATTCATTTGTCTCATTCATTATAGATTCATTCATCTTGCTTGACCTCACTTCATTTGTTAGCCTGACATGAGGCATTTTGATTAGTTATAGCAGCTACTTGCATGGGCGATACGAATTCAGAGAGGACCTGGAGACTTCCTTAAAGGCGGGAAAGGGCAAGGAATTTGGAGTTTGCTGCAATGAATTTGAATTCGCCGAGGCCCTCTGTAGTGAAATTGGATTTTGGGATGCCCTATGCAGTGAATTCAGAGGTATTTCGAAACCCTCGTTACATTAAACACAAATTTTAAATGCTCATTACAATCTACTACTCTTAATAATGTTCTACTGCTCTTAATAATGTTCTTTTACAATCTTGCCACTGTTCTGCTTCATAATGTATTCGAGCTAAATATAATAAAATTTGGGTGTTAGTGCCAAAATAGAATTTCCTCAAACAATTTTGATACATTTTCATTGCAAGTGCAAAATGTCCTTGTGTAAAGTAGACATGTCCTAGATTTACCCACACATCAGGCATCTGAACAAAGATGTTTCCTATAGCAGCTTATTGTACCTATGTAAAGATTTCCTTTGCAATATCAAATTGAACCCTTTCAACTAGCACAATGGCTGCCCCATTTGCAACATAAACATTTCCTGGTCTATGTGCCAACACTTTACAATGGCTGCCCCATCTACAGCATAAACATTTTCACTACAAGCACAAATTGTCCTTGTGCAAATTAAACATGTGCTAGATTTACCCACACATCAAGCATCTAAACAAAGATGCTTCCTGCAAAAACTTCTTATACCTATGTAAAAATCTCCTTTTCAATATCAAATTGACCCCTTTCAACTAGCACAATGGCTACCCCATTTGTAGCATAAACATTTCCTGGTCTTTGTGCCAACACTTAAGTGGCCCCTTTTATGACATTAAGATCCTCTTGAGTTATTATTATATTCCTATTTTCCAAGAGAAAAATCTCCAAGGCCCATGGGAAATGAACAGTGAGCATTTGAGTTTCAACTTGGTTTCATTTCGAAACGGGGACATTACATTGTACAATATTTGTTTAACAATAGAATAATTTAATCCACCTATTTGGGACTATAAAATAAAAGTAGATGAATGAACCCATTTTCAATTATAGGTTATTTTAATCTAGAATCTGATAGAAATATAAAGCATAATAAATTGAAGGAATAGAAAATGTTCTAAAATAAAGACTAAAATAGGTTGCCCATAAAAAAAAAGAAAGAGGAAAATGAAAAGATAACATACAGATGATTCATTTGAGGTTTTTGATAAGATCTCATTTCACTATGTCAAATGGATTTGGAAGGGACAAAGAAGATTTGATTGACTAAACTTTTGAGGTAGCGTATCCATCATCATTGTATGCATCATCTTCTCTTGGAATCTGTTTCTACAATGCACCAAGCCTAGAATTGATTGGGGATGCACTTAAGGTGGGTAAAAACTCATCAAATGTTTTATGTATGCTCGGCAACACAGAACTGAAAATAGATGACTGGCTTAAAGAAAAAGAAACAATTAAAGTAGCATGCCAACTTGTCTTGGTTGATGAACCAAAACAAAAAGTTGATGAAGAACAAAGGATTCAGATGGAAAGGAGAAAGCAAGAGGAAGAAATTTGGTGGGTGATGTAACAAGAGGAGCAATTTGAACGTGTGAAGGAATTATGGAAGAGTAAGTGTAAGGATAGGGATGATGATGATGATGAGGCTGGTCATTCTGAGAAGAAACAAAAGAAGGAAAAGAAGAAAAAGAAGGATAAGGACCACAAGGCTTATGATTATTATATGGAGGAACCTAATGTTGCCATGGAAGATGAGGAAAATTATATGAGTGATAAGGAACAAGATGATGAAGAAAATTCCCAAGATCTTCTTGCAGATGTAGGTCTAGAAGACTGATGATGGTGAGAAAAATTCTCCAGTTTCAACAAAAGCACGAAGGAGACATGCATACTCTAATTTTGAAGATGATGAACCATTGCAGAAACAAAGTTTGAGAGAAGATGAGCCATATGATGATGATGTCTAGGCTTCCTGAAATTTAACCAAACCTAGCTCCTATTTCAAGAGAAAAATTCCCGATGCCCATTGGAAATGAATGATAAGCATTTGATCCAAGAGATGATGATGCATACAATGATGATGGATAGGCTACCTCAAAATTTTAGTCAATCAAATATGCTTTGTACCTTCCAAATCCATTTCACATAGTTAAATGAGATCTTATCAAAAACCTCAAATGAATCATCTATATGTTATCTTTTCATTTTTCCTCTTTCTTGATTTTTATGTGCAACCTATTTTAGTTTGTTGAAATCAAATGATCATCATTCATTTCCCATGGGCCTTGGGGATTTTTGTTTTGAAAAATAGGAGCTAGGTTTGGTTAAAGATCAGGAAGCCTAGACATCATCATCATATGGATCTTCTCTCGGACTCTATTTCTGTAATGGTTCATCATCTTCATAATCAGAGTATGCATGTCTCCTTCGTTATTTTGTTGAAATTGGAGAATTTGTCTCGCCATCATCAGAGTCTTCTAGACCTACAACTGCAAGAAGATCTTGGGCATTTTCTGCATCATCTTGTGCCTTATCACTCATATAATTTACCTCATCTTCCATGGAAACATTAGGTTCCTCCATATAATAATCATAAGCCTTGTGGTCCTTATCCTTCTTCTTTTTATTCTTTTCCTTCTTTTGTTTCTTCTCAGACTGACCAGCATCATCATCATCATCATCCATTTCCTTACGCTTACTCTTCCATAATTCCTTCACACGTTCAAATTTCTCCTCTTGTTGCATCACCCACCAAAGTTCTTCCTCTTGCTTTCTCATTTCCATCTGAATCCTCCGTTCTTCATCAGCTTTTCGTTTTGCTTCATCAGCCAAGACAAGTTGGCATTCTACTTTAATTGTTTCTTTTTCTTTAATCCAGTCATTTATTTTTAATTCCATGTTACCAAGCATACATAAAGCATTTGATGAGTTTTTATCCACCTTAAGTGCATTCCCAATCAATTCTAGGCTTGGTGCATTGTAGAAACAAATTCCAAGAGAAGATGATGTATACAATGATGATGGATAAGCTACCTCAAAATTTTAGTCAATCAAATATGCTTTGTCCCTTCCAAATCCATTTGACAGTTAAATGAGATCTTATCAAAAACCTCAAATGAATCATTTGTATGTTATCTCTTCATTTTTCCTCTTTCTTGTTTTTTATGGGCAATCTATTTTAGTCTTTATTTTAGAACATTTTTTGTGTCCTTCAATGTATTACGATTTATCTTTCTATCAGATTCTAGATTAAAAGAACCTATAACTGAAAATAGATTAATTCATCTATTTTTATTTTACAGTCCCAAATAGGTGGATTAAATTATCATGTTGTTAAACAAATCTTGTACAATGTAATGTCCCCTTTTCGAAGTGAAACCAAGTTGAAACTCAAATGCTCATCATTCATTTCCCATGGGCGTTGGGGATTTTTCTCTTGGAAAATAGGAGCTAGGTTTGGTTAAAGCTCAGGAATCCTATACATCATCATCATATGGATCATCTTCTCTCGGAATCAGTTTTTGCAATGGTTCATCATCTTCAGAATTAGATTATGCATGTCTCCTTCATGATTTTGTTGAAACTAGAGAATTTGTCTCGCCATCATCAAAGTCTTCTAGATCTGCAGCTACAAGAATATCTTGGGAATTTTTTACATCATCTTGTGCCTTATCACTCATATTATTTGCCTCATCTTCCATGGCAACATTAGGTTCCTCCATATAATAATCATAATCCTTGTGGTCCTTATCCTTCTTTTTCTTCTTTTCCTTTTGTTTCTTCTCAGACTAACCAGCCTCATCATTGTCATTATCCCTATCCGTATGCTTACTCTTCCATAATTCCTTCACACATTCAAATTGCTCCTCTTGTTGCATCACCTTCCAAAGTTTTTCCTCTTGCTTTCTCCTTTCCATTTGAATCCTACATTCTTCATCAACTTTTCGTTTTGCTTCATCAACCAAGACAAATTGGCATGCTACTTTAATTGTTTATTTTTCTTTAAGCCAGTCATCTATTTTTAGTTCCATGTTTTCAAGCATACATAAAGCATTTGATGATTTTTTATCCACCTTAAGTGAATCCCCAATAAATTCTAGGCATGTTTCATTGTAGAAACATATTCCAAGAGAAGATGACGCATACAATGATGATGGATAAGCTACCTCAAAATTTTAATAAATCAAATATGCTTTGTCCCTTCCAAATCCATTTGACATAGTTAAATGAGATCTTACCAAAAACCTCAAATGAATCATATGTAATCTTTTTCTTTTCATTTTTCCTCTTTCTTGTTTTTTATGGGCAACCTATTTCAGTCTTTATTTTAGAACATTTTCTATGTCCTTCAATGTATTATGCTTTATATTTCTATCAGATTCTAGATTAAAAGAACCTATAACTAAAAATAGATTAATTCATCTATTTTTATTTTACAGTCCCAAATAGGTGGATTAAATTATTCTATTAAACAAATCTTGTACAATGTAATGTCCCCTTTTCGAAATGAAACCAAGTTGAAACTCAAATGCTCATCATTCATTTCCCATGGGCCTTGGGGATTTTTATTTTGGAAAATAGGAGCTAGGTTTGGTTAAAGCTCAGGAAGCCTAGACATCACCATCATATGGATCATCTTCTCTCGGACTCTGTTTCTACAATGGTTCATCACCTTCAAAATCAAAGTATGCATGTCTCCTTCATGATTTTGTTGAAACTAGAGAATTTGTCTTGCCATCATCAAAGTCTTCTAGACTTGTAGCTACAAGAATATCTTGGGAATTTTCTGCATCATCTTGTGCCTTATCACTCATATAATTTTCCTCATCTTCCATGGCAACATCAAATTCCTCCATATAAGAATCATAAGCCTTGTGGTCCTTATCCTTCTTCCTTTTCTTCTTTTCCTTCTTCTATTTCTTCTCAAACTAACAAGCCTCATTATCATCATCATCCATGTCCTTACACTTACTCTTCCATAATTCCTTCACACATTCAAATTACTCCTCTTGTTGCATCGCCCTTTGAATTTCTTCCTCTTTCTTTCTCCTTTCCATCTAAATCGTTCGTTCTTCATCAAATTTTAAATTTTGCTTCATCAGCCAAGACAAGTTGGCGTGCTACTTTAATTATTTCTTTTGGTTTAATCTAGTCATCTATTTTCAATTCTATGTTTCCAAGCATACATAAAGCATTTGATGAGTTTTTATCCACCTTAAGTGCATCCCCAATCAATTCTAGGCTTAGTTGGATCTCATTCTGATCATGAGCCATGGTTGCAAGATGTCAATATGCATCCACATAATCAGGAAACATAAATAATTTTGGCCTATATAAAAGATTTTCTTTTTCAGTATCATGTATTTGTTCAAAAAACCTAGCAAGATTAAATAGTGTTGTGACTTTATCCCATGGTAACTCAAGTGAAACACCACCTTCTTCTAGTCGATGGAAGAATTCCATATCCGTAAAGCGCACAGAAAAAACTACAGAATTGGCACTGTGGCTTTTATTTATGAATTCAACACAAATGCCATTTCCCAATGCCTCCATAAAATTTTGTTGAGCCAACTCTAGTTCATCACGCTCAAAATGAAGAACCCCAATGTTGTTTAAAAATTCAATGGGTACTTCTTCTCTGCTCTTCTTTAGAAGAGACTTTGCTATCTTAAGAGAATCTAAGGCTACATTGGGGTCTGTCGATATTAATAACTCACCCATCTTGATAAATGCATGGGCATCACGTGGATCTATGTGAGTTTCCTTTCTTAAAATTTCCAAAGCCTTATTTGCCTACCCTTGTTGAGAATATATATGGCCTACAACTTTTAAGCTCTCACACTTCTCAAGGTGGACCTCCAAAACCTTTTCAAAATTTGAGAGAGAACTCTTAAGATCTCCCAGCTTCAATTGAACCTGTCCACAAAATATTGTGGCCTTTGGCTTTCCTTGACTGATTCCATGTAGTAGCAACCAATGGTGTCATAATCACCTTTACTATGATAAGATCGTGCAATATTATAATATGAATGAGATTTCATGAGAGGGTGGTTAGTTGAAACAAGAGTTGTCTCATTCAACTATTCCACAAGAAAATGCTACCATGTGAAGAAAAAATGGTTTGCTAAATGATTCAATGTCATTGCACAGTACAGGTATAATTCAAAGGCTCTACCTTTTTCACTAACTATGAGAATCCTACAATTAAAAAATGCACAAAACTGACCATAGAGATTTTTCCCCATTTCAAACAACAAAATTGCCAAAAAATGTGTTTAAAACCTACAAAAAAATGCAAATAAAATCACATTGATTTTCGTGCCCAAAAAAACTATGAGACTATAGCTTGTTGCTTACTATTATGCTTTGATAGATTTTTTTCAAGCATCCATAGCTTGTTTGAAATCACCTATTTTACGCTTTTAGCCATAACAGCAAGGCGTGAACTGTTTGATAAAATGCTTTGGTAGACATGTATGAAAAATGTGGTAGCATAGACAAGGCAATGAACTTTGGAAAAAATGCCTCAAAGAAATGTGGTCTCATGGTGATGGAATGCCATGACGAATGCCATGAAAATTGAATTGTTATGGATTGTCATGGCATTCCATCACCATGAGACCACATTTCTTTGAGGCATTTTTTCAACCAATTTACTACCTCAAGTCTATGTTATTGCTTACTATTATGCTTTGATATATTTTTTCCAAGAATCCATAGCTTGTTTGAAAGCACTTGTTTTAGGCTTTTAGCCATAGCAACAAGGCAGTGAATTGTTTGATAAAATGCTTTGGTAGACAATATGTATGAAAAATGTGGTAGCATAGACAAGGTAGTGAACTGCATGAAAAAATACCTCAAAGAAATGTGGTCTCATGGAATGCCATGACAAGAAAATGCAATTAATAGTTGATCCTAGTTATTAGTTATGCAATGTGAAGTAATTGCATAACTACTTAGATTGACTTTGTAAAAATTATATTGCAATTGAAATTTTGTCATCTATCAGCATCTAGTTATATGTGAAGTAATGCTTTGAGTTTTAAAGATGTGCAATGCAATGTAATCAGCAATACAGATGATTATGAACAAATAATTGATACCATTTCATAATATATGCCTATATTCCAACCTAAAATACATAAAAAAATCCACAATCATACACAGTATTATCAACAAATAATTGAGACCAGAATTCGAGCACTAGATTAAATCTTCTTGTCCATTGATTGCTTCAAAAAGATATTACAATATAACATAAGTCTTCTCATATATGTTTCTATAAATGCCTATGATGATGACATAAAAATTCAGTCTTGGTTTCTCTTTTATAAGAGAAGCAACAAGCTTCAGACCATTACAAAATATGTCATCTTTTCAAAATTCATATAAACTAAACTAAACATTAGTTTTTCTTAAAACATAAAATAGAGAAAGTAGATAAACAATGAATTATGCAACACTCGTGACACCATAGTTCGTTAATCTTTGTAAGGCACCCATGATCACTGAAGATTTGTTCAAGGTCCTTTCTCCATATTAGTGTATCTGAATGTGCGGTTCTTCCATTGTGATAGCCCCAAGGCCTATTGTTCAGGGGGAGGACCCATATACCTCTGCTCCCACTTGTACACTGTATAATCATGTGGCCATTTTTATTCTTGAATTTTCAATATATTCGCAAGGTGAATCTTCCATTGGTTGTATAGTAATGCCCTGCCATCTATGATAAACTTAGAATATCCAATGCTATTACTGCATCCATGATTAAGTTGAACCTGTCAAGACTCAACTCACCATCCTTTTGTATGTGAGTGATGCACTGTGGAACAATTTGGCCAAATTCACTCTTCCATTCATTGAGGTTCTTCAAGTGGTCATCATCTTTCAATACTTTTGACAAAAACCATTGATTCAAAGTATGAAATGAATCTATTCTTGTTCTAATATTTTGGTCCTCTCCTTGCATATATTGGAATTCATCTATAACTATTTTTTCCATCTACTCTATAGGTTTTAATGTTGCAGGAGCCTTAGTACTCCTCTGTAAGATTCTACACAAGGTTACCAATGTGTGGTGTATGGGTTGCCAGTTCTTATAAAGGGGATTTATTATGGGTAGATGTGTTTTCATCTAATTAATTGCCTATCTCAGTGAGTTGTAGCAATCATACACACTTTCCAACTTATCCACAATTAGCTTTATCCTATGCTTGAGGACCTTCTCTAAAACATTGCAGATTTTCTTAGTCACTCCTTCCTTACCCTCATTGTTGGATTTCTTTAACTTTTCAATCTCTTGTCTGAGAATGCTCACTTGTTCAGTAGAAGCACTTTCTATATGAATTGTTGGAGCAGGAGGATGTCGGTATAACATTATTTCCTTGTTCTGTGAGGGGCCTACTCCTTTCAATTGTTCCTTCAACTTCACATTTTTCATGAACAATTTATTGACTTCATCATTTAAAAACTTTGATTCATTTTCATACTCTCCCAATCTAGCTTCCATCTCCTTAACTGTAGCTTGGGTGAACATTGTTGAATGCATTGTCATGGTTGTAGCTTCTATAGGAGATGTATCCTTTAATATTTTCACCATAGATATCCCTTTCATTTCCTTCACTACATCTAGTAACCTTGGTTTTTGTGTACTCTTTTCTTTGGCCCAAAATGCCAAGGTTTCACTATTAGGGTTATACCATGTGCCACTTACCCCTTCATCTGAGTCAAACTTAGCAATCAACATTGGGTCCTCCTGTGTTCTCACTTGATCAAGTAAAAATATTTTATTTAATTCCATACTAGGGACAATAAGTATATTACTTTTCAAAATCATCTCTTTAGCCTCTTGTGGACTGACATCAATATTTTCAATGCTTAATTCATTAAAATTTTGGGCTACTATCTAGTCATGTTGGGATTCCTCAGCTCCCATCTTATTTATTTCAACCCTCGCTTCAAACTCTCTCATTTTCATCTTCATCCAAAAGTCTTTAAATTTAGGGGTTTTGATAAATTCATCATCTTCCAAGAACTTGCGAGCTGCAACTACCCTATCATCCTCATGCATTTCTCTTTCTCCTTGTACCTCAATATCAACTCTAGCTTCAGGCCTGTGGGCTTTAGTTTCAAGCATAGGTTGGTCCACTTCAACATCATCCTTGAAATGTCTTAACACATTAACTGTTTCTTTTGTATCTCTAACCTACTCACTTATTTCATAGGAAACAAGTGGGTCTATCTCGTGTCTTTTTTTTTTTAGAAGGTGGTTGTTCAGGAGGTGATCCTAGAGAAGCATGACATATTGAAATAGTATATGGAGTTGATTCTGTAATTACAATACCACTCGGCCTTTTGGGAGAAAATTTGGCAAGTCTCCCCATATCTGTTGTAGTCTTAATTAATTCATGAAACTTATCAATTATCATATCAATCATCTTGAAAGGATTTTCTTCCTCTACGAAATAACCCAATAAATCATTGTGCTTCATCTTTCTTTCTTCCTCAATCCTTCTCATAATTTCTCATTTTCTCCTCCTCTCATATACCTGTTGAGGAGTGAAACAATTTCTGATTACATCTTCTTCATAATCAACCTGGTGAGTAACCATAGCCTTGGCAAGGATGGTGTGTCTTACAAAATTCATGTGACCCTCAGGGTCAAAAGATCTTTCCTTTCTAGACTGTAAAGAGTACCTTGATTTTAGATAATTTTGCAACTCTTCAAGTGTATCGGGTCCCACTGATAATTCCCAACATGTTGTCAAATTGGGTAGAAATTTACCCTTCCTTTGTTTACTCATGAAATCCTTTTCCATCCATAGAATCTGCCACATGAACTCTAAAAAGGCTAATAAAAGGGGGACAAACTTTGGCAGTATATTGGGGCCTGTGGGCATCCATAAATCCGGATTATTGTGGTATCTGGTAGAAAAAACCAATCACCGAAGTTATGAGTATGGCCTTGCTCAAGTTTCAAATCCAAAGGTCTTAACAATTGTAGCACAAGTGTGTGTAGTCTTGGTGGTTGGTGGCCAAGAACTCTCATAATTTTGTACACAAAGTCATCATGGAATATCACATAATTTGAATTGTTATATCTAATGTCCCATATATAACACCATAGTTGCACTGGCAACAACTTCCCCTACTTGCCAATCTGACCCAAACAAATCCTTTTGGTCCTTCTATCTTATTCTAGTATAATATCAAGTGGCACAGTAAAAAATATTCCTTGAATGTTATGGGGGCTCTAGTTTCCCTGGCTTGTAAAAATGCTTCATGCAATGCTTTCTCAAGATGTGAGGCAAAACCACATTCAATATTCATCTCATGCTTTTGGATCCTCATAGCCATCATCATTAAACTAGTTGGCATTCGCTCTTTTGCATCTATCCCAAGTACTTGACAGAGAGAAAAGTAGGTTTTCTTGAAATAGAATTGGAAATCTAAGACTTCAAATGGTTTAGTAGCAGAAGGGGATATAGGAATCACCCTGTTCACACCCCTTTTCATGTAAATTGGGACTTCACTTCTATGGGTTTTCCTCAATCTAGTATATTCTTCTTTACTTCTTTGCAAATCATTTTTAGTCAAATATTGTTTGTTTAGGTCAAAACATTCAATGATGGCTGCTTTAGTCAACACAACTAATGGTGAACCATCTAGCAATCTCACAAACCTAGTAGCAAGATGATAACTCTAAGCCAATACTCTGATGAACTCTACATCCATAAAAATATTTGGGGCAATTACTTGGCCAAATCTAATACCCATGGATTTGACACTGAAATCTTGCCCTCCCTTTTGTCATAATAGTACCAGAACAGTTCCCACCCAGAGATAGGGATAAGGGCATCTCTACAACCGTGAGCCACATCATTAAAAACTTTCTTAAATCCTCTCTCAACTGATTTAGGGAGTATTTCCATGATAGACTATTGTAAGGACCTCTTTTTAACCTTATATTCTTCCTTTCTAATTTTAGGTTCTTTCTTCTTGGTCGACATGATGTCCTTTTTATTCTCAAGTTCTTTCTTCTTGGGTGGCATGATGTTTAACTATCTTACTTCTCCTATAATTCTAAAATGCAAAATTCTAAACAATCTTGTATTTGTAAAACTTAATTCACAGTTTAACTATCTTACTTCTCCTATACTTCTAAAATGTAGAATTCCAAAATTTATTGTACTTGTAAAACTTAATTCACAAGAGTTTTGTGTTACGATGGTTGCATAGCTTAACCTTCTCAAACTCCCATCTCCCCACATGATAATTTTTACAAATGAGTGCAAAGAGAATGTTGAATTCTTGGTTTAATGGCTTTTGAGCTTAGCCATGTCAACATTAATATCAACCTTACACCAAATATTTTGCTTGTAGTTCAAGTTTGAACATGCACCATTGATTTTACAAGATCAGACAGTTGATGTGATTTGTGTATTTAATATCGCTTTATCACCACCACTTTCTATAACTGCCATAGGATAGAGGGGTATAAACCGCTATACCACATGCTTCTTTGCATTTCACCATAGGGTAGTGGGATACTTACCTCTATACTACAAGCTTGACTTGTTTAACCCACAATATTGTGGTTTACTTTAATGGTCACATATGGCTTACCGCCATACCACATGCTTCATCACATCCTTCCATGGTATAGCGGTTCATACCACCCTACTGCATGCCTTTATGATCTTCCTCGCAGGATGGTAGGTTATTCCCCGCTATATCGCACCCTTCATTTTTCCTTCTCACGGTATGGTGGTTTATGATGTATTTAAAGATAGCGGGTTATTCCTTGCTATACAACACCCTTCATTTTTCCTTCTCACAGTATGGAGGTTTATGATGTATTTAAATTCTCTCATACTACCCAATCATGTCCTCATCATAATACTTTTGTGGTATGGCGGTAAACATCTTCATGTTGCCTGTTAAAAACCACCAGCCCACCAAGGGTTCAGATTTCTGCTGAGGGATTGCGGTAACAGACTGTTAAGGGATTTGGAATTTTTTTAGTTGGAAATGTTTTTGCTTAAGTATATAAGATGAATTTTTGGCTTTGCATAGGTCTTTCAATGTCAGTTAGACCTAAAAAATTTATATGCTCAGTAAAAACCAAAAAGGAATATAAGGGTCAAGGTTCAGGTCATGGAGCTCAAGGTTAATTGTGATGATGGAACTAGGCAAAATTTTAAGGTTCTAACACACCTCATGATGAACTAGACTGTGTTTTTCCTTCATCCTTCTTGTGTTATGTTTTTATGAGTCCTCTTGTGAATATATACCTAAGGAAAATTTGTCTGATACCTATAATTGTAAACATCTTGGTTTTTGACTGCAAATTCTTTTTAATTTGTAAATTGAATTCTATTTTAAGTTTCCATTTGCAGTTATCAACAGATTGGAAATTCAACAGTTATCAACTTATGAACTCAATAATTTTTTATTGATTCAAGTTGTTGATTTATACATTATTGTTTTTTTGGACTTCAAGAAATGAAGACAAGGACTGTAAGGCGCAAATTAGATGATAGTAATCATAATGTTGAAATTTCAGAGATAGAATATGAGCAAGCGCATACTAAAAAGTGGCCAAGAATAATGAATATTTTTTGAGTCTTGGTTTAAAAAGGCAAGTTGTAAATCGACTTAGTATATTATTTGTTTAATAGTGTTTAATGAAATTTTATAGGAAAGAGATTTATGTATATAAGACATAATATGATATTTTTTTTGTTTTATAGGCAACAAAAAGAGTGCAAAGAAAATGTGGAGAAAAGAAAAAAGGAAAGAAAAGATACAATGCCACATCTCGTAGAAGCCGATGTTTTTGTGATTCAATAAATGCAGTTGGTGAAAATGATAGTTGTGATGATGTGCAGCTTAATATAGCACATGGTGATATGCAACCTGATATAGCACATGGTGATGTGCAGCCTGATATAGCACATGGTGATGTGCAATGTGGTGATGATCTCTTAGGACTAATTCTAAGAGAGATTATTGAAAAACATCAGGGCAAAGGAATAGCAGATTTGTAGATGCTTTTTTCAACATTAAAGGATGTGTTTAATGATGTGGAATCTACAGAGACCAGTACTGGTCTACCTACTCATGCCACACTTTATGTGGCCAAGAAGCATGAAGTTCTAGTTAATGAAAGTCATGAAAAGAGACCCCTTGAATTTGTTGTGTCTTAGAGTGCACCTGTTGCATCTAGAACTTTTGATGGAACTAGTGGATCAGCCATAAATACTGGTAGTGGTAATTTAATAGAAGATGTGGATGCTTTTGTCAAAAGACAAATATTGAGTCAAGATTTGTATAGACCTATAGAGAGGAATGCAAAAGAAAGAAAATTAGAAGGCATGAAGCCATTCTTTCTTGAGGTATCGAGAGATGGTGAGCCCATTGGGCCAAATTTTGCAAAGTGGCCCATCGAGTTGGGTGTAAGATGTAGGGCTCATTTGGATATTTGTAAATCAAATTTTGCAGATCAAGATCCATGAGTTGTGGAAAATGTTATACAAAAAATGGAAAATGCTTTTGAGACTACTGGTGGACAAATCTCTAAAAAATATTACAAGCAAAGGATGAGAATTTTGATGAACAATTATAGATACAGTTGCAGAAAAACAATCATGTTGGGAAAAGAGAGGTTTGACTCTAGTCTATCTCCCAAAGAGTGGAAGGCATTGAGAGAAAGTATGAATTTCAAAGAATTTTTGGCAAAGAGTAACAAAGGTAAGAGAGCAAGAGATAATGTGAGGGTTGGATATACATTTGGCTGAGGTGAGTTGCACGCCAAAATGAAAATTTGTAGTAAGTGTATGGATTTTTGGTTCAATTTACATTGTGTTATTTATTTTGATTTTTTATTAAACTGACTATATGTTGAAATTGACATTTTATTTTAAGTGGAAAACAATAATAAAGAAGCAGGTGTCGAAGATATTGTCAATTATATGGCAACACTAGATGCTAGTAAATCTAAGAGTAGGATGAAGTTGAAATCTAGTTCGTCAACAGAGATTTCATAGCCATTTGTTCAGTGCCCAGTAGGAGCCTCTGTAGATCATGTCAACTCAAATAAACTAGGATACCAAAAGGTAATGAGTTCCATATTAGGTCTTAGTCAACAAGTTATGTAGTCGGTTCATTTCGTTAACCCTATAGTTTTTGCATGGAATGAGCATAAATCCATGAATTCAGATGAGGTAAGAGGCTCTATTAATCTTATTTCTTCTTGTTTGGCAGTTCTATATACAAATGCTTCTTAATATGTAGATTATTGAAATCCGAGCGTAGGAGAATCCAACCCAGTTTCTTTATTGTTGGAGTGATCTAGAAAATGTTCTTTTGGACAAATTTATAGCTTGCATTCTTTACTTGACTATTGAATGGTTTGTATATATTTTTGCACGATAGTTAAACCACATGTAGAGAAATTTTATCAAAGCAATAGGAAAACAAAAACGCCTTCATGGTGTCAACAAAGTTGTCGATATTGATAGTGATGAAGTGGACAAGAATGTGTAGCACAGTCATCTTAGTTGTCCTGAAGTTGAGGTAATTAATATAATATTTGTCAGTTATTTGTCCCAATTTTTTGTCATTCTTCATGCTTAAAATGTTCTTTTGGACAAAAATTTATAGCTTTTTCATTCTTTACTTGACTTATATTAATTTTTGCATGATGATTAAACCACATGATGCAGAGCAATTATATGAAAGAAGGACAAAAAGAAAAAGGCCATGTCAATAGAACTCTATGTAAAGTTGTACAACTTAATGTCTGCAATGACGTTGATAGTGGTTATGATGATGAACTCAACAAGCATGCACATGATATTCATAGTGGTAGTCATGCTAAACTCGAGGTGAGTGCTATGAAACCACATGCAAGTAAGTACTATTCAAGTAATGGTTGTTTTATTATGTAAATAAGGGTAATCATTACCTATTTGATAGAAGTCAAATGTTAGAATAGTAATGAAGTGTAATTAGCTAGTATACATAGATTATGGAATTAAGGGAGAACATATAACTTACATATGGAAGCTTAGAGCTTAGTTGTAATAGAGTGTTTTATAAAAGCGCATACAAAAATTGATTTGTTCCAAGACATAAGACATTACATACAGCTGTCAAAAACAATATAATGTGTGTTTTATATCTCAATATAATGTGTATTTTTTTGTTTTTGCAGAAATTTATTGATAAACTCCAAGAAGGGGATATAGCTCAGGTGTTGGATTTGCATGATGGTGTTGTTGTGGTCATTGGGCGGATTCACTCACTATCTATTGTACATGTAGTCAAATTGAAAGGAACAAGAGATGCAAATGTGTGTATTTTACAAGTATCAAGTAACATACTCCTTCCTCATCCAGACAAAATAGATGGAGTTGTCCGTCTGAAAGAGAAACAAGGGACCTTCGCACGGTGGTAACTAAAATATTTGAAAAAAATCACAGAGAGTTAGTCGTAAGTGCAAAAGAGAAAAAGAAGAGTTAGTAGCAGTAGAGTGTGGAGAGTGAAGTTGTAGACAGAGAATGTACTGAGCCTAAATAATTTGAACCCCAATAAAAACTAGAAAATATGATTTGAGTGTACATTATGTGAGTAGAACAGAGAATGTTCTATCTTACTGCACCTGTAATGTAAAACCCCTTGATTATGTTTTTCTCTTTTTGTGTGGGTTCCATTCATTCAAACCAGTGCATTATAGAAGAGGGGATATGTTGTTATGTAAGCAATAGACGTAGAGAACAAGGGTGCCGAAAAAGAAGTAAATATAGAGAAAATAAAGATGTGTAGAGAAGAGTAAAATTTGCAAAGAGTGTAACATACATGTATGTGTAGTTGCAAATAAGTTGTAACATAGAAATGTCATCAAAATTGTAATATCTTGCATAACAAAAAAAAGGAATTGTAACTCAGTTTTCTTAGTCACAACACTGAGAAACAAATTTTGTAACAGTACATTTTTCAAAGCAAAGACACATTTTTGTCTTGTATTTGCTGTAAGAACATGTTTTCTCAATAAAATTTCAGTATTTTTCCTTCTTAATAGTCATTTCATTATGTGCAAATGAATGATTGATTATGTTTTTCTATTTTTTTATATGTTTAAACCTCAATTAAAGCATTGTCTCATTTCCAACACTTATAGGCAAAAATCAGTGAACATAAATAATTAAATAAACTACCAATTGACTAAATATACTACCAACTGACAAAAAATAGTGTTAATAAATATGACTAAATATAATGATGATGCAATTAATAAACAATGTATCAATATACCTATCAATTGATAGAAATCAGTGAACAAAAACAATTAAATAAACTACCAAACTGATCAAAATGATGATTAAAATTAATGACTAAATACACTACCAATTGACGAAAATCAGTGAATAAAAATGACTAAATAAGTGACCAGTTAACATCAATCAATGACTAAATTAACGAAAAAATATACTAGTGAATAAAAAAATGACTGAATAAGTGACCAATTTAAAACATTTAATGACTAAATTACACACTGCCAAATCAATTAAATTAACGACTACATCAACAACCATATCGATCAATCAGATGACTAAATTAACGAGCAAGTTGATCACTCAAACGATTAAACCAATGACTAAATTGATCAATCAGGCGACTAAATTAATGACCAAATTGATCAACCAAAAGACTAAAAATGGTTTAGTCATCAATTTATTCGCGTTATAAATTACTAGAAATAAACTACTACTAGTCACACGACCATGTTCAGTCATTTATAAGCAGTTTTTAGTAGTTTTTTCAATCACATACTGTTGTTTTTGTACTAGTGGAGGGTGTTGCATTACAGCTACAATAGAGAGAGACGGTGATGTTTTCTGAGATTCTAATAGCAGTCGTGTTGTCTCTTGATCTCTGAGTGGTGATACTCCTATGAGAAGCTTGCTCTGTAAGTATATTGTAATCTTTGTGATTTACTAAATAATATATTGGGCATCTTTTGGAATGTGGGTTTTTTCTCCCGAAAGGGTTTTCCCCACGTAAATCACTATGTTGTGGTATGCATGATATTTATGTTTAAGTTTTTGTAACTGTTAAAGATCTGTAAAAGTTTTGCATTATTCTCCTCTTAAGATTAGTATAGGAAGTTTTTCTGCTACCTTAGCTTCCTTACAGATCCCTAGTAAAAAACTGGAGACTTATCACCCTCCTTAATGTTTCTTACAAGATTTTGGAAAAATTGTTATCAGAAATACTGGCACATGTTTTACCCTCCATTATAAATTCCACCCAAACATGATATATTAATGGGATATATATCTTGGAGAACCTCATTACAATCTGGGAAGTCATGCAATGGGCAAAGCGGACAAAGCAAGATGCAATGCCACTCCTTGATTTTGAAAAGGCATATGATAGAATTGAATGGGATTTTTTTATGATGATATTAGAGGCTTTTGGATTTCCCAACTCCTTTTTCCACATGGCTAAAACTCTCTTCCAAGATGCTACAACACAGGTTGATGTAAATGGAATTCGCACTAAAGGGTTCTCTCTTGAGAGGTCAATAAGACAAGGATGTCTCCTTTCCCCTACACTCTTTGTTATTGCTTCTGATGCATTGCACTATGTCTTAAGAGACAACTCCTCATCTCCAAGAGTTAAGGACATCACCTTTCCTGATAATAATGAACTTATCAACCTACAGTTTGTTGATGACACCTCAATCCTTTTGAATTTAGATCAAGAAAACATGGAAAACCTCATGAGAAAGATATATATCTTCTTCCATGATTTTGGGGCAAATATTTCTCCTAATAAATCTTGCATGTTAGGTTGGAAAGATGTCCCACCAAACTGGTTGAGGAGATTTGGCCTCCAATGGGGGGGTCCACAAAAGTTAGTGAGGTATTTAGGCATTCCCTTTGTAGTTGACCCAAATCTAAAAGAAATGTGGCTCTGGATAGGGACAAGATTGAAAGGAAAGTTTCTAAATGGAACAAGCAGTTTCTTTCCTTGGTTGGTAGACTTCGGGTTTTTCAAAATATGGTATCTTCATATAGCATATACCTTGCCTTTGTTTGGTTCTTTAGCTCCTGTCAGATTAATGACATCCACAAAAGGATAAGGAAGTTTTTATGGCTGGATGGGAAAGGAAAAAGGAAGAGAAATTATGTTAAATGGGAGTGGTGCACCATGGCTAATATAAGAGGGGGACAAGGTCTAAAAGACCTAAGATTACAAGGAATTGCCTTGGCATCAAAATAGGTGATTGGTGCCTTGGAAGAAGGATAACCTTGGAAGGTTCTCATTCTGCAAAACATTCTAAATTTTATTCACAAACAAGAAAAATCATGGAAACTTCTGCCATTTAGTGATATCCTTAGTAGTGATCTTCCTATGACACCTACAGGCTCCAATATTTTCAGGTCTATATGGAAATATGAGAGGTGGTGAAAAAGAACCTAACAAATTGTCACTTCACCAAAAATCATAACAAGACCATCTTGACCAATAGGTATTTGGTGGAATCTAAAGCATAAAGATAAGCCCCTTGCCTAAAATCAAGGCTACTCAACCAAGAGTTGGGCTCAAAAAGGAATCAGGTGTTTTAATGAGATTATGAAAGATAGAAAGTTGAAAGATTGGAATGATTTGAGCTCTTAATTGAATATCCTACAAATTAATTAGAGGATATATATTGTCCTAAGAGAAGCTTGTAGTCATTTTCAATTTCCTATAGAAACCAAATATGGCAATCTACAATTTAAGGAATTTTAATGGCGAGATGGAACCACTCTAATGAAGACAAATGTAAAAGTGATCTATTGCATGCTAACAAAACAAATTGAAATAACAGAGTATGCTAATAAAATATGGGGAATGAACCTAAATAAAAACTAGTGGCAAAAAATATTTCAGAAAAACTAGTGTAAAGAAATAGAGGCTAAGAAAGCATGCTTTAGATGGTTGTTAATACTACAGAAATTGTCTTTTAAAATCAAGCACAATGATATTGATGTTTGTAAACTTTGCAGGGTACCTGAAACAATTAAACATATATTTTTTATTGCATCTTTGCTAAGGAAATATGGAATCTATTTTGTAATGAGAAAAATATATGGGGAAATAATGGTGAACCTATGCCTGATAAAATATTGTTTGATTATGATAATAAAATGAAAAAGGATACTGCTTTATTTTGGCACTACCTCTCCACTAAGATTCTATGAACCATCTGGAAAGCACGGAATGAAGAAAAGTTTCAGGGGAAAAGGAGGTTGCTTACTAGGCCTTGCAAGAGACTCAAACTATACAATGTTACTATGTAGGTGTATATTATAGTGGAGCTTTCAAAAGAGAAGTTATGGAGATTCCTAGAGAATAGAGAGGTAAACATTGGCATCCAAGAAGTGAGGTATGGCCACACTTTGCAAGAGGGCTAGTTAAGTGTAGACATCTTCCTAAGAGCACTATAGGCATTCAAAAATGACCTAAAGGAGGGTCCAAAGAGCAGGACAAAAAAGGTGTAGAATAGCAGAGCCATGGTTGAGACACACTGAAGTTGAACAAGAAGCAGTTGAAACTCTGATGAACCTAAAGTTTGCAACAAAGGATAGAGTATTCAAGGGTGGAAATAGAGCAGGATGATCTCTGCAGAAGAGCTACAGTATGATTTAAAATAGCAAGTGTGTGTGTGAAACGTGGGGGATTAGCAAATCAATAATAAAACAAACAAACATCAATGAGACGTATTATATTAAAGATTTGAATCGTAGAACTACTCTATTTGCAGCAAAACAAATCTCTAAAAACGTTCCATTGTTCTCTATTCTCAAGGATTCATTAAATCATTTGGCTCTCAGATTTTATATGTGCAATATGATTGTTAGAATGACAACTTGAGAAATGAGATGTTCAAAATGCAAGAAATATAAGTTCCTACATGAAGTATAAACTATGTGATAAAATCCATGATGCTATGATAATGGTGATATTGACAAATGGATAATGATGCTAGACTATGTGATACAAATGTTGCATAAAAAGCCAAAATGATTCTGCATATGCTCAAATATTAACTATTGATATGATAAACTAAAATGCAATTACAAACTAAGACATGATTCTAAGTTAGAATGATAAAGTTGCTAAATGCTAAATGATCAAATTCTAAATGCTCCAATGCTCCAAAGCTATTCCTGCATAATAAATTTGTTAAAAGATGTGATTGATAATGTTGTAACAAAGAGTTGTATTTATAGGATTTTCAAAGCATCTTGTGATGTGGCAGCGATCGACGGTCCAAATTTAGACATGAGGGATGAACAGTGGAGATGGAAGAATCAAGGAAGATGTTCCCTTGACCAAGGGCTACATGCCAAATAGATGAAGGAATAAAGTGTGAGAAAAAACCATGTGTTAAAAGTTTGTTAAAGATAATTGGTTGAAAATAATGTAATTAAATATTAGTCATATTTAATTACATGTGACATTTGATGACATGGCCAAAAAGTGTTGTAGACATGTGACTAAATTTGAATTTGAAATTATTCAAACTTAGTGAGAAGATATTTAATTAAATAAAAACAAACTATAGACATTTGTTTATTTAATTAAATTTAGAAGAATGTGGTTTAGGATGAAGAATTTAGAAAAGTGTGAACTATATAAATAAATTGAGAATTTATTTATAAGTAGATGAATTAAAGGAGTTCATTAATTAAATAGCTAGTATTTAATTAATTAATTGTCTTGATCGATTTTAGGTGTATACATTTTTCCCCTTTTTGAAGTAATGTGTTTACATGTTGCTTCAAAGAAAAATTTGCTACTAATGTCGACAAAAAAAAAAAATTGATGCCCCAGACGTTGATTTTCAAGTGATGACGGATATATACCCCCTCAGGAGATAAATCAGTGAATTTTTGAATTTTTTTGGATTTTTTGAAAATTTTGATGATTTTTCAATAATTTGATGATCACAAAATTTTATGATTTAGAAACGATTTATCTCCCAAAAAATTATGTTTAAGCCACCAGGTGATGAAATTATTAATTAATCCCTTATGTTGCCTCCTTGTGTTTGATGTTTGTTGATCACGTTCAACCGATTGATTTGATAATGTTGATATAATAGTTGATGATTGACCTCATGATAGTTGAGGATCAATGATAGGATGATGATGATTGACCTCATGATAGTTGAGGGTCAATGATAGGATGTTGATGATTGTCCTCATGATAGGTGAGGATCAATGATAGATTGATGATTGACCTCATGATAGGCGAGGATAAATGATAGGATAATGATGATTGACCTCATGATAGGTGAGGGTCAATGAAAGGATGTTGATGATTGTCCTCATGATAGGTGAGGACTAATGATAGATTGATTATGATGATGATTTTCCTCATGATAGGCGAGGATCAATAATAAATTCTCACGAGATGTGATTGAAATTGCATTAGAGCTGATTAGGTTGATAGATTGATAAGATTGCTAATTTTTGATATGTTATGATCATAGGAGGATTTCTGCATTTGGTGTAGGCGGATTCAGATTTGATTGGGAAATGTGGTTTGACTTCTCTGATTGATTGATATGCCCTAGCATAGGATTGTTTAATGTACTAAGACTTGATGATGTACCGAGACCTGATGTATACATTGATTCAGTTGAGACATTATGATTTCTACTATTTTTGATGATGTATCTCTTTATATCTTTGGATATCCTTGTACATTTGACATCATTTTGAGTTATATATGACATGTGGCGATGATGATGATTGATCTATGTGCCTATGATGTTTATATGATGATGATTATGATGATTATGATGGATGCATTTAATTTCTATTATATGATGCTTTGTGATGTTCTATATGATGATGATATGATATGCTATGGATGCAAATGATGATGCAACTAATGTATTATGATTCTATGATGCTTTATGAATGATGTCTATATGATGATGATCATGATGATTATGATGGATGCATTTAATTCCTATTATATGATGCTATGTAATGTTTTATATGATGATGATATGATATGTTATGGATGCAAATGATGATGCAACTGATGTGTTATGATTCTATGATGCTTTATGAATGATGTTTTATGCTATGTGAGATGGATTTGATTATGCAAATGATGTGAGATGTTCTATGTGATGATTATGTTGATCCAACTAGTCCTTTGTCAGTCTTGGATTTGAGTAATAACAAATTCATGCACCCTGACAAATTTATCTTCACTATTGGTTTTAGATGTTTATAACAATGGCATTATGTCTTTCATGTCCAATCATGTTTCTCAACAAATTTTTCTTCTTAGAAATCTTACTCTGTTGGACATGTATTTCAATAATCTTAAGTGAACCCAAGATCCATTTTATTAAAGGAGTAAATGATTTCAGTGATGTATCAAGTTCAATTATAGATGCATCAAGTTCAATTATGCCCCTATTAAAATAGAGATTTTTTTCTGCTTGGAAATCTTACTCTGCTAGACATGTCTTTCAATCATCTTAATAGACCAATTTCTTAATCCATTAATAATTGATGAAATGATTTGGATCATGCAAGTGAGATGGAATGCACTTATTTTTGTATTTTCTGATGCAAATATTATGATGGGATGCATAGATGGATGAATGATGTGATAATGTTTTCTAATGTATGAAAATGATGATGCAACTATATGAAAATCATGTGTTTTTGGTTAATGTCAAATGTACTCAATCCATTAATGTGAGAGATAACATCATTGTGAAATTTGTTGTAGCTTTGGAAACCCCATAAATACATATGCAAACTGACATGGATGCAATCTAACTTAGCCATGCAGATCTAATATGCAAATGTTGTCATTGTAATAGTAGATTTTTCATGTTTTTTATCATCATTGAGCCTTTAAAATGTTGAAAGTGAGTACAAGCATTGATGGTATAATTAGACCATGACAACCTGAGTACTACTTCCATGATTTTTGATTTTGCAAGTTAACACAAGCATCTAGGTATAATTAAACTGAGATTACCTAAGCATTACCCACGTAACAGACAAAAGTGAATCATTTTCCTATGCAAATTTGGAATGTCATCAGTGATACTTTGTAGAACACGTCTCACAACAATTTGCACAGTAATAGTGATCAACTCACAGACAACAAACAAAGAAAAATCATACTCCTTCCTAGCTCCTCTAGTTCAATACATCATTGAGTTGCTCTAGAGGTATGGTAACAAAAATCAAAGTACAATAGTTGAACATTCATGCTTGATGTGATAAAGCCATGATTCAGAAGGAACATCATCCATTTGAGGTTTGTTTTGATTGGATTGATTTAGTTGTTTGATGTTCGATATGGATGGTTGATGTGTTCATGATAGTGATTGATGTTCAATGTTGGGTTGCACTATGATCATTTTGTTTGTTGTGTTTTCAGACTGTTGTTTGTCTGCTGGTTTAAGCTCAAAGTTTATTGCCCTCAGTGAGTTCAGGATTTTGTCCCTAGTCTAGGGTGAGACACAACCACAATGCCAGGGTATGTACATGAAGCTTTTTAATGATAGGAAGAATGATGGCGAAAGTGAATGGCGAAAGAGAATGGTCAGAATTCTCAAAAAGATGGAAAAGCTAACCTATCACAAATAACACTTGTTGCCAAGTTTTCACTACTTGCTTTTATTACACTTTTTCAGATTTTATATTTTATTTTTATTTTTTTATTTTTCACTTTTTTTTGGTTCTTACCAAGATGCCTATTTGCCAGGTTTTCATCAAGGCAACCATTTTTTCAAAACATTTTTTGATGTTTTTGTATTTTTTCAGGACTTTTACTGATGCACTGGATGATTCAGGTGTAGAATTTCTTGAGATGCAAGTTGTTGAGGGGTTCATCAAATAAATCCCCTTCAGGTGTGGACAACTTATATGCTCCAGATCCGAAGACTGATATGATGCTCTGATCCTGTGTGAATTACCGCATTGGATGAAAGGACCCGATTGGAATAAATAGTATGAGTGGAAAGTATGATGGATGATAGATATGATAGATAAAAGAGGATATGATAGGATCCCTAATGTGCACCCTATATGGGCCATCAAGCTTTAGATAAAAAGGAGCTTGGGCAACCGATGAGTTATAGTACGTGAAGGGGTCGCCATCAAAGACACATTGAAAGACATCACCAATGGAAGTGTAATGATCTGATGGGTATGTGAACATGGATGAGTGGGAGGGAATATGTGGTATGAGTGACATGGATGTAGACTGTGAATCAACAAGTGCTTTCTTTTATTTTATTCTTTGATAGATGCTCCTAGTGATTTTTGAGGGAGAGGCATGTTTGGAGATCAACTTTTGCTCGCTTTTATTTTTTACTTTGATTTTTCATTTATCCGATAGCTTTTTATTTTTTCTAGGGGACTTGTCTGGATCTTTCTTTCTTCTTAATTGGTTCAATATCTTTTTATTGTGGCTAAGGGACTTTTCTTGATCCTTTTTTGTTTTTGATTTGTCTAATAGCTTTTTATTTTGGCTAAGGGACTTCTCTTGATTTTTCTTTCGTGGAAAGCTTTCTTTTGATTTTGAATCTCCATTTGAAAAAGGAATTTTTAGCTTTGATTTTTTATTCGCCTCCTTTATATTTTCTTTAGATGATATTTGTTGATCCATGTCTATAAGGTGGATAGATGTGGATGAGATGGATGGAGTGGGAGTGGTGATGTCATCAATAGAGTCTTTAATACTATCCTTTTTGGTACTACTAAAACCAATGGAGGCTTGTACATCCTTAGTGACTTGGAAAGATGGCTTGATAGAGGGAACATTAGGAGATTCATACCCTAGCCCAGGGCAAGTGTGATGGAAGGATGATGAGTGGATTTCCTCAGTAAGATCATGATCAAAGAGTGGGTTATCATAGATATCCTGGTCAAACAGGGGGTTATCATAGGTATCAAAAGCTTTTGTGTAGCCAGATATGGAAAGGGTAGGCGTATCATTAGGATCCCAAAAGGTTTCAATCCCAGCATGGTCATCTTTTTGCATTTCTTCTGTAGTTGTCTTGACATCATTATTGGAAGTCTGACCCTTCTCGATGACAATAGCAGTATATTTTACTAGCAACTCATCCAAATAGTATTCTCCACATCCTAGATCATGGATTTGGACCTTGGGGTTTGATAGTGCAGTGACTGGAGTGGATGCTTTAATGGGTTCGGGATCAACATTTATTTGATGGAATGCTTCACAATTGCTAGGGATGGTGATTTCAACTTTAGGACTTTTATTATGGCCAAACATGAAAGAATTAGGATCTCCTTGTATTGTGATTTCAACTCCATCATGAGAAAATTTCAAGCATTGATGGTATGTAGAGGATACCGCTTGCATTTCGTGTATCCAAGGTCTTCCAAGGAGGATATTATAGGTGAAGGGGAGATCAAGGATTTGGAAAAACACATTCTTCACCACAGGGCCAACTCTTATTGGTAAAGTAATTGATCCCTTAGATGAACATTCCTCTGCATCATATGATTTCATGGTAATTTGTTTACGGGAATCTATTGCACTTTCTAAATAACCCAATGCATGGATAAAATTTAAAGAGCAGACATTTAGACCAGCTCCTCCATCTATTAAAACACGTTTGACCAAACATTTATGGATCAAAACCTCAATATGAAGTGGAGCATTATGCGGATGGGTGAGTGATGTATCATTGTTTTCAGAAAATGATAGGAAATGAGGTGCAGTCACATGTCCCACCATAGCTTGAGATTGCAAAACTTTCGAATCAACTAGTACAATGCTTTGTTTATCATTGATTGGATTACCAACAAGAGAGATGTTAAGAATGGCAGTGTCGTAGACATAGTTTACATTATTTCCTTTGGTGTTTGTTGCAGAGGACTCTCCTTTTTCATAGTTTGGCAGAGGATTCTTGAATGTTCCATGATCATTGTTCGTTTGAGGTCCCTCTACAAATATTGTCTTGTTATCAATAAAATCTTGCACCAAATGTTTCAATTGCATACAATCATTCATTTTATGTCCTTTGTTCCAATGAAAGTCACATAAACGTGCATCATTCAACCATGGTGTTTTAACTTGTGGGTTATAATCTCGTGCCTCCGGTAATGTTATAACCTTGGCTTCAAGAAGATCTTTCAATGTTGATTCTAAGGATTGTCCCAAAGGTGTGAACCTTCTTCAATTTGATGATGGTATTTTGTATGAGGTTGAAGTTGGTTTAGACTCGTTATTGTTTGGGTTGTTGTTTTGATTGGCACTTTGGTTGTTGCTTTGGTTGTTGGGTGGATTGTTGTTCTGATTGTTTTGGTGGCGGTTGTTGTCAAGTTGAATACTGATTTTGTGTTTTGTGTTTCAGCTGAAGCATCATTGTTACCAGTATTCTTGTTTTGTTGCCAAAACTTTGGTTTATCGTTGTTGTAATTGATGGAGTTTGATGAGTTTTTTTCATTGTAAAGTTTTATAACTCCTTTCTTGATCAAAGCTTTTTTTATTTTAATCCCATTTTCAATCAATTTTTCAAAGGTAGGTGGACATTGTAATTCCAATCTATAACTCATTTCATCATTTAGATTGTCGATAAAAATATCCATCTTCTCCTTTTCTAGTATGGGACTGCAATATCTTGCAAACATTCTTCTCCACCTTTGCAAAAATACAAGAAATGAGTCACCCTTCTTTTGTTTGGTATTGCAAAGGTCTTTTATTGTGATTTTGTGTTGAATTTTGTAAGAATATTGAGTGATGAATTTGTTTACCAACTCTTCGAAGGTTTTGATTGGTGGTGCAAGTTTGGAAAACCATTCAAGGAATTGTCCACCAAGGTTGTGTGGAAATAATCTCATCAAGTAAGTTTCTTCATGTGCAAACTCAAGACTCACGGTTCTAAATTCCCTCACATGATCAATTGGATCTATTTTCCCATTGTATTTGTCATACTTTGGGAATTCACAATGTTTAGGAAAAGGAATCATGCTAATATTTTAATCGAAAGGATATGGACAAATGTCTTGTAGCAAGTATCATTTTGAGGTTCCCCTTTGCATGTCAAGCATTTGTTTTTGGAGGTTCTTCATTTGATGAGTTAAGGAAATCACTTGTTCTGAATCATTTTCAGGCTTTTTAGGAGGTGCTTTCAATTGGTTAACATCAAAGTCATCAAGCAATTTGATACCTTGTTTAGCCAGCATTAGGAGGTATTTTTCCCCATTTCTTTCGAAAATATTTTCTAAGCATTTGTGGAAATTTGGATCTTGTTCAGCATGGTGTATGTCTTCCTCTATTATTTCTTCACTTTCAGTGTTGGTTCCATGGAAAGGATTTTCTTCAGGTTCAGCCATGGTGTTTTGAGTTTCAATGTTTTGGGTTTCACTATTTTGAGTTTTGATGTTTTGAGTTTTGATGTTTTGGATTTCAAGTTCTTTTTCCTTGAGTTTCTACTTTTGTAATCTTGTTTGAACGAGCATGCAAGTGTTACACTTTGACTAAACTATGATCTTGGTTTGGAGTAGTGCCAAGGATGTAAAGTAAGTCAAATAGAATGACAAATTATATTAATGAGACTAAGTTTAATTTGATTATACAACTTTGTTTCGTGATGAAGGATGATAGATCCTGATGATGAAACTTAGCTTAACAATCAAGGATATGATAGGTTTGATGATTTAGGCACTTTGGGATCTAGGTTTAGATTGGAGAATTCCACTTGTAGATGTCAGTTTTAACAAGTTTAGCCTTTGTGGTACCTGAGGAATGATTTTAGGCTAAAAAAAATTCCAAATTTTGGTTCAAACTATGAAACAGGGGATAAATTCAACTCTTGGGTTTTGCATTTAATGGATGCACTAAAACTAAGCCTGGATGCATATTGCACAGATGCACTAAAAAAAGAATGAATGTGCTGGAAGATTGCACAGATGCACTATAATATTGTATGAACGCACTAAAACAAAGGGTCGATGTGCTAAAATATGTAGTGTATGCGTTATAACAGAGGGTAAATGAGCTGAATTGGGAAAATGTCATAGTTTCTTGCAAGTTTATTTGATTTTTTTTATTTTCCAGTCAGAGAATTGGTTGTTTCGAATGATGATTTCTTAATCAAGGTCTTCACTTCCAGTGTGTGATGCTTTGTTTGAAATTTGTTTAAAAACACATTGGTAAAACACATCAAACATGTACAACTTAAGGTTGTGTAGGACAATATTTACTAGATTCCCACTTGGATTTTACTCCAGTTGCGCCTACTTTTAGCAAATGATTAGAAGCTTGACCCCATTGGCTCCCCTTCACGGCACTCACTTCTCAAGGCAGCCAAGCTTTAATACCCATGAATCTCCCATGGCATACTTCTCATCTCTACTAAAAGCCGCAAAAATGTGGGACGACTTCAAAGGTTAGACCTTTGGCGCCAGTAAATAAAATGGGATTTTGGCTTACTATAACAAAGGGTTCTAGTATAGGCATTTCATTCATGGGAGATCATCCATTCGACAAGAGACCATTGTTTCCCTTCTTGTCGAAACAATCCTCGTGATACTTGAACTTTCCTCAAGTACCCACATTTATATCCCGGTTGGAAGTCGCTTGGCTTTAACGTGTTACCGGTTGGGACATTCCCTTGGGTGATTAATTTTTCCCACAAGGTAGGCCCTCTATGGATAAAACAAAATAAAAATGAATGGGTTTGGATTTTTGGTCACCAAGTTAAGGGGAGAGCATATGCCTACCATTCATCAAGCACAAAAAACATGGTGTTCTTTAACCTTTTAATTAAGCTAGATGTCTATCTTAATCAAAAGAAAGCAATAATATTTTTAGCCCCTACAAACACCATTAGCAGTTTCAACAAATGTATTTGACAAGCGTATTTAGTACAATGGATATCAAATTCTTTTTCTTTCACTTCAATGCTCCATTTTCCTCTTAAAACTTGTAATAAATGCTCAAAATGTTAGATGAGATCAAGAAATAAGAAGATGTAAGGGTTAGATGAATGATTAAACATAAAAACCCTAAAACTTAGACCAAGTTACAATGTGATTTGACTTTAGGTGTAAAATTGAAAATTTTAACTCTGCAAAAATTGAGAAACACCTACACCATTGCATAGCTAATGAAATTATACCCCATTTAAAAAATAAAAGCTTTGAAAAAGACCTTTGTATGACCAAGATATGGCCATTTTAAGATTGACTATGAAAGCGTTAAAACAATCATCTTATGCACTAAATATCATTCGTATGCGCTAAAAGAAGTATCCAATGTATACGCTAGAAGATCATTCAGATGCGCTAAAAGAAGTATCCAAATGTATGCACTAGAAGATCATTCAAATGCGCTAAAAGAAGTGTCAGATGCGCTAAAAGAAGGATTTGATGCGCTATAAAACTCCTTGTATGCACCGAAATAGATGTTGGATGTGCTAAAAGATCCTCTAGATGTGTCGTAACAATGATTGCATGCGCTAAAAGAATTTCTAGATGCGTCGAAAGAACTCACGGTCACGCTAAAAGAAATTCACATCCAAAATCTACAAAACAATTTTCCAGAAACGTTAATAGAAGATGCTAGGCCCCACAGTGGGCGCCAATTTATGTGTGTGTCAAATGTGGGAGAGTTAGCAAACAATAATAAAACACACAAACATCAATGAGACATATTATATTAAAGATTTGAATCAAATAACTACTCTATTTGCAACAAAACAAATCTCTAAAAAGGTTTCATTGTTCTCTATTCTCAAGGATTCATTAAATCATTTGGCTCTCAGATTTTATATGTGCACTATGATTGTTAAAATGACAACTTGAGAAACGAGATGTTCAAAATGCAAGAAATCTAAGTTCCTACATGAAGTATAAACTATGTGATAAAAGTCATGATGCTATGATAACATTTGGTGATATTGACAAATGGATAATGATGCTAGACTATGTGATACAAATGTTGCATAAAAAGCCAAAATGATTCTGCATATGCTCAAATATTAACTATTGATATGATAAACTAAAATGAAATTACAAACTAAGACATGATTCTAAGTTAGAATGATAAAGTTGCTAAATGCTAAATGATCAAATTCTAAATGCTCTAATGCTCCAAAGCTATTCCTACATAATAAGTTTGCTAAAAGATGTGATTGATAATGTTGTAGCAAAAGGTTGTATGTTGTATACATGCAACTAAATCTAAATTTGAAATTATTCAACTTAGTAAGAAGATATTTAATTAAATAAAAACAAACTATAGACATTTGTTTATTTAATTAAATTTAGAAGAATGCGGTTTAGGATGAAGAATTTAGAAAAGTGTGAGCAATATAAATAAATTGAGAATTTATTTATAAGTAGATGAATTAAAGGAGTTCATTAATTAAATAGTGACCAATTTTAGGTGTATATAGCAAGTGCTTTTATATATTTGGTATATATCTTGAACTATATATTGTAATATTGTATACCTTTTGTATGATAGATAGGAGGTCTAGCTATAGTTTTTGTATAGCGCTAACATCTAATAAAGCATAGAAAGATGTAACTGGGACTAATAATGCCCATATATAAGGTTGTTGATATGCAGTAACACTCTGAAGTTGTAATCTCTATAAGTTGTTTCCTCTATATAATAAAAAAATATATCAATTAACATTTGCATATGTAATATAACATCTATTGTTATATTATATTATATATATACTTGTTTATCTAATCATCATTTACCAAATCACTAACTCACACACACATGCAAACATATACATAGAAACATATATCTTCATATCCATTGGTCAGTGTATATATATATATATATATATATATATATAGTATATATATATATATATATATATATATATATATATATATATATATATATATATATATATATACCTATAAGTATGAATATACAAAGAACTTACTCTTAACACAAACACATAACCACATACTCCAAAACAAAACAATCAAAAATTAAGACCAAAGTAATTCATATCACCCCCAAACTATGACCAAAGATTACTTACCTGATTCATGAATTAACTCAACTCTACTAAACCAACTAGGGTGTGAGTGTGTGTATGCTCAATTAGGCTTATTAGGGTTTCCAAACCAAGTTTTTCTCTTGAGTGATACTTGTTAGTGTGAATGGGGTTATTTCCTAACTAGATATTAGTGAAGACCTATTCACATCATTAATAAGTTTACTTAGGAGTTAGTTTCCTAGGTGGCATTCTAGAAACTAGTATAATTTAATGGAACCATATCTCATTAATAGGTATGTAGTTATCTAGGCATTTAATACTTCTCTCATGCATTTTTAATTATGCTTTAGGCATTTAATGTTTGCAACTAAGGTTGTTATCTAACTACCTCTCTTCTTGCCTATATAAGGAAGGCTCTTGTACATTTGTAAATCATTCTAGATCAATTCATCATAGATCATCATTTGATCAAGTTGTCTTCTTTCTCATAGTGCACTACTTTCTTGTTCATGTGGATGGTATTCTTCTTGGTGATCTATTGAAGAACTATAGTTTCAAGTGGGTTATTGCTCCATATTTCCAACATGGTATCAAAGCTTAGGCCACAGGTGATCCATCTCATATCACAAAGTTGAGCTGAGGAGATCATCGAAGGTTGAAAGGTATTCTTGAAGGGCTAGTTGTTTTCATCTGGAAGACAACTAATTTCTTAGGCACTTTGGGTGAGATCTGACCTCGTCATTGTGTTTAGAAGGTTCGAAAACCTAACGATCGCCTACCCATTCGTCGAAATTCGACTTTGTCATCCGGAGGTCATCAAAGGTTTTTTGCAACCATATTGAAGGAAAGCGTATGAATCGTACAAGTGTTGGAGAAAAAAATTCTCCCTCCTTGTTGCAGAAAAAAATTTATCCTCCTCTGGTCGGCATATCATATTGTAAGTTAAAAAAAAAAAATCTTATTTGGTTTTTTTTTTCAATAGTTTGCAAAAAATATTTATAAGGGTTGATTAATATTAGTTAGCATTAATATAGTTTCGTGGCATTGTTTTAATTTCTATGGGCATAATATATTTTGGTGGTCGGTTTATATGAGTCGACTTGCATATTTTATTCAATGTGGGTTTGAAATTTTTTTAAATCGGCATATATATATATATTAGATTTTGATTGCTCAAGGCAATATCAAAACCTTTGAATATCCTTTTAGTCTAATTTTCTTCACAACTCATAGGTTCTTTGGTTAGCGCTTTTAATATTTTGCAGAGGCATTGATTATCATTGTTGGGTTGCATTTATTTTCTGTTGCTTGTTCATTGAAGATCTCCCGCCAGCTCGTTTACCTACTGTCCACCGTCCGTCGAGATTCTTACTCCACCGCCAAAGTCCCTAGCGCCCAACAAAGGTCATATTGGGACCGGGTGCCATATCACTGAGTGGAGGAGCCACCCCACCTCTGCCCAACCTCAGCCCCGCCACTGCCTATTGGGTGGCGCATCATTTTTTCGTAACTCGGTACCCCGCGATCATATTGTGGACCAAGGGCTAACTTTTTTTTTGCCCTGAGTGCTTTTTTTTCATTTGGTTAGCCTGCACCCCCTAATAGGGTATTATTTTTCAACGAAGCGTAACTTTTCACTAAGTTATCAAATTTTCACAAACAAAATATCATCAGAAATTTGGTTTCGTGTACTTCACAACCACGCAGAGTATTTTTCCATATTTTGTTGAGTATGAATCATATCCATTTGAAGTTAGTGCTTCCATTTAGACTCCTGAGCTCATAGCTTTTCACTATTTTATCGGATTTTACAGATTCTAGCAGCATTGTGAAGGTGATTCAAAGTTCTATCATTCAGTCCATCCACTTTTTTTTAGATTCAGTCACAGGTTATTCTATCAAGTTTTTGCAATTTGTGGAATTTGCTTGATATCTTGGATATACTGCAATTTGGAGAAGGTTTGTTTGCATTGGAGACTTTATTTTCACTGGCACATCATATTGTGGAGGTTTCACAACATTTCTATTAGATATATTTTCCTCTTGGTAGTTTTTTGTTTTGGCACACATGGCAAAATCAAGATTTGAGCTTCTTACTCCTCACAATTATCACACTTGGAAGGTGAAGATACAAAGGCTAAATTGGTCTAAGGGATTGTGTCTACCTTGGCTGAGGAACAACCAAAGTTCACTAAAGAATATGAGAAGTTTTCTCATCGGAACAAATGTGATGAGGAATAGGCTTGATTGCATTGCATGTTTTTTACTCTTTATTCTTCCATATTGAGGAGTGTTCTACACCTAGACGGGTATGGGACAAATATAAGGATCTCTTTGGTTCAATCATTGACGTTAGAACATTGCAATTAGAAGTTGATTTGGCAGCCCTTTCCACTGATGCATATCCTACAATTGAGGACTATTTGGTGAAGTTCAAGTCTTTGTGTACTCAATTAGCAGGGTGTAAAAAGGATAAAACTGATAAGGAGTGCATATTATTGAACTTATCAAAGTTAAACAATGCATTTGCCTATTTTGCTACTTCTTTCTATTCCATTATGGATGGACTACGTGATATTTTTTTCCTACCATCATTTGAGGTTCTTTGTGAGGAATTGACTAGGGAGCAATCTAGGCTTAGTCAAAATTATGTCACTTCAAAGTCTCATGCATTGCTCGCCACACCACCTAAGGGGAAAGGGAAGAAAGGTAAACCTAAGATAGGATCTTGTGAGACTTCCAACACCTCTTCCAAAGAGGGAAAATATAAGGAGAAGCCCATAGGTACCTTTTGCCAAGGGAGATGGCATAGTGAACAAGGATGCTTTAAGAAGGAGATTCATGAGTTAAAACAACTTCTCAAGGATCACAATATTTCAATTCCTTCTTCATCTAGTTCACCTTATTCTTCTACCACACATGAGGAGCCACCACCTAAAAAGGAAACAGAGGCAAGGGTCAAGCATTGATTACTACATTTGTTGATAGACATGAAGGATGGATTATTGATTCGGGAGAATCAATGCATGTTACTAGGTCTTTTGATCACATTGTTCCAGGGCCAGTTAGAGCACCTGAGTATGATAGAATGTTGATTGCTAATGCTGCCATGGTTCATGTAGCTCATAAGTGTGATATTAATGGGTTCAGGTCATATCCAAGATGCAATTTACATTCCTCATATGGCACATAATCTTCTTTCAGTTTATCAGATTACACAAGGAGGCAATACAATTGAGTTCACATCTAAGTCAATTCTCATTTGAAATGATCTTGGAAAGCTCATTGTTGTAGGGGTGGTCGATCCTCAATCACGGGTATATACCTTCTCTCATTTTTATCATGATGATGATCCTTATATTCCTGAGTCCCCAAATTCTAGGGAGGATAGTAATTCACCTAATGGTTGTGGTGGTTGGTTGAATTTGGCTCTTCTTCGTGTGGCTCCATCATCATCTCATTCAGTCTAGCAGGACATATTCAGTTTTCCAGGCTTGGGATTATAGGATGGCTTTGTTTCAGGTATTGCAGACTTGGCTATTTCTACAGGTTTGGAGGACATTCTTGAGGGGATATCTCTCCTCTATGCAAATTCTACTTTGGAGAGTTTTCTTGAGTCTCCACATTCCATTGTTTCAACATTGATTGGGGATCCTGATCTTGGTGAGACATCCTTGGAGGCACTTGATTCCTTTTCAGAGATTTCATATATGAGGCTCCTTCCTTCTCACTTCATCATGGAGTTGGAGTTTCTTCAACATCTACCATTGGATTTTTTTCTTCCTAGGGGGAGACATGTGGTTTGTCATCATTGGACACTCTTTTGGCTTCAGACTTCTTTTAGTGGCTTTGAGGACACTTCATTCAAAGGGGGCAATCTAGTCTCCATTTATTCCTTCAATGGAGGGATCATTGTATTGTACTCTTGTGATGGATGTAGTTCTAGGGGACTATTGATGTTGAGACCTCCATCATCACTTCCATTGCTTGTACATGATTAGCATTAGATTTTACATTGTATCTCTTTTTTGGGGAGAATTTTTGTCCCACAAGGTTTTCTCTTTTTCTCCATTTGTAAGAGATTGCATTTTCATTTGTACATAGGTACCTAACATGGCCTAGTAGTCGGAACCCATCATATTGCATTATTTGTATCATATCTACACTCCCAAGTTGCACTTATGGGGGGTGTTATTGTGAATGGGGTTATTTCCTAACTAGATATTAGTGAGAACCTATTCACATCATTAATAAGTTTACTTGGGAGTTAGTTTCCTAGGTGGCATTCTAGAAACTAGTATTTAATGGGATCGTATCTCATTAATAGGCATGTAGTTATTTAGGCATTTAATATTTCTCTCATGCATTTATAATTATGCATTAGGCATTTAATGTTTGCAACTAAGGTCATTATCCAACTACCTCTGCTTGCCTATATAAGGAAGGCTCTTTTACATTTGTAAATCATTCTAGATCAATTCATCATAGATCATCATTTGATCAAGTTGTCTTCTTGCTCATAGTGCACTACTTTCTTGTTCATGTGGATGGTATTCTTCTTGGTGATCCATTGAAGAACTACAACTTCAAGTGGATTATCGTTTCATATTTCCAACAATACTCCCTCTCTCGTACCTAAGGGCTTGACTCCTTCCTGCATCCAACTTAGTGCTTCACAAAGGTAGTTAGTTCACATGTAATTCATTTGCATTCTAAATCATTTGCATCATCAAATCATTAAAGTAATCACATTGCAATACATACTCATACATCACATGTTCCATCATTATAAAACATAATCATACATTTAAAAGCAATAACATCTTAATGCATATTTCAATATTTCATTCACCTATTGAACGTATTAAAGTTTCGATTAACATTTATCATCATATTTATTTACAAGGTAAAAGTAACCTGGTAACTAAGAGATGAGGTGTAACATTTACCAAAATGTGGGATCCATGTACAAAGAACGTATTTATATATATTATTAAATATATATATGCTAGTAGCATTTGCAATGCGACATGAAAGACAAAAGTAGTAGGGTTAGGAATGGGGTTAGCTTTAGGAATGGGGTTATGGTTACAATTAGAGATACAATTTGGTTCACAGGTTGGACTACAGTTACGATGAGGGTTTGAAATTACAATTAGGTTTATGATTTAGGATATGATTAGGGTTAGAGATAAAATTAGGACCATGACTAGGGTTGGGGTTAATGTTAGTATTTGGATTAGGGTTATCATTTAAAATACAAGTAGAATTAACGTTGAGGTTGGCATTAGAATTAGGATTAACGCTACGATTAAAGATAGAATTAGAATAAAAGGTAGGATAGGGTTAAGGTTAGGGTTAGGGTTATAATTAAAGTTAAGATTAAAATTAGGAATACAATTAAGGTTAGAGATAAAATTATGATTAGGGTTGGGGTTAATGTTAGTATTGGAATTAGGGTTAGGCTTAAAAATACAATTAGAGTTAGGGTTAGGCTTAGCATGAAAATTAATCCTAAACTTAACGCTAATCTTAGTTGTAAACCTAACTGCAAGCTTTATTCTAAAATTATAACCTTAACTCTAAGTTTAAATGAACCCTAATTGAATCTTAACCCTAGTCCTAATTGAATAATATCCCTATTTGAACCCTAACCCTGATTAAACCCTAACCCTATTTGAATCTTTATTATAAGATTAATTAAATACTAATTATATATCCTTATTGTAAACAATAACTATACCCTAATTTAACCCTTGCTCTAACGATAAACTCCATTTGCATCATAACTGAACCATAATTTGACCCTCACCAAACCTATAACCCTAACCCTATGACCCTCACGACATTTGTATAAAACCTCGGACTATGAGTAAAAGATGTTACAGAATAATAACTCGACCAAATAAAAAGCATGGTGAAAGCGTGGAAGGATGGCAGGTCATAAAATACAGATGTCAACAGCACAGTGCCACAAGCAATGCAGAGAATTACGTGGAGACCTGCATGCGTAGAGGAGTGTCAATTTCAGACGCTTAACCTCATCCTGCTTTTGCCTGCGCATTAGTAAAGGCTTTCAAACAATGATTTGTGTTTTATTAACCCTGTGAGACTCATCTATTCTTCTGGTGCTTCTTTTTTTCCGAATCGCATGTCATTTTATGTGAGAAGGACTGCTCTTGATGTCTGTGTAAAATCTGGAGAGTTAAGCAGTCCCATCTAGCACAGTCCAAATTGCGCGACTAAGGCATGGCTACTGGCCGTGAACTGGTAAAATACTTTTTACAATGGAAGATTTGACATATATATGAGATGCAACCTGCAGGGCTTGTATTTTTGAGTTGGGTTTTCATACTTATATTTGTATCTATATTTGCAACTGTTTAAAGCTTTAAAACCAACCAATCTAGTAAGATTCCGATTCAACCCTGGTGACTATATGTTACTCAGGTGCGTGGAAAATCATGATCCCACAGTTTGGTAAATGTTCATTTTTGTACATCTGCTTTTCTTATGAACATTACATGGGACAGTAAAGTGGTATGGAATATATGAAAAGCAGTTGTTGCCATGTGATGGCATATATTCCAATCTACAGCCATGTGATGGCATATATTCCAATCTACAGCATAACATCTGTTATACAAGGAGGTCTAAGGTTTGCTTATCAATAAAAAATTTATGTAAGCGAGAATGAAATCAAACAATACAGAGAATTAGATCTGGAGATCCGCATGTGGACTGTCAATTTGAAGAGGCTGAATCTAGTTTATATTTTTTCTGTGGGTGTTGCGGTTATTTCGGGAAGCTAATTCTGGTAAGAAACTTTTTGTATGCGAAAATACCATGAATAGATTTTAAAAAATATGGTGTGTATTTTTTGTCATCAACAGGTGTCAATGATGTTAATTTGATTTTACTAGTTTGCTTTTATCAAAACTATCATGTGTGACCATTTACAGCCTCTTACAATATGAAAGTCATTTCTGTTTTTTGGGTTATAATATGAATGAGGTATCCCATTTTATAGTAGTCTAGGAGTATCGGGAAATTTATAAATTGTGTTTTAAGTTTATATAAGTTTGAGAAGAAAGAAAGATGGAGGAAACTATGGCTCCTTGGCAAAAATAGGATGTATGGAGAGGAAATGGAGCGAATACTGTTGGAAACATAGTAAGTTTGAAGTCTTGCAATTTGTAGGGGTTAGGTAGAGTATTATATTTCCAAAATCTAATACAATTATGTTGTTCCGCCAGCCTCTAGAAATGCACAGGACAACATACCGTCGCAAATAGCATATATATTTAGCCCAATCACAGATTACAAAAAAATCTACTAATATTGTTGTGCATGCCGTAACTTCAGGGAAGGCAGTGTATACAGTATTTTAATACTAGCAGATTTTGAACAGAGATTGTGTAAAAAATTGTACAAGTTTACTGTTTACATTACAATTAGTTTAAGAGATATATTTCACAATTAGTTGAAGAGAGAGATTTCAAATGATAATTAGAAAAACACTTCAAATTGAATTCAACTGTACAAGATTTTCCTTAGCACATTCAGCAATAGGCTCTTACAAAAAGATTTATACAATCATCAAATTAAGAGAAAGTAACCATTATCATATCACATGCATAGAAAGTAAAACAGTAAGCAGAAATAAAATTGTAAACAACGAAACAGTAAACATACCGCGTAACCATTTTCATATCACATACATAGAAAGTAAAATAGTGAACATACATAAAACAGCAAACAACGAAACAATATACATACTGTTATATTTGTATTCTTCTATGTGTTGTCCACTGCAAATTCAGACAGGCTTGGTGATAATCTACAGTAAATGCTGAAAAAAATGTAATCAAAACAAATCTGATATTTGTTAGGAACCATAAGTTTATACGAGCGGGCAGTCCCCTAATAAAAGGCAGTAGTACAATTGTATTGAATGTTTAAATGCTTAACCATATTATGCCTAACTTTTTAGTTTTGAGGCAACCTTCTTTGCTTTAGTTTTTAACTTCTCTTTGGCCAGTTTGAAAAAGTTGTGAATGCCAAGGAGCTTGTATGGTGTAGGCTGGATGCTCATATCGGGCGACAGCCATTGATTAAGCTTATGTGACTGCAGACAATCCTTTGGCTTGTTATTCACAAGAAGATTGGCAGAAGGAATTAAATGCGCTCCCACCTTCTCGTCTCTCCCGAATAACACGGGCAACATGCCTCTTATGCAGTGCAAAGCAGCCTGATCCGCCAAACCCTCAAATCCCCAGAAGCGCATTTGCCCCTGGGTGTCAAAATACTCCTCGTATCCAGAGCATATAAGATCATGCCGATTGATGTACAATGTGGGAACCCACTGGTCAAGACTCATAAAGGCCTCTTCATTCTCTGACAGCCCGCTTCCGCCCAGATGCTGAAGTTGTTCAGCTAGCAAGACAGTGAGTATGTCCTTAGCAATATGAAACACCCTCTTTAGTCCTTTGTGCTTAAGGACCTCCGGGACAGATACAAAAGGTGGATTGAAGAGATGGGCATCTAAGTAACGCTTATCCAATGCAAATTTCCTTCCCAATAATAATCCTAATGCCGCACCAAGAGAATGCCCGACAATCCAGATGTTGTTGTTTGCACGGATGATGCTTTCTATGGCTTTGAATGCTACCTGAAAGCGACGTCTTGCTTCATTGAGGGTGTTGAACAAGATGTGTAAATCATCATGGATATCTTCTCGTATGAGGAGTGTTCCTCTCAGTGCCACTACTACATCGGGTGCGAGAGCTGGCTGGAGGCAGCCTCCATCAGCTTCCTCGTCCCAGTTAAAAACAGCGCCAAAAATGGTACCGTCTTTTGGGTTTATCAGAATCTCGATAAGCTGGAACTTGAAGTAGGTCCACCTATAGGAGATATCCTCAATGGAGTTGTTAGAACGCCGGTTTTCCATGTCGTATACGCTCTGTACTAGATTCGCTGCTACGCATCTTTTGTAGTGGAAATCGGACCTGACAACAGCAACCCAAAAACATATGAGAAGTCTTAACCCGCTAAAATACATAGAATACTCACTCGTTTCTTAAATTCTTACCAGTTATGTGTAAGAGACAGAGGCTGCCTACTACTCATGTTGCGTTTGCAGCTTTCTAACCGAACGGCCTTTACAACCCTTTTGTCACTGCAGTATAGGGGAAAATCCAGTACAGTACTTGTCACAACGTGTTTCAATAATAGAACATATTCTCATTATTGAATATAAAAATATCACTAAATATTTAAATAAGTGTCAATCATATTTTAACCTTAACACAAAATGAGTAGTATTACTCATCATCCCATACAAAAGTATCTGCTGTCAAAATCTAGGTGCACATAGGACATAAGTCAATGTAATTTATTGCAAATAAATAATACATTCTAAAATATTATAAATATTATGTTACAATCTTCCAACTCTTTTGTACAAACATATACAAATTAATAATTATATTAAATGCACACTAAGAAAATTTAAAATACAACATGTGTACAATTTCTCAACTTCTATATGAAAAAAACAATGTTTCTAAGAGTGTGAGACTGGTTGCTTATGTGACCTATATTGTACTATATTCTAGTAATGAAATGCATGTTTGAAAGATAGGATTTGAGATGCACAAAGTTAAGGTGCACGTCTTAACCAGAACTTTTTAAGTCTGAGTGATGTAGACAGTTCGAAACTATATTTTGACTTTGAGCAAATCCAAATGGAATTCATGGTAGTTCATTCATATGTATTTTGTTACTGATTAATCTGTTGTGTGGCGCTCAGAAAAAGAATTTAGACTTTAAAGTCAGTAAAAAAAACTAAAAATTGAAGTCATAGTAAGATCTTAGCTGTTGTAGAGATAGCGCTAAGAAAAAGAATTTCAACTTTAAAGTCGATCCTAGATTTACTTCTAGCACACAGCAATTTTTTCCCAAGTAATTAAACTCCCGTATGAGTATACATATGCTCACCATCATAATGCTTGTGACCAAACAGAAAGAATGAATAGAATTATAATGCATATGCTTAGAATGTTTATAGTCACCTGGAAGTTGTGAAGAATAACTGAATGGAGTTCGCCTTGTAGTTTACTTGATCAGGATATACATCTAGTGTATGATAGTGAACATCGAAGAATATTGTTTTTACATGATGTATTCTTAATTGAATAATCTTGTGGTTTACTTGATCAGGATATACATCTAGTGTATGATAGTGAACATCGAAGAATATTTTTTTTACATGATGTATTCTTAATTGAATAATCTTGTAATAACATAATGATAGCCTATTAAAAATACAAAGTAGAAATTCAGCTCTGAAACTACAACCCAGTAGAAAGCATCAATCTATCATACTGGGATATGGGATAATCTCAGAAACTGAAACCACACATTTGAGTTCAGACAGATGTTAAGAACACGTTTGTGAACTTTAAATTAAAGAAGCTATACCATATAGATATTGTCTTTTAACTCAATACAGCAGTTGTTAGGTTAGGTTACTAAATAGACTACAATATTCCACCCTGATAGGATGATTGTTATATTGCCTATCAGTTGTTATCTGTGTATCTGCAAAAAATTCAAATTTGATAGAAAGGTGACATTATAACTGAAAAATGTCTGCAGACACCCTACTATGCTTCTAGAGTTGTAGAGGCAACAAAATAAGAGAATGTTACAATACAGCTAAATGAAACAAGATTGGCTAGACATGCCCGGTGAAATCGATAAACTCAGATCCAACAAACTATGAGGCAAACTATGAGGCTTTGAGAATATCCCTGCAAAATTAATTCACCAAAATATTATCCAACAGCGGGATGAATTGTCTACAGAAACAACATCATAGTATAACTGCTTTGCTGTACAAATCCTAAAGTATCAAAATAGTAATAGTGCAAATACATTACAATCTCTAATTCAAGGAAATCTTAACTATTTAACATGCTTGAATGCTACAATCCAGTATATGTTTTTGCTGATAAACTAAAATATAATATGTTCCATTTTCAAACTTGAATAGGCAAAACTAGATTACATGCCCATCAAAGTTCTAGTTGATCAGACCCCACATTCTGAAGCCCCAAACACACTTCCTGTAAATTTTATCTTTTCATCTCTGTAACTTAAGATTTTTGTACTGATAGGAGTTGTCTTCAAACTGATTTAAACACAAAACTTTAGGTACCCAAACAACAACAACGTCATTACATCACACTTGTTGGAAGTAAATTAATTATTGTAAGGCTGTCGGCACAGACCAACAAACAACTCTCCAGAACCATCCAGAATAGTCCATAGCCGACCACGTGCTGCCGCCTTCCCCATCCAGAACCTTCACGTTGAGTCTATTTCATCTGTCCTAATTAAATACTGCAGCTAACAACAATCTGTAGTGAAGGGCTAACAACAATCCTTCCCCATCCAGAACCTTCACGTTGAGTCTATTTCATCTGTCCTAATTAAATACTGCAGCTAACAACAATCTATAGTGAAGGGCTAACAACAATCTACAGTGAAGGAAGAATTTAATATGTATTTGCCTATAAATTGGAAGTAATGAGCAAAACTCTGTAGAGCTCAGGTTTTGAATGACTGAGTTTCTCAGTACTCAGATTGTTCTGAGTACTCGTGTTTTCTCTGTTTTGTCTTTGTGTGGTTTATCTGTTCTTTGCATCTTCTTCCTCCTACAAAGTGGTATCAGAGCCGTAGGGTGAGATCCTATCAGTCTAGCAGTCAAGTATGGTAGTTGGTCAAATAGATGAGTCTGCAGAGCCTCCTAGCTCAAGGAGATACAAGAGCCAAGTTCGAGGTGGTCATCTGGGTTGAAAGTTTGCAGAAGCAAATTCCCAATAAGTTGGCCGTTTTCTGTTTGCTTCTTTTGGGTCCTCCTGATGTTGTCTCTGCAGGGAGAGCTATAGCAATGTTGCAGAAGAATATGTTTGATGTGTAAGCCACTGCTGAGGAAGAAAAAAGCCGCCCTTATGATCAAAGATCTACAGTTTCAATTGAAGACAAAGTGTTCAGCAAGAAGCACAATCGCAGTTATTTATATATCAACAAAAAAAAGTTGAGAATGCAAGGATCTGCAGATCCAAAGCCGCTGCAGTAAACCAAGGTGGAAGAGGTCGATGTCTAAGGAAAGGCAGGCTAGAAGAAAATCGTGCCGAGTCTTAGATACCCATTCTTGTTGTTTGAGCTGAAAGGTGTGCCACTAGTGTTTCGATCACCACAAAAAGAAAGAAAGATCGCTGTTAAGAAGATGATGTAGAAATAATAGAAGACGCCAAGGTAAGTGTTTAAAAGGGAGCGCCAAAAGTGGATGAGATCTGAAGATTAGTGATTAGCAGAAGCTGCAGCTGGTTGATCATTCGCAAGAGAAGAGGAGGTATGCCAGTGTTTTATGAAGCCTGTCCACATCAGATCTGAAGAACCAGTCAAACATGGCATCCAGCAGAGAGATCAAAGGAAGATTGTAGCGAAGAGTAAGTTGTTAAAGGTGATTGTTGTTTGTTGTAAAGTTTGGATGAAAATGTTAAAGGTGATTGTTGTTTGTTGTAAAGTTTGGATGAAAATCTCTTTAATGGGGTGAATGCACGTGTAGTTGTGTGAGGTTGTGAAAATATAAGTGAAGCCCTTAATGGATAAAGGAAGAAATATTGTTGAATGCCGCAGCATTCTGTATGAAAGCTATCTATGAGGCCAATGGAGCTCATTAAAACTAGGATCCTCAAGCACCCGCAGAGTGACTCAATGGGAGGCTCAATGGGAGGTGTTGATAAAACAAGTGAATCACACCTGGAGCTCATTAAAACTGGGATCCTCGAGCACCCGCAGAGTGACTCAATGGGAGGCTCAATGGGAGGTGTTGATAAAACAAGTGAATCACACCTGAACCTACGATGGACTGGTAAACAAGAGGGCCAAAGCTCGTGGTTAGAGCATCCCAACTGCAGCATGGGATTTCCTAGGGCCAAAGCTCATGGTTAGAGCATCCCAACTACAGCATGGGATTTCCTAGGTTCTAAAAGATTTTAAGATGTTGCAGCATCAGTGAAAGAGACTGAGAATGTAATGATAATTCATGGTAGTTGTGATTAAGAGAATGTAAGTGGGTACCTAATAAGGCTGTAGGCCAGGGCCCATCTTATGGGGGGATATTGGCATAATTAATTTATGGGGGGATGTTGGAAGTAAATTAATTATTGTAAGGCTGTCGGCACAGACCAATGAACAGTCTCTCCAGAACCATCCAGAATAGTCCATAGCCGACCATGTGCTGCCACCTTCTCCATCCAAAACCTTCACGTTGAGTCTATTTCATCTATCCCAATTAAATATTGCAGCTAACAACAATCTACAGTGAAGGAAGAATTTAATATGTATTTTCCTATAAATTGGAAGTAATGAGCAAAACTTTGTAGAGCTTAGGTTTTGAATGACTGAGTTTCTCAGTACTCGGATTGTTCTAAGTACTCGTGTTTTCTCTGTTTTGTCTTTGTGTGGTTTATCTATTCTTTGCATCTTCTTCCTCCTACAACACTCACATATACTGATACAAAAAACTTATTATTTACATGTGATTGATCATAACAAGCCAATAGTGAATGACCCACTTGTTATTAAGCAATCAGGGATTGTAATGGGCTTTATAGTTAGTATTTGGGTTATGCTAAGACTTAATTTTTCTATACAGATTTCATTCTCATTTGGAGAAGCAGAGGAGAAGCATGAAAGCCAGGGGAGCCATGACAGACTTGTATGGCAAGCCATGTTGCAGAGGAGGGGAGTTGTGAACCATCTCAACATCATCCCAAGCAGTAAATCTCAAAGCCAAAAACGCCAAAAACTCAACTGCCCAATGCGTCAAATTAATGAAACATCTGGCATTCACATCATTCCACCAAAGCCCATAGGCAAGGCAAGAAAGTAGTCAAGAGAAAACCACAACACTCCCATATGACCATGCCCACCATGCCCAGTAGAAGAATGTGCCGCCGACCATAGGCAGCTCCTTCCTACATATACAAGACCTGTAGATCCCAGACGACATAGCCATTGAAGCCTCCACCCCTATATAATAAGGCGGAGTGACTGCATCCACATAGATGTTGGAATATTCCATCGTTCGTACACCACTCAGGATTGATTGTTTATTTTGTTTAATTTGTTATTTTTCTATTAGTGTAACATAGGATATGGTTTAATAGTTGGTTACACGTTTGAACCCATCAATATTTTGCCTATGTATTTGTAGAGTCTATCGGAAGAAATATATGAGAAAATATTATCTTTGATTTTCTTTGATATGGCAGCCTACTCCTACGCCCGCTCCTATTGTGCAAAGTTCTCCAACGCCTATGTTGGCCTATGAGCCTTCTCAGTTAGATGATTCAAGATTATCCTTTCCCTGTAATCTTGTCTTCAGTGCTTGGTGTGATCAAAGAAAGATCGATCCAAAAGCCAATAATAGGAGAATGTTGGTTCCATCGACCTTCACGGCTTTATCAGGTGAATAAGATGTATTTTGAAGAGTACGCGCAGTATAAGATTGAATCTCAGTTTGGCTTACTCCAAGGATCCCATATTTTGGCCAATCCATACTTATAGGCATGTGAACTATTTGTGCCTTTGCAGATTTCAGAAGCTAGCTTTGTTAGATGGATTGCTCTCTTAGAGTTGATTTCAGGGTTCGCATTGGCATGAAAGACTCGAAGGACTTTGCATTGGAGTTGTTTGACGCCTTGGCATGAACACGTGGTTTACATGTGTAGTCGATTAGTCGACCGCTCTGGTTTCGTTAAGCACATCTTGCAGCAAATTATTGATCCGCTGCAAGTAAAGGTCGACGTTGTTAATGCCTAGATTATTGTTGATTATCAAAGATAGATGGATTGCTCTCTTAGAGTTGATTTAAGGGTTCGCATTGGCATGAAAGACTCGAAGGACTTTGCATTGGAGTTGTTTGACGCCTTGGCACGAACACGTGGTTTACATGTGTAGTCGATTAGTCGACTGCTTCGGTTTCATTAAGCACATCTTGCAGCAAATTATTGATCCGCTACAAGTAAAGGTCGACGTTCTTAATGCCTAGATTATTGTTAATTATCAAAGATGCACGATGTAAGCACAATGGGAAAGTTGTGTGTTGAACCCCCATATAAGGGCGATTTGGCACATAATCTACTTTGAAGGTCCCGCAATCTATCCATAGAAAGGCTACAAATTGAAGGGTTGTTATCTGGGTTGAGGGTCGACTTGCACACATAAAGGTCAATCTGCATTTTTCAAGGGCATGACGTTCGACTTTTGGTTCACAACCTGTGGGTCACTTGACACTCAAAAGCAATGAATTTAACTTCCAAAAAATTAATCTTCCAAATTCTTCATTGAAATCTCTTTGAGATGAAATAACGCGTAATGATCAAGTGAAGTTGGTTGTCTTCTCAAGAAGAACTCTATCCAAATAGCAAAGATCAATCGGTTTTCAAGTTGGCCTCCAGTTGTGAGGTATGCTCTTGTAGGAAAAGTCGATGTATAGCAAAGATCAATCAATTTTCAAGTTGGCCTCCAGTTGTGAGGTATGCTCTCGCAGGAAAAGTCGATGTACTCAGCAAGACTCTTGCTTTCAGGAGATAATGGGCACAAAACTATGAAGGTCTTGATCTAATTTAGATTTAGAGTTCTTGATTAGTGACTCTAATTAGATAGCAGTCTTTGCTATAGAGAAATCAGCTTTAGTAGTGATGATGTCATAAGTGAATAGACAAGTGTGGTGTCATTTTTTTTTCATTAATTCAGACATGTTTTTAAGTTTGGTGTCTTCCCTATATTAACCTCTCCTCTGCAGCATTTTGTTGATCTGAGTGATGAGAAATAGGACAAGAAAACACTTTATTTTGCTAACACAATGGCAGCCAATTCTCTGAAATTTCTTCTTCCAAATTCCCAATTGCTACACAGGAATAATTATGTCGCATGGAACACCAAACTTAAAACTCAACTTGAGTTTGAGGAAGTTTGGAATGTGATAGTGGCACCACAACACGACATCCAAGTGATGTTAATGAGCAGAAATTTTTTGATCAAGCCAACATAAAGGCCAAATTGATCGTCATGTTCAGCATGTCTAATGAAGTCCAACCTTTCATCTGAGGCTCATCTATAGCCAAAGATGCTTGGGACAAGCTATAAACAGTGTATAAACAGTGTATGAGGCAAAGAATCAAAATCAGATCTTAAATCTACAAAGTTAGCTACATGGCCTAAAGATGAAGAAAGGAGAACAGTTAGAATCCTTTCTTAAAAGGATGCTTGGGACAAGCTATAAACAGTGTATAAACAGTGTATGAGGCAAAGAATCAAAATCAGATCTTAAATCTACAAAGTTAGCTACATGGCCTAAAGATGAAGAAAGGAGAACAGTTAGAATCCTTTCTTAAAAGGATTGCTGATTTGAGAGCTTCACTACAAGTGTTGGGAGAAACAATTGGAGATGCAGTTCTTGTGCCTGTTGTTTTACGGGCACTACTGTCTAAATACACAATGTTTGTGACAATTTTGAATGTCACAGTACAGACACCCACTTTTGAGAAGTTGGTGAACCTATTGCAGAAAGAAGAATGTCTAAGCTAGGATCATGGTGAGGATGATCATGCAATGACCACATGTCATAAAGGAAAAAAGCCTATGAAGCAATTTAATGGAGCTCCCAAATCTGGTGATTCATCCAGATCACAGAAAAAGTGTCAAATTCGTGAAAGGATTGGACATGATGTGAAAAATTGTTAATACAACTCCTTGGCCAAAAGATCATCCAACAATAAATCACATCCAAAGAAGTCATTTCAAAGTGACAATAAATGAAGGGAGTAGAAGAACAAGCAAAAAAAACATGGAAATGAATGAAGGGAGTAGAAGAACAAGCAAAAAAAACATGGAAATGTTGTTGAAGAAGACTCTCTAAAAAAGGAATGCATGTTTTCAATCCACACTTCAAAAGATAGTTCACAATCAACCTCAATTTGGTATGTGGACTCAAGTGCTACAAAGCACATGACTGGATAGGAGTGGTTTGTCACATTGAAACCCCATCATGGTAAAGTCTCTCTTGGAGATGATACCACCTATGACATCCAAGGTATTGGTGATATCTCCTTGCAATTTGGCATTCATCGTTGCAAACTCACTGAAGTTAAATTGTATGTGCCAAGACTAACCAAAAATCTCCTATTTGTTAATCAATTTCTTGATCACAACCTAAGGATTGAATTTGACAAAAACTAGGATAAAAAGGTATGTCTCATCTGAGATAAGTCTAAAAGTGTAAAGAATGTTGCAAGTGCTACATAAATTGGTAAAATGTTTAGGCTTGATACAATTGCCAATAATCAAGCCTTAGAGACTAAGGATAATGATCTTGCTATGCTACGGCATTGTCGATTTGGTCATTTAAGCACTAGTTACTTGCTAACACTTAGTAAGAAAAGCATGGTCAAAGGGCTACCCTCACTTGAGAAGTCGAATTTCATTTGTTCTAGTTGTCTTATTGGAAAACAGCATAGAGCGCCCTTCTATCCTAGTGAGCATCGTGCAACCCAACCTTTGCAACTAGTGCGTACTGATCTGTGCGGGCCCATGACACCTAGTCACAATGGTTTCAAGTATTTTCAACTTTTGTTGATGATCACATAAGAAAAATGTGGGTATATTGCTTGCATAGTAAAGATAAAGCCTTTTCCCACTTCAAAGAGTTTCACACTCTTGTGGAGAAAGCTACAAATCATCCTATTCATGTCCTCTACTCAAATCGAGGGGTGGAATACACCAAAATAGAATTCTCCACCTACTTGAAAAATGGAATTCAGCGTCAACTGATTGCAGCATACACACCTCAACAAAATGGCATTGTTGAACAGAGAAATTGTATCATCATGGAAATGGTTCGAAGCATGTTGAAGGGTTCTCACTTGGGACATGCATATTGGGCTGAAGTTGTCCATACAACAGTTTATCTTTTGAATCATGCACCAACCAAAGCACTTGATGGCATCACACCAGAAGAAGCTTGGAAAGGGGTAAATCCATCTATTTCCATACATGCACATTCCTAAGCAACAAAGAAAGAAGCTTGATGAAAATCCATGAAATGTATTCTTCTTGGTTATAGTAGTGAGTCTAAGGCATATTGTCTTATGGATCCTACCACAAAGAAGATATACATCAGTAAAGATGTCATTTTTGATAGAGAAGAGTGAGTTAAGTTCATCTTCCACATCATCACCTGATCCAAATAGTGCTCCTATTTTCAACATGGATGGGAAAAATAATGGGGATGTTGAGAATCAAACTAACTCAACACCTACAAATATCACAAGACCTTTGCCTAAGTGGTATACTAGTACCATTCGTGATGCAAAGCTAGATGGAGTCTCAAACACTTCCACTTCAGAACCAAGGACTCGCAACATGGCTCACAATGAGGTAAATCTAGCATTAATGAGTTTAGTTGTTGATAATTTTGAACCATCTAATGTTCAAGAAGCACTAGAATCAAAGCCTTGGAAAGTGGCTATGGATGCAGAGTATCAATCCCTCATGAAAAATAAACCTTGGGAGCTTGTTAATCTACGACTTGGTAAGAAAGCTATTGGATGTAAATGGATATTCAAAACTAAATATAAGGTAGATGGTAGTATAGACAAATATAAGGCTAGACTAGTAGCTAAGGGATATGCCCAAAAAAGAAGGGATTGACTATGAAGAAATATTTGCTCCCACAACAAAGATTAAAACCATTAGAATATTTTTTCTTTAGCTGCATAATTTGGATGGAAATTACATCAAATGGATGTAAAAAGTGCATTTCTCAATGGACACCTTAAAGAGGAGGTCTATATGACCCAACTAGAGGGATACATTGCACCTGGTAAAGAAAAAAAGGTATGCAAACTTGTTAAGTCCCTGTATGGTCTTAAACAAGCTCCAAGAGCTTGGTATATTAAAATTGATGAGCATTTGCTAAAAAATGGTTTTACTAGGCATCCATATGATCCAAATATCTACCTCAAGGATCAAGGGGGGGATATTGTGATAATTAATGTAAATGTTGATGACCTAGTTATCACATGCAACTCAGAAGCAATGGTTGTGACAACCAAGATTGATCTTAAGAAGGCATTTGATATGACAGATCTCAGGCTACTGCACTATTGTCTAGGCTTAGAGGTATGGAAAACTAATCACCATATCTTTGTATGTCAGAGAAAATATGCCAAGACACTACTCGAGAAGTTAAGAATGATGGATTCCAAACCCATGTCTACACCTATGGAATCAGGATTGTAAATATCTATTTTTGATCCATCTCCAAAGGTGAATGCAACTCTATCGACAAATGATTGGAGGTTTGATTTACTTGACCTACACTAGACCGGATATTAGTTTTGTTGTTAATTATCTCTCAAGATTCATGCAAGAACCAAAAATCTGTCATTGGAAAGCAACAAAACGGGTACTACAGTATATCCAAGGTACTACGAATCATGGTTTGGAATATAAAAGGAATGTTTAGTTCTTCTTGACAGGATATACAGATGCAGATTATGCAAATTCTATTGATGATAGGAAATCCACATTTGGATTTGTTTTCTTCTTAGGTTCACGACCTATTTCTTGGGGAAGTAAGAAACAAGCCACAGTTGCTCATTCCTCAACAGAAACAGAATATCGTGTGGCAAGTGTAGCAGTTTGGCTATGTTGCATACTAGAAGGATTGGGAGTAATCTCAAAATCAACCCACAATCCTCTATTGTGACAATCAGAGTGTTCTCAAACTTGTTCGCAATTCAGTGTTTCATGAACGGACCAAGCATATTGAAGTTGACTGTCACTTCATACGACAACATGTTCAACAAAACAACATTCAGCTCCAATTTTGCTCAACACAGGAATGAGTTGATATCTTCACCAAGCCTCTTGCACGTGTGAAGTTTGAATCATTTCAAGGTTCTCTTATTAGTACTTTAAAACAATGATGTAATAAGGGGGGAATGTTAGAATATTCCATCATTCGTACACCACCTAGGATAGATTGTTTATTTTGTTTAATTTGTTATTGTCTATTAGTGTAACATAGGATATGGTTGCATATTTGGTTACACGGTTGAACTTGGAAGTGCTATTTTAAAGCACACGGTTCATCAATATTTTGCCTATATATTTGTAAAGTCTATTGGAAGAAATATGAGAAAATATTATCTTTCATTTTCTCATAGAGACCTCAAAACCACAACATTCAAATTCTTGGAAACTCCATTAATTTCATAGCCTATGAAGCCATGTAGGGGTCATGTCGGCCAAAGGATGCATTTTCTTTAAAAATTAAAAAACTTGAGATTAATATAGAAGACAAAAAAACAAAATAGAAGGGAAAAAATGAGAACTTTTCCTCCATATAAAATCAAATTTCAAACACTCAAAATTTATTTGTTCCCTCCTATTGCAACAATGAGGGATTTTGGTTGTGTACTAGGGGCTATGTGTACATGAGCATCAGGGATTATTCCATGTCAATCTAATTTTCCCCGAAATGAAAGAGGATTATACTTTCAAAACCATTTGAAAAAATATTTTATCTATTAAAAATATAGATAAAAAAAACAAGAAAATTATATTAATCGAATGTCATGAAAACACCATTCAATGATCATAACATACATAATTTTTTGAAAGCTTAGAAAGCAAAAAAAACAAACACCCTAAAATAATATAATGAATATATATTTACCAACAAGAGAAGAGATTCTAGTGGGGAATATACACTTTCCGTCCTTATAAATATATAAATCACTTCATCTTATAATAATAATTCATCATCTTAATCTCTTATCGTATACCATCTCAAACTTGGCCTCCTTTGTCTTTTTTCCAACAATTGAAAAACTTGACCAGCACTAAGGCGAGGGCCAATCAGTGAGGCGACCATCCTTGCCACATACTCCCGGGGCCTTCAAGCTCACATTTTTTATTTATTTTCCATGAGACATTTTCTATGTAATGGAAGTATTCAAATAGAACGGAAACTCCTTTTCATAATACAATAAAATAGCCTTATAGCTCCAACCGCATGCTTCCACTGTTGTCCTCGGGTTGTTCTTTAGTTGCATAGAAATTTAATATCTTACCGACGTACGAGCATCTCGGGTGCCCTCGTTAATAATAATAACATTGGTTTAATCTATCCATCTAACGTGTCAATGGCACGAAAAGCCCGTTTGTAAGGCAGTTGTCATCACAACATGCTTACAAAAGTCCAATGACAGATTGAACTGATTTAGGATTTTGATTATGTCCTATACATCGACCTAGGGTTTCACAAAAGTAAATTGAAAATATCCACAACCCACTATTTATTCCTATTCTTTTTTTTCTCCCTTACAAAATGACAGAGTGTGAGCTTTCAATGAGGTTGGATCATGCAAGGCCATTTCTGAGATGGCAATATGATTAGATCGATCCATTACTGCCCAAATTTAGATCTGTACTATTAGAAGTGGGAGCCTCAGAGTGTTGGCACAAGCATGGCAGTTTCTTTGAACATCTCATGGATGTTTATTGAATTCTCAAGCTATGAAATGTCCTTGATTCTATTTCCAGGTGTGGTTTATTTCATTCTGTTTATTCCAATTCTTATGATAATCTTGCAATTTTTCTGCCTAGTGTTGACAGGCAAAAAATGAGAGACCTTATTGGGGATGAAGTAGAAGAGCCTGTGCACATGTTCTGTATTGCGCCTAACGCCTAATACAAATGCTAGATTTATACAAGATCTACAAGAGGCGATTAAGCCATGTCTGTTGAGAATGTGTCTCAAACTCACTGGTGGAACACTCAATCTGTAGCTATCGAACTCAGACTTTTGAAAGTGTTGCATTCTATCTTTATCGTAGTACTGTTGGGTGCACTCAAGAGGGTTGTGGGCTGGCAATGTTACCCGCCATCCCGCGGAGGTTCTCATTTGGTTGTGCAGGCTAGCAGTGTTATCCGCTACCCCGCAACAATAGTTGAAAGGTGCCTGCGGTAGTGCGGGGAAATGTTAGTATCCTGCAAAGGCTTGAATGTGGCTTGCGGTATGGCGGTTGGTGCGGTATGGTGGTTAGGCCTGGAAATGACGGGAAGAGATGGAACCGTGAAAAGGTCAATGGCAATTGACTGACGAGTAGGGTATCGACACGTGGCACAAAGTTACTCGTTGATTCACATCATTGTTGTGAATCAACATGTTCATTGGTTCAACAATTTCAACCTGAGGGTGATAGCTGTAATTACCTGATAACCATGTAACTGCCTGTGTAATCTGGTTGCTCATTGGTTGGCGAATCTAAAAAAATGAGTTATATATATAGAATGTTGTAGTACATTGTTTGAGAGCAAGAGACTGGTGTAAGAAAATGTTGTCCGATTTTCTCTAGAAATGAAACAAGATGTAAATCTCTTGTAAAGGCTTAGAGCCTATAATTATATCTATAATTGTATTTTGTTGCTAAAGAATACAATGGCAATCTAGGCTTTTGGAGTGTGGGGTTTTTTTATCCAAAAGGGTTTTCCCCACGTAAAAATTTGTGTTCATGTTTTCTATTCCATCTTTCATGTTTGTTGATTCTGCTTATTGAATCTATTTAGTGCATGTTGTTGAAATTGGTTAAAGTTGTATAAAATTTCCTCTAAGGGTTAATGTGGTAAATGAATTATGTTTGATTCCGCTTTTATGGCATAGTAGTACGTGCTTTTGAGGCTATCTAATGTAACGAATGTTACTTAAGGCACCTACTGTTCTCAGATGTTCATTCTAGGATGATCCAGATTTCCCTTCAAATAGTATCAGAGCCTTCTTCTGGGATTTGGTTTTTCCTTGTATTACTAGTTTTGGGTATTCCTTCTGTGAAGATTTCTTAGTCTGGCAAGCTTGAGGAAATATGAAGGAATCGGCTAATGATTGATCATTTAGTGAGTTAAAGTTGTTTGCTTATTTGTTTCAATTTCTTGAGACAACTCGCAACTTGAAGGATGGTGAAGAGGAAGAAAATGGAGTTGGTCATATTGAACTGATGTGATATTAAGCTCATAGTTGATAGCAATATAATCCTGATGCATGGGGTTGAATATTTTTTGCTTTGTGTTGCAATAAAGTTGTCATACTGGGTGTCTGTGTGAAAGGCTCCCTGATGATATGGAGAAGCTTGGGTTGTTTTTCAGCCATGGAGTAATGTGCTTATGCTAGGTGTTTTTTCTTGGTATTGGAAGGCATTGTCTTTTGTTACTCCAATTGCATGTAGGCTATGGAGTTGATCATTGGATGATCTGGAATCCTCCTATGGTGCCTAGAAATGATTTTTATCAAGCTTTGGGAAACATAACCTTGGAATATTTTGATGGTGGTAATAAGTGTACAGCTAAATCATGGGTGCAGAAATTGGATAACTATCTCTCTCAGACCAATGCCAGAGGAAGATGCAATTAAATTTTCAAAATTGCATTTGGATGGAGTAGCTCATGGATGGTGGCGTCATGGTTTGGTCACTCTTGGCCATAACCTCATCCACACCTATGATGAGTTTACCAACAAGCTGATTGAAAGATTTGATACCAAGAATCCTAAATTGAGATTCAGAGAATTGGCACAGTTGAAGCAACAAGGATCTTTAGAAAATTATGGCTGATTTTCAGAGGTTATCCGTAATGGTGCCTAACATTACTAAGAGAAGACTTGTGGTTCTCTTTTCTGAAGGATTAATGGAGCCTTTGAAGGGATGGGTCAAATCCTTTGATCCACCAACTTTAGATGAAGCCATCAAGAAAGCGAGGAGCATGGAGTTGGCAACCCCAAGGCCTAAGTTTCATTCGAAACCTTTCAACCACAAGAAGAATAAAAAACATTCTTCAAATCTGCCCAAGAAGTTTCCGCCAAAGATGTCAGAAGAGCTCCAAGAATAGCTTAGAAAATATGGAGTTTGCTACACCTGCCGTGAACCTTGGGTTAAGGATCACCGTTGCTATGGAAGAGGCAAAGCACATCAAATGGAGAGTTATTCTGATTATGGATCATAATCTGATTCGTCTTATCAGCAATACGAATCAGCAAGTAGTGATGGTGAAGAAGCTCCAAAAGAGAAGCCTAAAGAGGTTGGAGATGGTAGTGCTTTAGCACAGCTATCAAGTTTTCAAAAGAATGAATCCTTTCAGGTTCGTGGAGTGGTTGGTTCTCAAAGGATAGTTGCTCTAATTGATATTGGAGCAACTCACAACTTCATTGACGAAGGATTGGTGACAAACAGAAGATTGACGAATGAAGAGTTTGAAGGCTTCAAAGTAATGGTAGCAGATGGTTTCATCATGTCATGTACAAAGAAGATTCCTAACCTTTCTATTCAGTTAGGTAATTATGAAGTAAAAGATGATTTCTATGTTGTTGGTATTGGCGATACAGATGTCAGTGTTGGAATACAATGGTTGTGATCTCTTGGAGAGATCACATTAAATCTACAAACAATGGAGCTGAAATTTTAAGCTAATGGAAAGAAGGTTGTTTTGACAAGGATGTCAAATGGGGGCCCTCGAATTTTGTCCTTGAAGATAATGGAAAGGCTTATCCGTCATGATCAAGTCGAATGGGCAGCAGAATGTATGGTCCTACCAACTGATCCAATGGATGGCACAATGCAAATGTGTGTTGACTATCGCGCATTGAATCAAAAAACAATAAAGAATAGATATCCTATTCCAATGATAGATGAGCTTATTGATGAGTTCCATGGGGCTATGTTCTTTTCAAAGATTGATCTCCGTTCTGGTTATCATCAAATCAGGATGAGGGAAGCAGATATAGAGAAAACAACATTTAGATACCATTTTGGGCATTTTGAATTTCTTGTCATGCTTTCGGTTTGACAAATGCTACAGCAACATTTCAATCTTGTATGAACAATATCTTTAGATAGCAGTTGAGGAAGTTCGTGCTCATCTTCTTCGATGAATCCTCATTTTTAGTAAGTTTTGGAAAGAGCACCTCAAGCACTTAGAAGAAGTGCTTACCATCTTGGAGGCAGACTGCTTGTTTGCCAAATAGTCAAAATGTGAGTTCGGGATGATGGAGCTATTCTACCTTGGCCACATCATTAGTGGTAAGGGTGTCAAAGTTGATCCTGGGAAGATAAAGGCCATTCTTGATTGGCCTCCTCCAAAGAATGTTTCTCTTTTGAAGGGATTTCTCGGCTTATGTGGTTTTTATAGAAGATTTGTTAAGGGCTATTCACATATGGCAGCTCCCTTTACAGATTTCACAAAGAAAGGAACAATCGTATGGACAAACAAGGCACAAGAAGTGTTTGACAAATTTAAGCACATCATAAGTTCATGTCCAGTTTTGGCTCTTCCAGATTTCACAAAACCATTTGAATTGCAATGTGATGCTTCGGGTGAAGATGTTGGAGTTGTTTTAATGCAAGACAAACATCCCAATGTCTTCAAAAGCAGGAAGTTGAGAGGAGCAGAAAAAACTTACTCAATTTATGACAAAGAGATGCTTGCCATCATGCACGCTGTCTAAGTTTTGTCAATATTTGGTGGGAAGCAAATTTGTTGTTAAGACTGATCACAATAGTCTTAAAAATTTTATGCATCAAAAGGATTTGAATGAAAGGCAACAAAAGTGGGTAAGTAAGCTCCAAGCATATGAATTTGACATATGTCAAAGGGAAAAATAACATAGTGGTTGATACTCTTTCAAGAAGACCCCATTTGCAGTCACTTTTTGAGTTATCAGCAGATTGGAAGGAATTAATTGTTGCTAATTATGCTAAAAATCAATTTGCAACCAGCTTGCTTGAAGATCATTTGGTTGATGAGAGATACAATTTGGTTGATGGGTTAATTCTCTATAAAGGTAGGATCTTCTTAGTGCATGAATCTAAGCTTAAAAAGAAGATTCTACAGTCTTTTCATGATGTTCCTCTTGCTGGTCATCAAGGCATATTGAAGACTTACAAGCAGATTAGAGAAAGGTTTGTTTGGAAATGGATGAAGGAAGAGATCATGAATTACATAAGAGAATGTTCTATTTGCCAAAAGAATAAAAATGAACATTCTTTTTCAGCTGATTTGTTGGTTTGTTTGGAAATGGATGAAGGAAGAGATCATGAATTACATAAGAGAATGTTCTATTTGCCAAAAGAATAAAAATGAACATTCTTTTTCAACTGATTTGTTGGAGCCCTTGCCAATTCCAAATCAAAAATGGGAGACCATTGCAATGGATTTTATCGCTGGGTTGCCTAAGGTGCAAGGACGTGATTGCATTTTTGTTGTGGCAGATACATTAACAAAATTTGCTCATTTTTTATGTTGTCACAAATTTATTTACAGCAACTCAAGTGGCTGAGTTATTTTTTAGATAAGTTTTTTGTTTGCATGGGTTGCCTAAAACCATTGTCAGTGATAGGGACAACAAGTTCCTAAATGCTTTTTGGAAAGATATCTTCAAGTTGAGTGGAACAGTGCTTACTCCAAGCAATAGTTATCATCCACAAACAGATGGGAAATCCGAGATTGTCCACAAGTGGCTAGAAGGCTATCTTAGAAATTATGTTTCAAGGCAGCAAAGAGCTTGGATTAAGTGGCTTCATTTGGGAGAGTATTGCTACAACTCTTCCTATCATATGTCAATTAAGATGTCTCCTTTTATGGCTCTTTATGGTTATGATGCTCCTAAGTTTGTAGATTTGGTGTTTGGTGATAGTAGAGCTCCACAAGCAAAGGATATGCTTCAACAAAGCCAAAACATCTTGAAATCTCTCAAGGAAAATCTACAACAAGCTCAAAATCAGCAGATGTTATACGCTGATCAGCAGCGTGTTGAGAGATCTTTTGAAGTGGGAGACATGGTCTACTTGAGACTTTAGCCCTATCGACAATCTTCCCTTAAGAAGAGTGGTGCAGAAAAGTTGAAGCCACGTTATTATAATCCCTTCAAAGTCACCAAAAGAATTGATGAAGTGGCATATGAGTTGTAGCTTCCAACTGAAAGTAGGGTGCATAATGTCTTCCATGTGTCACGCCTCAAGAAGGAACTTGGGCACAATGTGGTGGCTACTTCAGAATTACCTCCATTGGATGAGGAAGGTCAGTTGGTGTTGATTCCAGAAGAGATTCTTGACACTAGAGAGCGCTCATTAAGGAGAAGAACAATCAAGGAGTACTTGGTTAGATGGAGGAACTTGCCTATTGAAGATGCCATGTAGGAAGAACATATTTTGCAGCATCTATCTTTACGGTTGCTTGAGGACAAGCAATCTCGAGGAGGGCAGACTGTATCTCCCCTTCTCATCAATAACTAGCTCAGTTGCTCATCAACCTATTTCGGAGGCCTGTAGGCTAGTTGAGGTAAAATTAGTGTTTCCTTGCTTGGAGGTTTGAGGCATTTCTGGGTGTTTACTATTTATAGTAAATACTATGTTTGGCAGTGGTCCTATTGGTAGTGCTTCAGTTTGTTCTTATTCTTGTTGGAGCAGTTGGTATTTTTGGTATTGTTTCCAAAATACAGTTTTTGATGGCAATATTTAATACAAGGCAATTAATGCTATGTTTCTTCATTGACCCCCCCTTGGTCTAAGGAGTTAACTTAATGTTGATTTAAAAGAGGGTCTTGAAGGGATGCCTTCATGAAGAAGATTATTATTTTTTAATAAAGTTTTATGTTGCCATGAAGTGGGACACCAACCTTGGGGGAATTATGAAATTTGGAAATTTGAAGAGTTTCTTCTGTGACTATTGGCGTGCCTTGAAAGGAAATTGAAGAGTTTTCTTCTTCTCTATAAAAATAAAGCTTTGCTCTAGCATTTGGTATCCATTGTTTATACTAAAGTTATGCTGTCAAAATGACATTGTGATTTCAGCTTCGAGGAAAGCTTACCTCCTAGCCATTTTCCCAATTTCGTGTTTCAAAGATAACACCTCGTTGGTTGTTTGCTGCTTCTCAAATCAGACTAGCAAATTGAGCTCATTGGTTGAAGAATTTTGGAGTTATTTATCAATTTTGAGTTGTTGGTTTCTACATAGCTGAAGGTCAATTTTACTTCCAACACTTTGTATGATTTTAATTTTGTTATGGGTATTCCGGAATATTATTCTAAGGTTGGGGCGACGCTTTCTAGTGAGTTTCAGATTTTTATTTGAAGTTTCTAATTTTTCCTTGCCAAATCACCCTTGCTAAGGGTCGTACCATTTCATGGACATTGGGAATTGTGCCGAGAAATTAATACTTGCTTTATGAAGTTGTTTCTCCATCATGGCATGGGCGCCTATCCTCCAGAGGTTCATTGCAATTGATTTCACGCCATTCGGAGGTAAATTGATCAAGTTATGAGCATTTCATGGTGTTCTCTGTTGGCTAGTCAGAATTTTCAAAACTCAAATTTTTATATCAGATTGCATTAGTTTTTTGTTTTGGCCTTTACTTCATCATCGGAGTGTTAAATCATTGATAGAATTCATTCTCCTCTTCTTAGCATTGTTCTCTATCATTGCAATACTTGTAATTTGCAGATTTCTTGATTGTAAGGTTGAGATATAGTAGTACTAATCCAACCATTGTTATTGTTGCAATTACTTGTAAAATTTCACATTAAATACCCCTGGATGGTTTATCGCCAGTGTGGAGAATGAATGTTTAATCTCTCTTGTACCCACTATTAAGTGGTGAATTCCCACTGTTGAGTGGATGCCCGCCGCAGCGGATGAATTAGTTAGTTTGAAATTTCTATGGCTGGTTATCCGCCTAAGTTTCTTTCATTTTGTAATAAGTATTCCGCCATATGTTAGCACCTCACCCTCAGAGGGATCTTGAGTGCACATTCTTAGCATGGAGTTTATCTTCCATTTCCAGTTGTATCAGTTTCAGTATTGAGTAATCGATCCTAGGGATCCTCTTACCATATGTCTGCCCCTCTTCCTTAAGTGGTTTTAGGGCACATCCTTGGTTAGAATTGTTTTGATAGAGTTTTGGTTTTGGCACTAATGCTAATTAAGTTGGTCAAGTGTTGGTTGTTGTGTAAAATTGTGGCAAAAAAATTGGTTAGCATATTTCTAGTATGTTCACTTGGAGCATGGGATCTCCTAAGGGGGATGGTAAGATCATGATGTCATGATAAGTTCCTGATTCAGAGAATTGGCACTTTGATATTGGTCTGGTGATTCTCTGTGTTTTGGGTGCGTTGGATCATATGCTTGGGAACTTAATGATAGCGCAGTGATGCATTTGGAGATTAGCATGAGATGATTGTTTGCAGGTGCTCATCGATACATAGAGAATAAGGTGAGGTTTTATTTGTCTTGAGAGGAGAGAAGTGTTGTTGATGGTTACTCTTGATGAAGATTATCATTAGAAGCAATCTGACTGTTGTGCTCTCATCATTGTATAGTCATTCAGAATCTCCAGTTTGCAACAATCTATTCAACCCATAACCACCCAAAATTTGTAACTAAATTCACTATTTTAAGGGCCATTTTCTACGGCTCATGAAAATAAGAATCACACTAACTTATTTAGGTTAAATATTGGATTCTGTGCAAAATAAATTTTAATTGCTTTTTCAATATAAACTGGGGCTTTCTGTTGTAGTTTCCTCTCCATTGATTCAGAGATAGAATCCATATATAGAAGATATGGGTTAGACTAGGAAAAAACTATATTTTTTCTATTGTAGTTTCCTGTCCATTGATTCAAAGATAGAATCCATATATAGAAGATATGGGTTAGACTAAGAAAAAACTATATTTTTTCCTTTAAAACACTATGCATTGACCGAGTCTCCTACCTAATGTAAATCCTTGGCTTGAAAAATGGGAAAGTACATAATTGTTTGTCACTCAAATTTAGCTTCTAACAAATATAATTTACCTTTTTAGAGCTGATTTTAGACAATAGATAATAGCTGATAGTGGCATCCCTGTTCTACCGATCAAATATTGTGCAACAGAAATGAAACTAAATTTTGCAATTACTTATTAATATTAAATCATAGAAAGTTGTCATGGCAATTTAAAGAATCAAAGACATTATATTTTGACAGTCCATATTAATGAGAGCTAAGTTACCGAATCATTGCATTTTTGGCCCGATTCCAAGTACAAGACGTACCTAGTTCAGATACGCGACAAATTCCCTGCGGATTTGGTCAAGGCACATCATTTTGTTTGCTGAAACATATTTGATTATGTGGCACTTCAAGGGCGGATCCAAAGCATTTTCAGACTGGCATGATTTTTCATTTTTTCTTGTTGATGTTTTTTCTTGACCCTAACTTTGGCTTTACCTCTTTAGATTTTACCACCTTCATTTATCATTCAACCTTATTCTGTTTAAACCCATGTGAGCAGCCAGCAGCGACTTGCAATATTTTTCAATGCCATTTATGTTTCTATTTCCAGCGGCCATTGACATGACAAAGAAAGGATTTCTTGCAGGTGGGCGGCCATTCATGCGACTGCAGAAAATTGATTTTCTAGGCGCCGTTTCGAGTCAGGTAAGTCCGCTAATGCCTTCTTTTTTTTCGTTTCACTTTTAAATGATAAATATATATTTAAATTATTGTTTTACAATTTTTAATATAAAATAATAAATATAAAATAAATTAAATATTAAAACTAAAATTCTAAAAACTTAAAAATAAATGAATAAACTATAAATTTTTATCATTAAAAATTGAAAAAAGAAATTATGAATAAACTTTATTATAAACTGAATCTTTTTTTGAGTTTCAATTTATAATAAAGTCTATTCATAATTTCTTTTTTTAATTTTTAATGATAAAAATTTATAGTCTATTCATTTATTTTTAAGTTTTTAGAATTTTAGTTTTAATATTTAATTTATTATATATTTATTATTTTATATTAAAAATTGTAAAACAATAATTTAAATATATATTGCAGTTTTAAAAGTTATAATAATATATATTGTAGTTATAATAACTTTTATATATTAAATTTATTAATTAATTTTTAAGTTTTAAATTTAAACAAAATTGTTTATAAGTTATTTAAGTTATAATTTATGAGATAATACAATTATAAATATATTGTTTATTAATATAATTAAATTATTAATAATTATTTAGTTTTTTTTATTATGAATTTAATAATTTATTAATATAATAGATGTAAATTTTTATTTTTTTTAAATGGTATATTAGCTTATTTAGTTCAATAATTCAATAATTGATTTTGTTTTTGAACTTGTAGCAACATAATGGCAACCGGTTCTACTTCTATTGCTCGATCCACCTTTAAAACTGACCCAAATTCACCTCTATGGAAATATGTACAAATGATACAAGTTCAAGGGGGAGGAACATTTGTTTGGATATGCAGTCATTGTGAAGTTCGGTATACTAGCTCATACAGTCGTGTGAAAGCCCATTTATGTGTCATTCCTAAACAAGGAATCGCAATATGTTCAGGTCCTCCAGGAGAAGATAGCAACAAGTTATCGCCTCAAAAAATAGCAGCATCTATTAAAGAGCAAGAGGAAGCAGATGTAAGACTTGGTCGTGCCACAAACCATCCTTTGCTGAGAGGAAGAGGAAGTGGAAGGAGATCAAAGAGGCCTCCTCCTTCTCTATCACATAGTGACTTTCCTGATATTGTAGTAGAGAGCCACCCATTTTTGGATAGAAGCGAAGAAGATCCTGTTGGTGTGAAGAGAAGCAAGGGGCCATTAGAAAGAGCATTTAAGCTTGAAGCTAGAGAGCTTGCAAATCAAGCCATTGCAAGATGTCTATATGCAAACGGTTTGGCATTCAATGTTGTAAGATCACCATATTAGCAGGATATGTTGAGAAAGGCAAGTGAGTGTTCACAAGGGTACACAAGGCCAAGTTATGAGAAGGTGTGTAACACCTTACTAGCAAAGGAGGTAAAAGGCATAAACAATGCATTGGCTCCCATTAGAAATTCATGGAAAAAAACGGGGGTGTCAATTGTTTCTGATGGATAGAAGGATGCCAAAAACCGGCCATTAGTCAATGTGATTGCAGTGTGCCCTAAAGGGGCAATGTTTTTGAAAGTCGTGGATTGTGAAGGACAAGTGAAGGATGCACAATTTATTGCTAACATCCTTATACAATACATTCAGGATGTGGGTCCTGAAAATGTTGTCCAAGTAATAATAGACAACGCAAAGAATTGTAGAGCTGCAGGTATGTTGATTGAGACACGATTTGAGCATATATTTTGGACACCTTGTGCTCTTCATTCTCTCAACCTCATGCCACAAAAGTTGGGTGTGAAAATAAATTGGATCAAACAAATGTATGTTGAAGCTGAAGAGATCCAAATGTTCATCACAAACCATCAAATGTCACAGGGCATTTTTAGATCATTTTCAGCATTGGAGTTGTTGAAGGTAATTGAAACACTTCAACTTTTAAATTTTACATTTCACTTTAGTAATTACTAATTTATTTTTTAAACTCAAGCATGTCTTATTTATATTTTAATTCTAATTTTAAATTTTTGAATAGGTTGCCGAAACCAGATTTGCATCGAACACGATTGTCTTGAGGCGACTTGTGAGGGTGCGTGAGGCACTTTCTAGCATGGTTATCAGTCAAAGTTGGTCCCTATGAAGGCAATCCAATACTAAAAGGGCAACAAATGTAAAACAGATGATCCTAGATGACACTTAGTGGGAACGAGCAGAATATCTTCTTAGATTCACTGAGCCCATCATGAGTATGATCCGTTTTACTGACATGGATAAGCCATGTTTGGGAGAGGTATATGATGGCATTGATTCAATGATCGAGCAAATGAAAATCATCATCAACGAAAAAGAGAAAGACCCTGATGAAACTTTCTTCAAAGAGGTGCAAACAATTTGTGTTGAGCGATGGAACAAAATGACCACCCCACTACATCTTGCATTTGCATTGACTCCCAAATTTTGTAGTGATGAAATTCTTGCTTTGCCATCAAGAGGGAAACCATATTCAGATCTAGAAGTTGGTGTGGGGTGTAGGAAAGCACTTAGTAGACTCCTCCTCGATCAAAAAACAATTTTTTTAGTTAGAGCTGAGTTTGTTGATTTTGTAGCCAGCGAAAATCATAGTATTGCTACTTCACTTGACAAGTATAGGATGGATGCTCATTCTTGGTGGTATATCAATGGCTTTACAACAACACATCTCCAAACTCTTGTGATCAAATTTTTATAACAAGTAAGTTAGTTTTTATTGCACTCTCTAAATTTATATTGTTTACTATTTTGAAAATAATAAAATGGTTAACTTCAAATTTAAAGTTTGATTTACAATTTTATAATTATAAGTTCCTCTCACTTTGTTTCAATAGGTTGCTAGTTCCTCTTCAGCTGAGTGAAATTGGAGTACATACTCCTTTATCCACTCAGTGAAACACAACCAATTGGCAGCAAGTAAAGCGGAAGAGCTTGTTTATGTGCATTCCAACTTGTGGCTTCTTACTCATAAAAAGAATGAGTATAAGGAAGGAGGCACGAGGTTGTGGGATGTAGATCCAGAGCGAACTGATTTGGATTTTTCAGCTGCCACACAATCTTTACTTTTTGTGGAGTCGGATACCCAGCGTGCTTCCAGTGCAAGTGCTAGTGGGGCTGCATGTGGTTCTACTAGTTTACTTACATCATCTAATGTCAATGATGATGATCTTTAATCTTCATGATGACCCATATGATGCCTACTATTAATTGTATTATTTTGTTTTAAATGTTGAACCAATGAACAATGAATTCAATATAATTATATACATATCGTAACATTCAAGTTTTGAAAAATTGATATCAAATTAATTTAGTATAATTGTATTTCAGATTTGTTATATTTATGGTAGTTCTAAGTTTTGTTTAGCATATGCATGATATGTGGTATTCTAAATTTAATTCTTGTTTTTACTTTTCAAGCTGCAAATATGTCTATATCTATGAATTTTATATGTTTTATGTACGGACGTACCCAAACGTACCCACCCCCCCAAAAAAAATTTTGTCATACCAACGTACCGTACCCATACCCATACCCATACTCGATTCGACAACTTAGAATGAGAGTTTGCATAGTAAGTGTTGCATAGTAGCTAGTCTCTCTCATTGCAATGAGATTGGAAATTAGTATATGTATTGTATTACAAAACACAAGTATATAGTTAAGAAGATTAAAGATAAAAATCAAAATTGTCTTATCAATTGTTAGCACTCAGCTGAGTAAAATTGATGGTTTTTTCATTATTTTAGCAAAATGAAATGCATGGATAGAAAGGGTAAATTTTCTTACAGATTCAACGTCAAAAACTTATAGCTTTCAAAAGAAGGAATGAAATTATGTTAATGTCTAAACATGACCAAACATAGCCCAGTGAGACTCAAATAGTACACCAATTAGAATAACTGTAGGAGAAAAAATACCCTAGCTAAAGAAAGGCAACTCAACACAAAGAACTATATAAAATAAATAAAACAAGAAGAGGTAAATCAGAAACAATCAAACCCCAACCCATGTAATATAAGTATGAGTACATATAGTCCAAGCTGATGAAAAGGCAAGAAATTAGGGTTAGAGACCAGCAATGTCACATATGTATTGGGCTTGGGCGGGGGGAAGGGGGGGGTTCCAACAAAGCTTTCTCATAACTAATGATACACCTTCTAGTATGAAGAGAGCAAAACTTGCTCATGACTAATTATTCCATGCAGACGCAGACCTTTCATTAGACAGGAAATCAGAATTCATCAGTCTTGGGAAGCGCAAGAACCATGCAGTCATTACACCTCTTAAGACCTTTCATTTATTGGTGACCCAAGGAGCAGAATCCTTGTGTAAAATGAGAACAAATAATGATTCTAACTAACAATTATAATCATCTACTCTGCATAAGACATGACAACATTTTGTGAAAAACAATAGTTCTAAGAAATATATATGGTACAAAATTCCATACCAGTTAGCTGCAAGAATTCCTCTCTGATAGCATCAGAAAAAGCAAAGGCTAGAGATTCTGCAAGGCTTGGACCAGACTGGAAATCATCTTTTATTTGTGAAATTTTTGGCTTTTTCAAACTAATTGACCGAGATTGGCATGATCCTAAATTATCTAGATCAGAACGACTTCCCTTGCTCCTAAACATTTTGGTATTACCAATTCTAGTGGCTGCCAAGCTATCCATTAGTACAGGAACAATATTTTTCCACGGATCCTCAACCATGGATATTTTAACAAATAAATCTGGTCTTTCACGGGAAAAAGCATGAACACGAGATCCCCGACCATTCATGCCACCTTGTACTTGATTAGGGCTAGACGATCCTCCTAAACCTCGGCCACCCCTTCCTCTGGAATTCCTCCAAGCTTGTCCCCTACGACCTAAGCTTCCCCTTGGCTCAAACAAGGAAGCACCTCTTCCACTAGAGCTGGAGGTAGGACTACCATTCCCATGGGGTTCCGAACGAGGGTTCCCTCTACCACCTAGGCTTCTTCGAGGATTGAGCCATGAACCCCCTGGGCTTGGAAGCCTATTGTGGTGTCTACATTGTGAACCACTTTGATGTTGTTGATACTGCTGCTCTAACGGGGGAAATGGCTGGGAATGAATTTCCAGTGACCCAAAGCTATCCATGTTGGGGGTAGGATTGAATCTTGGAACATGGGTCAAGGGAACAGGGCTTTTAGTACTCGAATTAGAATAATGCATGGGTTGTGAACCGCTTTGATTTTGTTGATGTTGTTGTTGTGAATGGGGATGTTGGGACCAAAAATTATCATTATGTGGTGTGTTACTAAATCTTGGGTCAGAGGTCATGGACGCAGGGCTTTCATTGCTTGAATTGTAAAACCACCTGGATTGTGTGCCACTATGGGGTGGTGACGGCTATGAATTGGATTGTTGTGATCAAGTATTGAATCTTGGGCCTGGCAACATGGGCAAGGGACTTCCATTGTTAGAATTGATGAAGCCCCTTATGTTGGGGACTACTATGATTTTGTTGCTGCTGCTGCAATAATGGAGGTGATAGATGATTGAACCTTGGAAAGGGGGACATGGGCAAAGGGCTTTCATTGCTTGAAGTAGAAAGCCTACAAGGGCTACTATAGTACTGAGGGCCAGTAGAAAAGTTGTTTTTAGAAATAGGAGACCCAAAAGGCACTCGAGGTGGAGGACTTAATGGACTCCCTGGATGAAAATTTTGCTGCTAGGTACAGGATTTAATGGGTATAGAACCATTCGTAGGAGACATCATCGCCCTAGGTTTATTAGGGTATCCATTAGGGCTTTCACTAGAAGCACTTTTGCTATTATTTTGATTGGTCCTTCCATTTTTCCTGTTAGCAGAGAAAGCAGCAAGTGGATCAGTGTAATAATCAAACTTGGAAGAGTTGGGAGATGTGGGTGTGATCAAGGAGTCGACTAAAGGATTGGAGAGAAGCCCTGGAGCAAACTGCGAGCTTTCTTCGTCTTTTTATGTGTCTATGTTGCTCTACACTGCTTCCATGCGTATTGCCTGAAGCCTTTATTTTCTCTTTGCCAATTCTTCCTCCATTCACGAATTTGTTTAGTTATGGGGATCAGAAATATGCTGCTCGCAAATAAGTATTGGACATACTCTAAAACCCTTGCCGAAACCTTATTTTGAGGTTGCAGCTCACCAAACTGGAGGAGTGAAAGGTCAATACCAATGAGGAAGAGTTTGGAGGAGTGGAAACCAATAGCAGCGGGGAAAGCAGTAATAAGCGGCGGGGAAAACAGTAAAAAGCAGCAAAAAATAGCCCAAAAAATGGCAAAAAATGATGAACGACAGAAATTCATTTAACCATCTTGCAAGGCTTCTCGAGGCTTTTGTAGCATTCACAGACAAAATGAGTTCGTGAAACTCAAATAAAGACACGCCTGCAGTGTAAATATCCAAAGGCTTCCTTCTTCATCCCTAATCAAACGCATTTTAAATACAGACAATAGGTAGCCAAACTGCAGAAAATTCCTAATCCAACTCAGAGAAAAACAGCTAATCAATCTTCTAATTGACATGTGTATCGCCTTTCACCTAACAGCGCAGTTTCAACCACCACTATGATTAGAAATTCAATTCCCTTGATTTTTCTTAGGAACGGGCCTCTCCAAATTTTCCAATTTTTTCCTCTCTCCTTCCCTATAATTCATCCAATTTTTCCCTTGCCTGCTTGCCCAAAAATCGTCCTTCAATTCCTATTTCCCTAGCTTCCTGCAGGCTGAAACCCACTTCCACATGTGCTCTGCTGAAAGCTAATCTGGATTTTATCATTTCTTGTTGTCTTTTAAAAAAAAATCCTTTAATGCTCTACTGCTGCTTGTATTCACTTTATTCACCTTTATATTCTTCAATGAGGATCTTTCAACTGCTGTTTTTTGGCATAAGGAAGTTTAAAAGGCTAAAATAGTAGTGGAAAAACAGAGAACTGATTGCCAACACACATTTGTAACGTATTCGTTGCAAAATGTTGTCTTGACATATATAACTGTGGCTGGAGTGGGTTAATTCCCAAAAAATACACAGGCTAGCCGACTCCATCATTCCCGAGGGCTAATTCACAAAACATATCATATTTACAATAACTATAAGCCTTTACTTAATGTCAGAGCTTTAAAAGCTAAAACCCTCACTAATCAGCTTATCAAAGCAGCGATTATAAAAAAAGAAAGTGGCAGCGATTACTATAATAAAAGGCATGAGATGGTATATAAGGAACATAATGTGGAGGTTTAAAGGGATAACTAAGTTACCGGTTCGGGTTCGGGTTCGGGTTCGGGTTCGGGTTCGGGTGCAGGTACGAGAACCCGGTACGTGGGTACGTGAAATTTTTTTTTAGGGGTTTGGGTATGTATGGGTACATGTGTGTATATGTATATATATATATACCAAACAAAAAAAAAGAGAGAAATATACAGAATTGTAAAACTAAATCATTTCTAGTATGATACTTGATCATTGATCAATGCCAAATGCCAAAGATAAATATTCACGATCATTGATCATTGATCGAGCAAGATTCATCATACATTTACCCTGGCAAACACATTCCCAGGTCTGAGATTTATAAACTCATTGTATTACTTGTAACTGTTGTTCATTCTATTATTTGGTGTTATAAATCAATGTATTTGCTGCTACAAATAGACTGTGAGAAGTTGTAAAAGATTATAACCTTGTCTCAGATTGAGTACAGACTTTCTTCTATCTGTTGTTAATTTTCTGAGGATTAACTTCATACATCAGCTCAAAACATAACACAGGAAGTTCTTGCAATAAGTCTGAATATGTATTTCTAAATATGCTTGGTAAACTCAGTCCAATATTGAGTAGTCTGTTTCAGATTTGGGTTATCAGATTTACTGTTAGTATCTATGGAGTGGATAGTAATGTTGTAATGCTAATTATCTGTTGTACTATTATCTACTGCAAATTTTTGAGGTTGTTGTCAATTTTGGTCGTTATATGTAATGTATCTGCTGCAAATATAAGTTCACTTTGTATTGCTGTGGTCTAGCATAGTTTTGGAATACTGTGATCTGCTCTTTGTTGGTTATTCTGAGTATGTATAGGTCTGATATTAATTTTTGAGTAGGTATCTATTGTGTATCAATCATATTTGAAAGTTGGAATGGCTTAGTATTGATTCCCAGATTTGCCTCCACATTACACATTGAATTATCACAATGGAAATCATCACTATGAAATGATCAATGATCAAGTATCATACTATGAAATGATCAATGCTGTTTTAGGGTTAGGAGGAAAAGAAATTAAAAAAAAAATGTTTTTTAATCAAGTTTGGGCCCTTTTTTTTTAAACTTGGCCCATGGGTTCGCCTGGGTTCGCCCGGGTTCGTGCTGGGTACGCACCCTATGCGTACCCAACACGTACCCACAGACGAACCCGAACCGGGTGCGTACCCTAACCGGGTTTGGGGCCTGCGGGTACGAACCCTGCAACATAGAGGGATAACCATGGAAGAGCAGAAATAAAAGAAAGCAATGATATAGTAGTGAGCAGAGAACAAGAGAAATATAGAATCAGTAGATATATAAATATGCAGATCGAACAGAGGTACATGGAGAGAGATGCAAAATACATCTGCATTTAGTGAAATCTAGAAACTACAGCAGAGGGAATATGAATAAGTATCTTTGACAAGAATATAATTAAGGAAGTAAAATTAAATATAATTATTAATATATATTTTCATACAAGAATGATTATTAAGAAAACTAATATATATATCTGTATGAAATACATATTATATATATATATAGAAAGAGAGAGATAGCAGCAATTATTGAGTCTTATAAGTTGTTATGTTTCGTTAATATGAATATGAATAATAGATTCCTATGTGCTTGTTTTACACTTTGAACATTAAGGGCGGATCGAACCTTAGGAGGATACATCATCGATCAAAGAGAAGAGACATATAGATCAGAAATAGAATCAGACCCGTGTATCACAACAGATTACTATTATCTGATATATAAACATAAATAGAAGTATATCAGATCTATCCTATATTCAAGTGTATTTCAGCCATTTCATTATCTTACATCTGTATGTATATTGCCATGCATAATAGAGGAATATTTAATTTGTGATTTCTATGATAGAATACAGGATGTGTTTGACTGTTTGGAACCCACCTTGTAGGAAGGGCCTGGAGTGTAAGTAAAAGGGGTTAACGAGGCTAGTAGGTAGCCAACTAAAGGGCCTACATAGAGAGCCAAGTTAACCCACTTATGGCCCCCACCCAACTCCTCAAGGTGGCAAGTGTCTTCCGGGTGTCAAGGTCTTGATGGGGAAAGTAGGTACAAGTTGCCAAGGGGGAGAGCTGTGATATACGCTCTCTTAGGCTCGGCATATGGCTTCGGGTGGACCCATCTTGTCTCTTCTCCCAATTTCCTAATGTGTGGCATTATTGATAATCTATGAATGTGATGCAATTATCTAATCCTAACAAGCATACATACATATTTGTGAATATTGTGAATATTGTTCATGTGGTGAATGCAGGATTCAATCCAAGATTGCATCATTAAAGAGATATTTATTTTAATAAGGTGAAAACTCTAACCCTGATTGCATCATTAAAGAGATATTTATTTAATAAGGTGAAAACTCTAACCCTAATTTGTTTTAATTTATGATCAATAGATGAATTCTAAGACAATTTAGGATAGGGAACATTACACTTGCCCAAAAATGGTCCTTCAATTCCTATTTTCCTAGCTTCCTGCAGGCTTAAACCCACCTCCACATGTGCTCTGCTGAAAGCTAATCTGGGATTCTAATCTGGGATTTTATCATTTCTTGTTGTCTTTTAAAAGAAAATCCTTCAATGCTCTATTGCTGCTTGTATTCACTTTATTCACCTTTATATTCTTCAATGAGGATCTTTCAACTGCTTTTTTTTTGGCATCAGGAAGTTTAAATGGCTAAAATAATAGTGGAAAAACAGAAACTCATTGCCAACACACATTGTAACGTATTCGTTGCAAAATGTTTTCTTGACATGTATAACTGTGGCTGGAATACACAGGCTAGCCGACTCCATCATTCCCAAGGGCTAATCCACAAAACATATCATATTTACAATAAGCCTTTACTTAATGTCAGAGCTTTAAATGCTAAAACCCTCACTAATCAACTTATCAAGCTCATTTACTAGTGTCTGTAGAACTAAGGCTCCGATCCATCGAACGCAAGCAGATCCAATGAATGTAGTGGATCTAATCAATTCAAAATACACTCAAACTAAACATTAGACGCGACCCATAAATACGTTTATTGGAGAAGGAAAATCTAGCCAAAAACGAAGCTAACAAAACCAATCACATAAGCCTTATCCCGATTCGCCCTAACATGAAACCTTGCTCGGATTTAAGTTCCACACATGCCCTAAGAATAATCCTTCCGCTAAAATTTTCAGATTAAAATTATAACACATATTTCGAAAAGAATTTGACATGTATATGTAAAAAGAAAGGAAAACCAGACGTCACAAAAAACTGTGCGTCACCTCAACCAAAAACTTCGTGTGTGACCTGCAATAAACCCCGTCTGACGTTTGAAAAATGGTTCAGACGAATTAAATAGCGAGCACGAAGATCCCCACCAATGTGGGCCCAGCTCCCATCTAGTGGAGCTCGGGTTAAGATTTTCTTATTTTAAGATAATAAAAATGTGATTTATGTCATCAAAAGACAAATCTACATAAGTAATATATACACAAATAATAATATTATTATGTAAGTGGAATAGGCACCTATAATTGTCACGCTAAGTATAATTGTAATACTAGCCCTAACCTTATTTGTAACAGTGAATTGTAAGCGTAATTGTAACTGTAACCCTACCTATAATTGTAACCATAACTATAATAGTAACTAGAACTCTAACCCTAACCCTAACTGTAATTGTAACCCTAATCGTAACATTAATACTAACCCTACCTATAATTGTAACTCTAATGCTAACACTAACTTTAAGCCTAATGATAACCTTAATTTTACCCTAATTGTAATTGTAACCCAATAACTATAACCCTAATTCTATTCTAACCATAAGTGTAACCTTAATTTGAACCCTACACATAATTCTAACCAAAAAGATATATATAATTTTACCTTATTTATAAACTTAACCCTAACTATAGATGTCTAATTCTATTCTAATCCTAAACATTCCATAATTTTAACACTAATGTAACCCTAATTCTATATATGTGATTTTATATATTTTTAGATAATTATATATATTAGGGTTATGGTAACGGTTAGACTTAGGGTTACCAATAGGGTTAAGAAGTAGGGTTAAGTCATAACTATAGTATGGTTTATGGTTAAAATCATGGTTGGGATTATGGTTAAGAATGGGGTTAGGATTATGTTGAGGATTAGGTTTAGGGTTATCTAATGACAATAATTGTAACCCTAACTTTAATTCCAACCCTTATTGCGATCCTAATGACTTTTGGTTTAGATATATGATTATTCATATGATGGTGAACTACAAAATGCCAACCTAGCTTCCAATCTTACCAATCATAAGTATGGAAAACTATTTACACATAGATGTGCATATTACACATTTAATATGAAGTTTTCATTTCATCTGATACTATCAGATTGGGTAAAAGATGAGGACCTCCACAAATATAAGGAGAAAAAATGTGACAGAAAGAAAATGGTTACATCATATTTAGCAATCCATGCCCCTCAATTTTATTTTGAGTTTTAGTTCATTCTCGGAAAACAGAAAGAAAATGGTTATCGCATATAACAATCTATACCCCTGAGATTTATGGTAAGTTTCAGTTTAAAAATATTCCCATTTATAAAGATTAAAAAATCATTTTGGACAAAAACATTTACATCTTCCTCAAATTTACAATTGCAATACTTCTAGAAATTTTGACACATAAATAAGCACCTTTTATTCAATAATGCCAATAAGCATAATTCATCTTCAAAATTAATGTATGGGACTATATCACAATAAAATTGCCATCAAACATTAATACCATATCGACTATGTTAAACACAAAGCCATTTCTCCAAGAAGAACTTATTTTGTGCAACAATAATTACACCTACACACTCAACATTCTCAAGCACCTTTGCCACAATAGTTATAGCATGACCTAAAGGCTCCTCAACAATCCTCTTCAACATGATAGCCTTAAGGAAATTAAACAAAAGAAAATCGACCTCCTGTTGTAGCCCACAATACATGCATTTAGAAACATTAAATACATAGCAAATATGTAAAAGCCTTGACAAACAGTAACAACTAAAATTGTCATTAAAACAACCCTTAATGTTTAATGTCATTAATGAGCATTAAAGAAGAATTAGAATCCTTAAGGTGATCGATGGGGGCAAAAAATAGATTTTATATGTTAGAAACCTTGAATTTCTTGAGCATTAGAGCCCTCTACAAAGCTATATCTCACCATAAGTACGGGGTTTTATCCTCTTCTATAGGTGTAAAGTTTACTCTTATGAGAGTGAAGAACCAATAATTGAATTCAAATGTGAAATTATCTTGTAAAAGGCTGAAAAGACGTGAAATTTCAAATTCCAACCTTTTCCATTAAACAGATAAAGTTGGCTTTGAAACCCTAATATGATTATACATACATTTCTAGAACCCAAAAAAGGAATTACAGTTGCCTTGTTCATTTTTGTTGTGAATATGATTATGCCAGTATCGTCTCCAACTATACAATCGGTGGTGTGTACTTGGCGAAGATTGGAATTTCCTATAGGGTTAGGGCATGTCCTCTACAACACCAACTTCAAACTCACCACCTTCACCACCATCATGTGCCCCATCATCCCTGATTGCAGCTCATCCACCTTCTCAAACATCTGCTTCATCAAATTCCCCCTTGTTGTAGCTCATCCACCTTCCCAAACACTAGCTTCATCAAATTCCCCCTCGTTACAACCACCACCATTTGTTACCATGATAATAAATCCTTCAAATCCTAAGTTCCCCAAATCAGGTCTTCCTCTTCTAACCACATATGGAATCCTACAAAATACAGTAAATTGCTTTTAGAAAATTCCTCAAACCCCAAATTCTTCAAACACTAATTTCCTATAACCCTAGTTTGTTCAAATTCTACTCTCCTCCACTATTAAAAAAGAAAAAGATATATTGGTTGGTGGAAAGGGCCAAAGAAGGCCATGGAGAAATCTTATGAAAGAGCAAGATGAGCCATATTTCTTTGTCGACCTCAATTTTTATGTAACTGTCATTTATGTTCTTTATATTGTTGTGACCTAATGAAAGCGTTAGTAAACAAATGGGGAAAAACAATAAAATGATAGCGCTTTCAAAAGCGGCGAGAGATTGCATTTTTACAATTCGTTGTCAATAAAGCAATGGAGCAAAGCCCATAAATATCAAAACATGAACGATAAAGACTCACAAATAATAGTTTTGGATTACCTGACCGATTTGGGGTTCAAAGCGGGGATGAGTGCGGCTAAGAACGAATGGGTGAACGATCCTTATTCGAACCCTTCTTGTAGGGTTATCACAAATTATCAGGAAATAAAGAAAATTTCAAAATTAGAGCTTGCAGATGATAAAGATTTCAAAATAGAGTGAATTCACGCGGTTAAAATTAGGGATGAGCCAGCTACGTGAATGAATGTCTAATGCAAGGTTCAAGGAAAATGGTTATTCGTGAGTACCTATCATATCATTTCTTCACATTAGCGCATTGACCATGAAAATTGCCTCTATGGTTATTCGTGAGTACCTATCATATCATTTCTTCACATTAGCGCAATATAAATTATTAGTTCCTGCCGATAGGCAGAATACTATTGCAATCATTCATTTTTATTTATTTTCTTCAATTGACCAATCATAAAACATATTAGTTTTTTGATTTGTATAGTTTCAATTTTAAAACTTAATTTTTATATTTAAAAATTAGCATTTATCTCTTTTTCTATTCGTCTAAGTAGCTCTATAATTCATTTTTCTTTAAAAAAAATTATGAAAATAATGATCATAATAATTTTTTGGACTAAAGCATAATAGTTAATGTTAATGTAGGTGAAGCTGCTGGAAGCTGCCGGAGAAGCTGCCGAAGAAATCTTAGAGACAACAATGAAGAACAAATTCTGCTTTGTTAAGGCTATGTAAATTTTTTCCAACAAACTCCGCCCATTTTTTCTCATCAACATTGTTGAATGCACCACACAATCTACAGATACAATTTGCACAGATTCTTGAGGTAAGTCACTTGCCATTGTTTCAGCCAGCGTTTTCATAAATCTGTACATAGCCAGCTGATTTTTGGTTGTGTTTTATTTCATTCTAAAATAATTTTGTTTCAAATTCACAGCTCATATTTTTGATAGGGTTTTTTTTATTTTTCAATTTAAAATCGAGGAAAAAAATCTTTGGTCGAATGAGCAGGAGTAGCAATTTTCCTCTGCAGCCACATTTTGCGTACGAAGCTCAAGAATCTGGTAGCTCCAAAACTCCAATATTTTTAGATCTACTTTGCATTTATTGTGAATAGATTAAAGCAATAGCTGTGGAGAGATTGGCTTAACCTTCAGGCGAATTTTTGTTCATGGCAGTTTTGGGCCTCCCTTGTAACAAAAAGGGATCTTACCTTCCAAAGTTTTCCCACCTCTCCTAATAGGCTTTTCAGGTTGTGAAACCTCTCCTGGAGGCTTCTATCTCTTGTCCACGTGCAGTGTCGTGTCTCCACCTCATGTGTACGTGTCTAGCAAAGCGTTTCAACTATAATACCTGTAAAAAAAATGCCTTCCAAGAGTTGTTTTTGGAACAGATGTTTGTGCCCTGTTTGAGGGGTTTCCTTTCTTTTGGCACAGGAATCTAGGTTTACAGGGGCCAGTGGTTTTTTGCTAAAAGAAAAAGTTTTGAAGAATTTTTCAAAGGAGGATTAGGATCCGGGAACTCTGGTTTTGCGCAGGAAATTCCATGTTATAAAGGGCAACAAAGGGCTCATCTCTATCTTTAAATTATTTACAAGGATTTATATCATGGGCTCATGTGGACAGACATTCACTGTAGATTTCATTTGATAATATTATAAAAAATTCATAATAAACTTATAAAATATTTGAAAAATACTGTTGCAATGAAAAGTCAGTATTTTTCCTACAAAAGCTTAAATATGCCTTAGAGTCGGTAACATTTTGTGTGACAAAAACACTGCAAAGTGAAAAATTAATATAAAGAGGTTGATTATATTAACTGTAATTTTGACATTCAAGTTCCTGAAAACATTTATGACCGTGAAAATTATTGGATATTGCCTTGTAAGAAGAATACCACCCGGTCTAGTATGTCCACTCTCCACACCAAGAAATCCAACAAAACATGCCTCTTAACACTTGCTCAAAACTAAATATAACATTAATCCTTTTTAGTGAAATCTCTCATTCCCTCTTCATAAATTTGCAACTCCTATCTTTATGCCAATACCCTTTGAGCAAAATGATACTGGGTTATATTCATCTTCAGACACTCTCATAGTCACTAACATAAAATCCCACATTTCACACAGAAAAAACAACACCAACAAGAACAATAATGATATCAGAGATTGTGCTACGCCCCCATTCAACATCTCCTTTGAGAAAAAGAAGAAAGAAGAAAGAAGTAAATATATTTCAGGGAGATTGTAAAGGACAGTGAATTTGTACAGAAGGATATTCACTGGACTAGAGAATTTGGGCTCCCTATATTGGCTAAGAAGATTGAGGGCATCTTTTTGGTTTTGTCAAATTTTCTTGTATGATATCTAGTAACATTGCATATACAATACAATGTTCAAATCTCTAAAAGAAAAAAAAATGTGGGTAAAATTGAGTGATGCACTGCATCTAATTATCCTTGCATAGTGCAAGCACAACTCCTAGGTGAATTTCCTGGAATAGATAGTGATACCTAAGGAAAAAATTTAGCGGCAAGAACAGAATTTACAACAAATAATATACAATGAATTTTAAATTCGCTGAGGGCAACACAACACAATGAGATTTACCATTAATCTAAGGAAGACTAATCTCAAGCTCAGAAATAGATTGTACAATGTCTGTAAAAAAATCCAAAGTGAGTTATAAAATTAAGAATGCATTATAGAAACTCAAGAATATGTTTACAGAACCTTTAAACTTAAACTAATGGAGTAAATATTTCATTGAAGCCCTTCATTTTCTCTGATCTATCATTGCAGATGGCCTTAGGGGTTTATAGTCATCTGTCAATCAGAGTTCTATAAAACAAATGCCATATAATTACAAAAGGGTGTTCTCAATGAGCAGTGTTGCACAGTTGTATGCCTGCGTGCCCTAATAGGATCCTGCATGACAGAACATGTGCCCTGTCTCAAAAAAACATAGAAAGACAATATATATATTTTAATATAATAATTATTAATATTTATTAGTCTTATACAATAATAAGATTAATTTATAATAACAAAATTATTACTAAAGACTAAAGTTAATAATATATATATATTATTAATTTTAAAAATTAATTTACATAATTATTAATTTTTTATTGTTAATAATAATTATTACTATTATTAATAATTAATTTAAAATATGTAACTTTAACTATATATAATTTTATGTCTAATGTTTATTAATAAAAATTTAATATTAATAAAATAATTTTATCTTAATTTTAATCTTTTATTTTTCTCCTGTCAAAAAATCTCTCACTTTTAGAGCGCACAACACGATTTTCCTGTCGAATTCATGGCTCATTGTAAATCTCCGCTTGCTCAGTCTTTTCGTTGTTGTTTCTATCGAGATCGTCAGAAAAAAAGAACCCACGGAAATTAAAAAAATCCTAAACAATTTCGAAAAGACATGGCGAAGAACCCCCCTGCGAATTGAACTTGGATAGGAACCAAGAGCGAACCAGGGATTCTAGAGGCAAATCCGGTAACATAGCTTTAGATGAAAATTTGGAACTTCAAAAGTTGCATGACTTGTGCAACTTGGGTTTGAATTGTTCACATGTTTTTGGTTTCAGGCTTGCAAATCATTACAATTTGCCCTTTGGCATACTGTAGGGTAGAACATCTTGTGTGTTTATGAGAAGGGTATCAAAGATATTAGATATATAAAATGCATTTGAGAACTCATATTGCCTGACTAAAATTGAGAATGTCTAAAGTCTCTGTGTTTGCTTTTATTGTTTTTGGAATATTAGCACTCCTCTTTGAAATTCCAACTTCACAAATATGAGCACAGATATTTCAGTGCTAGTTATGAAGCAGTATGCCTGCGTTGAATTTTGCGTGATCTCCAACTTCCATATACTAGAACAATTCCACTCTTTTTTTACAATGGGGGTAATAGATATAATATTATGCTAGAAGGAAGCAGAATGCCATTCAACTATCCAAAAATCTAGTGGATCATACTAGAACCATAGCAACAAAATCTTTAAACACTTTTTTCATTCTCATTGAGCTCTCAACATCCCTCATAGTCCACACAGCTCAAATAGCTCACTCTATCCATAGAACATTGTCTACACAGCTCACAACTGATATCACACATCCTACAGCCCAAATTACAAAACCTACAATTGAAGATTTGCTTTGTGTTTTGATATTATATCAAAGAAAGAAACTGAATTGGTTTTATACATATCAATGATACATATAGTTATTCCTCAACTCTAAGAAGTAATAAATTTGGTGCCTTATAGATTGTGTTGGAATAAAATTTGCCACAATTAAAAAATTTAAAATCTACAACACCCATTTTATTTCATTTTTTCTTTATCATATTGAAGTTCAACTTTTCTAATAAAATCTAAGTAGAAGTTTGTTTATATGATAGCGGAAGTAGTTTGAATTGAAAATATAAAAGATATCACTTGGGAAGGTGAACATATGATTACTTTCCCAACTATGGAAGAAGTAGCATAGGTGCAAATAATTCTATGTAGATATGCATGAGATTATATTCTATTGTACTTTTTTCCGTTCATGGAACATATTTTATTTATGAGTTCAAAATAAGATTTGCCACAATCTAAAATTTACAACATCCATTTTATTGCATTTTTTTTCTTTATCATGAGCAATGAGCAATGCAAGCAGCACAACTACAATAAGATTCTACAAAACATATAAACAAAGTTATAAAATCCTTAATAGCATCTCAAGTCTACTGAAAGGAGGCAAAGAGTTTGACTCAAACAACCAAATCCTAGCATGTATAGGGTGGATATTTGAGATAATTGTTAATTACTTATGGCTGAAGGCATTGAACTACGACATTATATTCAACCTTAATTTCAAATGCTTCTATCATAAAATTCATAGTACTAGAACTTACAAATACATTGAAAAACATTTAGAGCAATTAATTGCAATTAATCTGCTTTCTCCTCTACCTCAAAATGCATCATGCTATTTGGTAGGAACTCAACGCTTGTGTCACTTGTTTACTAATGTTTTTATACTAGTATATATATCTTTATGGTTATGGTTTATAGTTGTTAACATGATTTACAATAGAGTGTTTATGTACATGGGTTCATAACACCCATATACAATTATATAACGCCTCTTGGCATAATTACGGTTGTCAACCAAAGAAAAGCGAATTTTAGGGCCTTACAAAGAGTTGGTACATTTAGGATGGGAATGGGTATAAACAAATTTGTGATGATATATTGGAATGTAATTGTTTAGTTTTCAGTTAATTTTTTATTAATTTATGGGTGATAGTCTTTTATTAGATAAAGTTAGGAAGGTCAAAAATAAATTTATATAATGATTATGGATTAGTGAGTGTAATTGGAAATTGTTAATGTAAAAAATAAATTTATATAATTAATTTCAAGTCTTTAATTCATTTTAAAAGACCATTAAAAAATTGTGAATATTAAAATTAGGGAGAGGTTAAAATTGTTATTTAGTTGTTTTAAGGATATAGATGAAACAGGTGTCTCAAGAAGGATATCTCTCGACGACTCCTCTAATTCAAGTGCACTACATGATTTATTGGTGATGTGTATGTTAAGGATAGATCATTTGGCAAAAAAAACTCAAATATATATGTTAATTTTCTATTGTTTGTTTATTTCATTTGGTTGTGATCGCTCATGGGTAAAGTTGGAGAAATTTATATGAAGATTTAGCAAACAAAAATGACAAAAAAATGATCGAGAACATGGAAAAATGCTTGTCTTTATTGGTGGTGTTTAATTCAAAATGCTCGTAATTCAAAGTTTCACTTATTCATTTTTAATTAATAAGTTATTTATTTTTAATTAATAAAGATATTTGTTTCTAATTATTGAGAAGTGTGATTTAAGGGGATATTTTTATGTACACGAGTTCTTCACATTCCCCCTTACATAACTCTATAATTTGCCTCTAGCGTGTAATTATTTGAAGATATGTATGCTAGTAGCATTGGTAGATGCAATTATTTAATTTATATTTACAATTGTAAAATTTTTAATTTAATTATTTAAAAATAAAAAATAATTTTTAAATATTGAGAAAATTTATAATATTTATAATTTTAATTTCTCAGTAATAATTTATATTTTATAATTTTTTATAGTATGATTGTTATAAAAAATTATAATTCTAATATTTCAATTTTAATTATTTAATCATAAAATTAAATTATAAATTTATTAGAATGTTTTCTATTATGGTAAGTAGGAAACCAAGGTCCTAATCCCTATACAAAAGTAGCCCCAAGGGCTGAGAAAAACCAGACCAAAAGAGGTCAAACCACATTAATAGTATATAAAACTATCAGAGTTCAATTTTAACATAATCAAAAATATCAAAAAAACACAAAACAGCTTAGGGACAATGGATCTCTAGTCTTCTAAAATAAACTTAAACATTTCCACATAATTTTCAAAATTATCAATATTTTTCCCTTGTTTTTTAGAGCCATCCCTTGAAGGCTCAAGAGAGTGGTGATCGACCTATGAATGACTATAAAACTGAACTTTTTCATGACTTCCATTCTTCTCTCCATCTCCTCAAGCTTGGATTTCAGTTTCACCACCACCAACAGCGTTTGCAAACAACACTCACAATTATGTTGTCCTGTGGTAGGGGCATTGAGAGATTCCTCGTTCACAAAGTAGATGGGGGAAATTTAGGCAGGTCCTTTGTTTCCATGTGGGGAGTCTTAGGCACATCCTCAGTCTCGAGTTCAGAGTTAAGATCATTCATCTCATTGAACATATTATTGCCTTTGAAACGTAGAGGAGAAGGCTTTAGGGAACTATCAATAGAATTACCCACTTCCACATAAGTATTTTCTTCTTACAGGGAGTCACTTGAAATATCAATGTCCTTCATATTAGGTTGTTGGACTACAACCAATCTTGTTGATCTTTGCACAATTGTACCCTTGATGATAAGTTTCTTAGCCTTCCCTGTGTTCTTCTGGTCCAAAGTTTAGCATTGCTTTTTAGACGAAGTATAGAGGGTGATGCCAGCAAATTGGCATGGCCCCTCTATAACATTTTCCTCAATAGAAAACTTGGAGACTTTAATTTTTTATCGTTCTTGTTAATAGACTATCCATCAAGCCTACTTTTCCTAGACTCGTTGTTGGGTTCTTACTTATCAAGGGAGCAAAGTTTAAGAGAACAAAGCCCAATTGTTGAATCTTCCTGAGACTTAATTTTCAAATCAGGGTTATCGAAAGGGGGAATACTATCCTACACAAGTAAATTGGTTTTGGCTTTAGTGGGTCCTTCCACAACCTTGTTGCCCTTGAAAGGGAGTTAGGACAAGGGCGTAATGAAAGTAAGAGGCTTTTCTTTTCTTTCTGGTGAGCTATCCTAAGGAATATCCACAAGACTAACCTTAATGGGCTTAACAGGGGAGAGAGCAAGGTGGAATTGCTAAAGGCACATGATAAGACCTTGGTGTAGAGGAATCACCAACTTACTTGGGTTTTTGACATTTAAGGCCCTATCTTCAATGATGGAATTTTCGAATGAAGAAAGGAGAAAAAATAGGAAGCTTATAAGGATTTTGTGCCTAAGGTGATTTAACAAAGAAAAATAATCATGGTAATAGAATTTAAATCTCCCTTCAAGGGTGAAGTATTTAATTAGAACTCGACATAACTAATCACATGGCTCTAGTAGCATTTGGCAAACAAACCCCTATTGGCATTTGACTAATTCCTCGCCATTTTTTAAAAAACTCGATGCTTTTATTGATGACATCATCATTCACTTTGAAGCTAATACCTCTCACTTGGACCACCCTCTGGTCCCAAGAGATAGCAAACTGAATGGACAAATTTTGGTCATGTCCATTAAGTCATTTGAGATATGAAGCAATTCCCCCCTCCCAACAGATATACTAGAGGGTAGTGTTCTTTTGCACCTCCTCACAGGACCCAACACAAGAAAGTCGCATTAGAAAGGTTGGAAGAATCAACATCATATCATATCACAAGCATGTGAGTATGATGGTTCGAACACACCCTCCTTGAAATCAAGTGAACAACAGTACTAGGTTGGTACTCATTGTAGTGAGATGTCACCTAAAGATTGCAATCTAGGCTCCATCTCATCTAGACATTGTTCCAAGCCCTACATGCCAAGTTAGCATAACAACCAATCCACCTTTCACCATATCAATTGTCTAGGTAGTCAACGAAAAATAGAGAAAATATTAGTTAACACCCCATTTGGCAAGATAAGACTGATGGCACAAGCAAATCTTGTCGCTATACCAAGACATCATTATAATCATTAAAAACATTGGGTACCTTTAGTTATAAGAAATAAATCCTTATGAATAAGTTGGGGAATGGGTGCAAGAAGATTCCCTAGACATCGCCAACTCCTCCCCAAATTCATACTAAGGCTTAGGTTAGCCATACCATCCACCACATTATTCCCTTCCCTATATATATGAAGGGCAACATAGTCCTCAAAATTATTCAAGAGACGTTGGATATAATGATATCAGAGAGGTTTCATGAGGAGTCAACCTTGCCTAATACAACATCAATAATGAGCTTGGAATCCCCCTTTATAAGCAATTTTTGAATTCCTAAGGATAGGGCTTTTTACACTACAACACAAAACAAGACAGCATTTAATGAATTATCTTTGCACATCTGATGGTGTCAAGTTTACGATGCCATCATATGCACATCACACATAGTATGAGGAAGGAAACAACACTAATTGGTTGAAGAAAACTTTATCTACACCCTACCACGAAGTGCAACCTATTAGGTCTAGGTGACTACATAGGACATACCAAAAAGAAATATATTCGTTTTGAAGAAAAATCGAGTTAGGAAACTATAAGTCTAGGGTTCTATCATCTAGGCTAGCCTTAGGAAGGAATCTTACATTCCTAATAGCTCATTGTATTTATAAATTAATATCAAGAACTTTAACAACTAAGATTGTTATGTAAAATTGATTATTTACAATGATCAACTACTAAACTCCAAATAATTATATTAAAAACAAGAATATGAATAATACTATATAATGCTTAGTAACTTCAATAGTAAATTTTCATTTCCTAAAATTAATTTATTAATTCCTTATAAAGAAATATAATAATTAAATTGTTTAGAAATTAACCCAGACTAAATTGAAAACAATTGTCCTAATCCATTCTAGCTATGAAAAAGAAACTTAAATTAAAAGAAACTTCTATAATTCAAAAGTCACTATAAATATCCTAATACTTTAAGCAACAATAATTGGTAAAATTTTAATTTTATTTTATAAGAAAACAAAATTGAAGTTTCTAAGCATGTTTAATACCATTGTTACCATCATGAACGAGGTTAATTCCAATTAATGAGAAAATTACAAGTTGACAATTCATGCACTAACGTCTATTACAAATTATTATCATTAATTAAAATATCATTAAATAATCAAGTAATCAGATTTCTATTAAAAACTTAAATAGTGAAAATACTATTTTAACTTAATTCACACTTAGATTTAACTATCGTAAAGTTTTATGTAAATCATAAGTAATTCATTTACCAATAAAATATACATTTAATTATTCTTTATAATTGTTTTTATTAAGTTATATTATTAAATTAATTTAACTTCCTTATGTCACAATGAAGTTGTGATTTGACTATCTCAAAATTAAAACTCGAATCATTGTCTAACCTCAAGTTTTAACAACTAATTTATTTAGTAAAAAGAAATATTTCTAAATATAGTTTTTTTATTTTGATCGATAAGAGAGCTTTTAGATTATATTGATTTAACAAAAAAATACATATGTTTGCATGAGCAGGAAGTCACAAATTGAAACCCACTTCCAAGACCACCAAAACTGGGCTTACAGACCCAAAACATGGTGCCCAAAAAACATCACCAAAGAGCCCACAAACCAGTTTGCCATGAAAATATCAGGCACATTGACCAAAAATTTGAGACCTAAACCAGCCGCTATACAGACAACTAGGAAGAGACAAAACAAATAAACCCTAAACTAGACATAAACAAAGACCAACAGACACAGAACCCCAAAGCCAGTTACCAGACATTTTGCTGTGCAAACACACAGAATTCATGTTTCCATGTCGAGTCCGCCGAAGAGACCAATTGAAACTCCCTCTTCAGGAAATCAACACCAGCGTGCGCCAACCGTCTGTGCTCCATTAACTCAAGCCCGGTAAAATATTTCTAAATATAGTTTTAATTTTAAAACTCAATCCTAAATTTCTTGGCAACTAACCGTGAAAGCTAACTCACAACTAAGTAACATTAAGCATTCCTTTATAATAACGTTTCCATCTCATGGGAATTTCATATTTAGGTAATTGTATTTGGTAGTTTTCATGTTTTTTTAAAGTTGATTTGTTTTCAGATTTTAAAATGGTTATATAGATGGATCTCCAGTTTGTTTGATGTTGCAAGTTTAAATTTTAGTCTATCTCCATTGTTGCAGGCTTGAGGTTTTCACAAAGTTGTTCCCCAATCCATTCAATTTGTAATAGGAAAAACAAATTAAATGTAGTTTGTATGTGTGTGTATATATATTCAATTTTACTCAGTCTAAATCTATGATTTTTTAAAAACTCTAATTGGAAATTGTTTCATTCTTTCTTTTTTCAAAAAATGTGCCATGAAAATGGTAATCAAATATTAATTCTTGTAATATATATTATTTTATTATTTAAAAACAATAAATTTTATTTATTTGTTATTGGGGATTTAACCCCCATGGATTTGTTAGCATCCATGGGGTCGCAACCCTGTAAGTGTGGCGGCTGCATGGAGCCTACGGGTCGCAACTGCATAGAGCCTGTGGCTCCAATGCACCACCCAGGTATGGGGAGGGGTCAACCTGTTTGTATAGGCCGCCCCTCTTCGACTTGGCAAAAAAAAAATTAAGTATAAAAACTTTATACTTTATAATAAATTCTTTTATATTATATTTATTTTATTAAATATACTTAAGTATATATTATTTGTTATATATTTATGTAATTTAAGATATTATATTTATTTTAATATATTTAAGAAATGTATGTGTGTGTGTATTTATATATATAATTCATATAAATTTATATATTTATTACACTTAAATAAACATGATTTTAGAGTTGTAGTCTTTGTATAAGCTTTTTATGGAGATTAGTCATATAAGTAATATTATAAAAGAAAGATTTGTTGCAATGTAGAACAAATTATGATTGTAATCTAAGTTTATATCCAACGTAACCTTGACTCATTCATTATAAAATTCAGACTTATAAGGTGGGATCATCCATTGGAGTTCTATATATGATATAGCTCGTTTCAGATTTAGAGCAAGGGTTCCAAGCAGTGACATAGTTATCAAAGAATTATTTTGCTCTATCCACTTGCAAATTGATTTCCCAATCGAGTGTATCCATGTTCGGTACATTTTCTAGCCATAGGAATCCATGTACATGTGCAAAGCCTCGATGTTGCCATTCATACCTATACCAATAATTTTTTGCATGCAAGAGTTTCTCAATGACCTCTTCACTAAAGATTGTGAATCGTTGATGTAGATATAGGGATGTGGTGTGTGGGTTTTTAATCACATTATATCTACGATGTTTCTTGGAGACTAATGTAGATGTATTGTCGATTGCAAAAAGCTTGTGTAATGTAGGCCACTTAGTATCTGTTGCACTCAATGTGAAGAACAAAGTTGAGGAACCTATTTGGTTGATCATGTTTGTTAGATCACTACGATAGTTGTTCCAATATGCTTGTGTCCCTCGTATGGTAGAGCCAAAATGCATTAGTTCTTCAACCAATTGTTTATATGGTAGTTTATGTAGGTGGGCACGAAGGTATTCAATAGTAGCAGATATATTATCTTCTATTTTTCTTTTGATGAATATCGATGCAGTTGCTTGGCTATGATGACGCATCATAAGATTTAGAAGGAAGTATCTAAATCATGGATGTTGGCCAAATCTATTATCATGATATCGCATAAGATGGAAGGTGTATTCATGAAGTTTAACTTCCTTAGCTTGAGGTTGCATGGGTAGTACATTTCCATTTGAAAAAAGTGTGGGAACTGCCATGTCGAAAAGTCCCTCAATAGTGTACTCATTTATGGGGGTTGAACTTATATGGGGCCAATCAATGATGGTAATTCCTTAACGATTGTAATTCACGACGTTTATTTGGTATACTTACCATAAATGATGTTGAATATTCATTTCCACTTTCTAGATCATCTTGACTATTATCAACTTCATTGTTTTTTGATATGGGTTCTTCATTTTCGCTTTCAATCGTATGAGGCATTTTTAAAATGTTTGTAGTAGAATCAAGGAGTAGGGATAATGCATCAACATTGATTTCAACACCCTTGTAGTATGGGTCATATTGCATTTTGTAGGCTAGTGCATTTTGAACATGACTTCTACTAACATAACAATCATAATGTTTCCCATGTATATTAGTTCTTTGAACTATTAATAAATCCAAGTCTTTGATTTTATGTGGAAAATTTGTTATTAATGTGATATATTGTGGGAAGCTAATTGTGTGACGACTATATTTGTATTATCCACCATGTGCATGGGTAACTTGCAATATTGGATTGACACGTGCAATGAGCATCTCTTCTACTTTAGTGAGAATTTGCAAAACATTTGGTTGTTCACATGGATCCATATTGTTAGTTATGGAGAATTGATCTATGCCTTTCTCAAAACTGCATCTTCTACATGTACAATTGTTTTTTGATGAACAAAGATGCATACCAGGGTAGTGTTCCTTACATATAATACATGCTTGTAAGTTTGACAATACATCTATTCTTTTTCAAAAAAATTAGATGCCTCCATAAAGTTGGCAGACTAGCTCATATCCATGTTGTTATTTGAATTTGTGTTTTATGTCATTTGTTTAGGAAGATGTGCCTCATATTGTTTTTGATTTCCATGTGCTAGATTTGAAGTAATTAATTCAGTGGGAATGTATGTACTTGTAGAAGCTTGTATGTGGTCAGGTATTGATTGATCTAAATTTTCTAGTAAGAGTTGTCTGTTGCATGCTACGACGAGAACTTATTTCTTCTCTATGACGAGCATAATACAAGCAACTTCTCTTACAAGATTCTAGGTCTATGGTTTTACTCTTGGTTGGTTGTCTTTCTAAATCTTGCATATTGGAGTCCATCAGCTGGAATACAAAAAAAATATAAAATAAATATAATTCAAGAAACTTTGTATATTGAAAAACCATAAAAATGTGAAAATTACAAATGCTATTTTGTTTGAATTATATGTTAGATGAATAGGATAATATTGAAAACATATATATATGTATGAAAGAAATATGTTAAAGTGTGTGTTTTCCAACTGTAAAAATTGGATATGCATGTGTTTTTAATTTATAGTAAAGGTATAAAACAAGTTTTGAAGGGATCCCAAAACCCTCTACAAGGAAAAGTCTCAACTATATAGTAATCGAAGCAAAAAAAAACACAAAAAGGTAGGAAAAAACAACCAACAATGGATAATTACATTCTTTTGAAAGTTTAATTTTCATTAAAACATTGCACAAATCAACAATTTGTTTTAACGAAAAATTGTTTTCATTTGTGAAATCAATTGTACCAACTTCTAAGATCAATGATTTCAACCATTATTCATTATTATATATTTCATTTCTACTTGATAGGGTGAAGATAAATTGTTTGAATAGTACGTTTTGAATAACCTCTTCACTATTTTCCTCAACATCTTGATTGAACTGTAGCATATATAATTCTTTTGCAGGGATTCCAATGAGTTTAGTTGTTGCTTCTTCAAAAGCAATTTCCCATATAGCACTCATGTGATCTTGAAGCTTAATTTGAAGAACATATCTATAATTACAATGTTCAAAGGGAGCTTCACACATTGAACAATACCACTTTCCATCATCATTTTGTAGAGCTCTTCTCTTACATTGTTTCCCCTTGGTCTCAATAGGGCAAGCCAGATAATAGAATGAATTCGATTTGATAAATACTATTGTTGCTTTTACAATGCACTCGAGGGGTTTTGTTACATTTGAACTCTTCTTGGATATTGAAAATTATCCTTCATGTAAGAAGTAGAGGCACATCTAGAAGGTTTGTTGTGGATATGAGCATCATTCCCATTCTGCGCAAACCAAGAATGTAGTTATGTTGTTTCTTCAATTTTAGGGTTAATAAACAATTGGGTAGTAACTCTAGAGTGCTCACTACCTTACCATTATAATTTGTAACACAACTATTTTTAATTGCAAGTACAGGTCACTTTTGTGCATGGTACATTTCCTGAAGTTGTACACCTTCCTTTTGAGATGTTTTTCCCCACAAAGTCACATTTATAGTGAAGGTAGACATATCTATCAATTTGAGGCTCCTCCTAAGAACCTTTGTATCATCTCTTCTTCTTATTATAGAAGTATGGTCCACACATATAACATTTCTAACTAGATCAATAAAAAAGTTGTTATTTGTATTTAAGATCTCATTAATGAGCGTGAAAGAAAATTGATGTATTGGAATTAAGTGGTCATCATCAGAAAGAGTGATCTTTGAATAATCCATCAAAGTGATTTCTATTTGACTATTCAACTTATTGTAAAACTTATTTGCAGCTTTGATGGTCCCACCAGATAGTGTATATATAGCCCCAATATGAACATTTTTGAAATGGAGGTCTACAACTTCATTGAAGCAAGTGACACGCACTTCATTGTTCTCACTATCTACAATATCAAAGCTGAAAATTTGTTTGTGTCCTTTGTTTGTGTTGAACTAGTGGATCTCTTTTTTCATAGCTACACAACATTTTATTGTCCACCTTGTTTGAAATGGATTCAAACTTTTAATAGGAGTGATAGTTGAGGTATCACTTTTCTTGCACAGAGATGCATGTATCCCAAACATCACTTTTTTGGGGTTTGGTTGCATGGATGCGCTAATCTCATCAACAGTTGTGCATGATTCAAATGAAATCCCCACATTTTCATGTATAGACCTTGCTCTGGTTCTTTGAAGAGGAAGGTGGGATCACCAATGACATCATGGTATGTGCATGCAATCTCTACTTTAGATATTACAATCAACCTATGTAATTCAAGTAAAATGCACTATTAGTAATGCATAGTAACAACAAGAAATGAAAATGTTCTATTTGAGTACATCATTGGAGTTGTTGGTTCACTTTGAATTACAAATAGTAGGGCAAGTATATCATATTAGTTGTACTATAGAACCCTTCTGAATTATCTTTGAAGTTAAAAAATGGTTATACTCTCTTGGCAAGGTTTTTTCGAAGATGCAATCCATCAGACAAATCTAATTTGTATCTAATTGTTGATTCGTTGCCATGCTCAAATATTGCAATATTGAAGACTTGGAGATGTGGATGTATTTCTTTGTTGTCATTATTCATCAATGTGATTGCATTTTGCGTCAAAGAGATAGACATTACTAAAGGGAGATGAAAAATTCCTATAAAATCCGACAAGTTGATAAGTAGTCTATGGTTTATAAGTAAAAATATACAAATTCAAAACTGGATTTTTTGTAAAAGCATGAAGTAGAAAAGAGCATGCAATTTTCCTTTTCTATAAAATGGATGAAGTATAAAAAAAATAGTAATGTGCGAACCATAAAGGTAGTTTAGTTTTTTTATCCTTGTCAATAAAAAAGCTTAAATATGTATAGGAGTATAAAATACAATTTATAGAATGAAGATGAATGAAGATGATTGAAGATAATTAAGAGAACGACAACATACCTGTAGATAATAATTATATTGTAGTTCTAACAAGGAATTATTTGGTTAAAACAAATTTGATCCTATGTATGCAAAAAAAAGTAAAAAAGGTAGTGAGCACAAGTCCATGACACAACAAACAAATGGTTTAGTTAAATACAGTTTTTGATTGTAAGTTAGACAACTTCAATGCTTTTTATAAATAAAGCCCAATTTTAATTCAAAGTAATTGACATTCTATTATTGAACAAGGTTGAAATTTGGAATAAATAATGGTTGTATCTAATTTTGGTTATAATGGAAAACATGGTTAACACATTCAATAAAGCATTGAAAATTTATATGTGAAAGGGTTTCGACAAATTAGATGTATACATTTTAATAGAGAACTTCCACATGTTTTTTTATGTATCTATTAAGATAGAGGAAAAAAATACATTTATACTTACTAAAAAGGAAAGTAGTGATTTTTTTTTTCTATTTGTATTAGTAATAATAATCATGTGTAAACAACAACCTAACTTATTTTGGGAGATTTAGTTGTAGGAACTATACAAATTGGTAGCATTTGATGGCATAAAAATGTAAAAGTGAAAGCATGAAAAGGAATGTATCAATAGTTTGCATTTGAAAAACTACAAGTGCAAATAAAACATATTCATAGTTAATAGAGGACATAATATCATTAGAATATCGCATACGATTTACATAGTTATGAAGTAGATGCATGTAGTACATAGTAGCAAAGTACTTTTGGAATGCAATTCTAATACAAGACACACTTCCTTGTTCGTATCACAAGGAAAAATGGCATTTATCATAGGAATTTCCAAAAAAATAACAAAATATACATAGTTGGTAGAGCTCATAATCACATTACAATATTACAAGATATGTGCACATTTGTGAAACTAAAGTTTTCTAAACATTGTTCAAGTAGTTTTGGAATGCAAGCTTGATGTATGGAGCACCGCCATGTCCGTAGTGCTCATCAGCTTGCATTTCTCGTAAAAAAATGTAAAAGGCAGCCAGTGTGTCACAAGTTGCATGGAAGTCATTGCCTACAATGTTTTCATTGATTGAATTTCAAAACCCTGCACACTATGTATGTTTGGAACAAGTGTCTTGGCTTTTTGTAGAAGGTCAAAGCAATTAATGGTGATATCACTCGAGAAATCCTAAAAGACAATTGCAGGAATTCCCGCCCAATCGATTGAGGGAGATGAAGCATTTGGAAGATCAGGGTGATGCTACTTGATATCCCAATGATGTATGTACGTTGACCAAGATTTTCCCTTCCTAAATGAAATAAATTTGAGAGTGTACCTAATACTAACTAATATCAATATTTTAAATATCATACTTAAAAAACATTCAATAAATCATAATTCAATAAATAGAAGAAATTTACTATAATTAAATAATTAAGAAAAAGATTTATCAATTCTTAAACATTATAAATTTTATTCACACTTTATTTATTTTTCTTATTACACTGAGAGGCGTTCTTCAATCGTATAATGGGTTGAAGAACCCATGTACATAAATTGAGTGTGTGATTTAAAATGATGCCCATACAATGCCTCCCATTACGACCGCTATTCATGTAAACCAAATTGTATGCCTAGCCATGATGGAAGTGCAAAATGTAACACATCACAACTGTTTCGATTGAAGTGGTGGCTCTTACACTCTCAACATTTTTGTAATGCCAACCTCTTCCACTCCCTGCGTAACAAGATGTGAAGTGTCACCATAGACAAATTATAAGGAAGAAGAAATTGTCGAGGATGTATCCTATTGTGCCCGTCCAGTTCTTCATTTTTGTTGCTCTATTTGTTGCATTCAGTTTCAATGGAAATAATGGTAAAATCCCTATCAAGAGCTACATCTCAAACATTTATAATTTTGTGGACACTACTGCCCTTAACATTTCCTCTCCCCCAACCAAGATGTTTAGGCAGAACCAGAGAAACAAGCAACACTCCAACATGATCAAGCAGGTATCGAATCACACTCAGGACCACATGATGGCCGAGCGGAAGCAACGCAAGAAGCTTAGCCAGAGATTCATCGCTCTCTCTGCCATTGTCCTTGGCCTCAAGAAAGTAACGACAATAATTTCAACCTTAATTTTCTTTGCAAAATTTCAATATGTTACAAAATTCATGGTTTCTGGGTGGTCCATATTTTGGTTTTCTAATAGATGGATAAGGCCTCCATGCTGGGGGATCCAGAGGCTCAAACCCCTGGTCACCTTTCTTTTCCATGGCTTCCTTGGAAATTAAAGAAATTGGACATCTAACGTCAATTTGTTTGTTCGCTTTGCAACAGTCTTTGCCTACACTAACTAGAGTTATGATGGACGTCGTCTTTGGCAACTATGTCTGCACAAGATTTGAACCCACGAGATTACCCACCTAACAATGGTCAATCCCAAAAGGAATTCATCGGAGCCTTCAAATGTTTCTTCTTGTCTTTCTCAATTTTTTTACAGAGCCAGCAAATATTTCCCTCTATAAACTCTGCATTAATGTTTATGTTTGTTTGAATATGAAAATTTTCAAAATAGAAAGCCTTTGTTTTAGGGTTTGCAAAAGTGATTTTTCTATGCAATCAATAATTACTCTTAACAGGTTGGGTTTAAACATTAGCCTTTCTAGATGATGTTGAGGGCCTTTTCATTTTATGTGTCTACGGGTGTGAGGAACGATTGAGGAATCGTGTACACAGGCTCAAGTCACATATATATCTCCTCATTGAAGCTTTTCATTAACACTAAAATTAATGGTTTCTAAATTTATTGCTAATCGTATAGTGTTAAAACAAATTTCTAAGAAATATATTAGCACAAGGGTTAGACGTATTTGTTGCATTAATGCTAGCATATACATTATTAATGAACCTTAACGTTATAACATTATTGAGGTTATAGTTCAAATTAATAAGGCCTTTGTGCTAACATTATTACTAATCTAATGCATTAATAAATTTATTGCTAATGTTCATAATAGGTCACATGTTTAATGGAGAGATGATATCTAATGTTAGACGCTAATAATATTAGGGTTAGGGCTCAAGTGAAGTTAAGATTTAAATTAATGTTAGACGTCTAATATTATAAATTAATGAGATTATTAGCTTCAGGTTAGGGTTAGGGTTCGACGATAATTCTCTCGACGTATTTTAGGATCTTATTATTTTTCATATTTTTTCAATATATTTATTATGCACACATAGCATTGCATTGGCATAAGGAATGAGGATCGTGTGTGTACAATAGAGAAAAGTTTTGAATTAATGGGCACATAGCACAAGTGGCTAGCACATACGCAGAGCAATCACAAAAGGATCTGCATGGATTTTTTAATGGTGAGGATAGGAAATGACAATCAAGGGTGTCATGTTCATATGCGCAAAGGATTGTCATATTTTGTAGGTGTTGATTCTGGGGAATCAATTATTTATTTGTGATCTACTTTGTGAATTTAGTTTCCTGGATTTGGTTGGTACGGTTTATCTTTGATCTCGATGAATTTAAACCATTCAAGATTCTCTAGGGTGACATACCCTATGAGGTTAGTTTTGATTGCTAAAGACGATTTTAAAGAAGGTTGGGTCTTTTTTGTGCAAGTATGGCGTGATTTTAGCTAAATCAAATTCTTTCTACAATCTCTTATATATTGAATCCTACTGAAATCTTTAGCTGATGAAAACATAGAGGAGTATTAGGGGGTTATATGTATGTTAGAAGAGTTTCTATTGTCGTAGACATTTATTTATGAAAATTAGGATCATTATTGAAATAAATTAATTGAAAGTTAATTATAATAAATTAATTTATATTATAGAAAATGTATTTCCTTACAAATAGATGAAAATCTATGTATAAGATTTGAAAAGAACAATGAATTATTATTAACTTATTATTATGAATTTTAATTATAATAATGATCGTCTATTTATAATAAAGTTAATTATTAGAATTATGGTTAATAAGTTAATAATAACAATTAGCTTATAAAAAACTATTATTACAATAATTTAATATATTATATTAATAACTAATAACTTAATATAAAAATAAGTAAATTTTATTATTGACTTATAGTAATTAATGTTATTACATATACATTATTTATAACTTTATTGTATAAATAATTTCTTAATAATATCCTTAATAAGTTAACTTTATTAATAATTAACTTTAATTTATTAATAATTATGATATTAATAGTTAATAAACTTAATTAACTTATAAATATAGTTAACTTATTAATAACAAATTTAATTATTTATTTTAATAATAAACATCAATAATTATAGTTGGAATTAGAATTATTGTTACTATAATTAATTATAATAATAATTTATTATAATTATTAGGTTATACTTAATTCACAATAAATTAGTAAAAGTTATTATTAGATTTTAAACTATAATTAATTATAATAATTAACTATAATTATAATAATTATAATTAACATCCATTATTCAATGTTAACTAAAACTTTAAACCTTATTATAATTAGGATTAGGGTTGGGGGTAGGGATAGGAGTAGGGTTATGCTTAGTATTATGATTAGAATTAGGGTTAACTTTGAATTATGATTAGGATTAGGTTTATGGAATAATTATATCCCTAACCTTAATTCTAACCCTCAACCCTAACTTTTAAAATTACTCTTAGATGAAGGGTTGTGGTTATAATTAGGATTAGGGTTAGTGGTAAGACTATGTTTGTGATTAGGGTTATGGTCGAGGTTAGAATTAAGGCTAAGATTATGATTATAATTAGAATTAACTTGTAGACGTGAGGTTAGAATAGGGGCTATAATCATTGATTAGGTTAGGTTTAGGGTTAGGGTTCAATTGAAGTTAAGATTGAATTAGGTTAGGGTTAAATTAGAGCTAGGGTTAGGATTAGGGTTCAATTGGGATTAGGGTTCAATTAGGGTTAGGGTTAGGGTTCATTAAGGTTCAAAGTTTAATTAGGATTACAACATAAATATTTAGGTTACTGTAGGTTTAGGTTTCAATTAGGTTTAGGGTTAGGGTTAAGGTTCACTTAGGGTTAGTGTTAGTGTATAATTTGGGTTAGGGTTTAATAAGGGTTAAATTAAATTTAAGGCTAGGCTTTGATTAGGGTTAACATAAGGGTACAATCAAGGTTAGGGTTTAATTAGCATTAGAATAAGGAAATTATAGTTCAATTAATATTAGATTCAAGGTTTAGATTAGGGTTCACCTATATTAGGGTTACGATTTAATTAGGATCAAGGTTCAATTAGGGTTAGGAATAGGGTTATGATTAAGGTTAAGATGTAATTAGGGTTATAGGAGAAATCTTAAAGTTAAGGCTAGAGTTAAATTATGAGTAGTGTTCAAATACAATTAGGTTTATGGTTAAGGTTATATTATAATTAGGAATAAAAATCAATTAGGACTAGGGTTAGGGTCTAATTCTGATTATAGTTAGGATTAGAGTTGGCATTAGAATTAGGGTTAGTGTTATAAATATATGATTATGAATAGGGTTACAATTATAGTTAGGGTTAGGGTTGAACTTAAATTAGGATTAGGATCAAGGTGAGGGTTCAATAAAATATAGGTTTAAGCATTCAATTATGGTTAGGATATATGATTAGGGTTCAATTAGAGTTAGTGTTAGGATTAGAGTTCAATTAGGGCTAAAGTTAGGGTTAAGATTATGGTTCAATTATATTAGCATTAGGGTTAGGGTTAGGGTTTAATTAGGATCAAGGTTCAGTTATGGCTAGAGTTAAGACTAGTGTTTAGTTTGGGTTATGATTCATTTAGTGTTATAGGAGAAATTTTCAAGTTAAGGTCAAGGTTAAATTATGATTTGTTCAAATAGGATTAGGGTTAGGGTTCAAGTTTAATTAGGGCTAGAGGTAATATTAGGTTAAGGTTAGGGTAAAATTAGGGTCGGGTTTAGGGTTTAACTAGGGTTATAGTTAGAATTAGTGTTTATTTTAAAAACGTGCTTATAGATAGAGTTAGATTTAATATGGTTATGGTTAGAATAAGAATTAAGGTTAGGGTTGGATTTAGGGTTCAATTAAGGTTAGGTTTAGGGTTTAATTAAGGTTAGGATTAGTGTCATATTTAATTAGGGTTATGGTTATGTTAGGCTAGGGTTAGGATTCAAATATGGTTCAATAAGGATTATAATTAGAGTTTAATTAGCATTAGGTTCAATTTTAAGGTTAATGATCTATGATAAAGCTTCAAGTTAGGGTTAGGGTTCAATGATAAATCTTGGGGCTAAGGTCATGTTTCAGGTACAAATAAGATTAGGGTTAGAGTTTTATTATCATTACGGTTATGATTCAATTAGGATTAGGGTTACAATTCAATATGCATTATTATTATTCTAACACTAGCACTATTTCAAACCCCAACCCTAACTCTATCTCTAAAGCTACCACTATTTCTACTTGTAAATTTAACCTAACCCTATTTATAACCATAACCCTAATCATAATTATTAATAATATATAAAATACGCAAACCCTAAAGTTGATACTAATTGTAACTCTAACCCTCACCTAACACTAATCCTAACTCTAACCTTAATTGTAATTCTAATTGTACCCCTAATCCTAATTGTAACCTAACCCTAAAACCAACACTAATTCTAACTCTAACCCCAACCTTAACTTTAACTCTAACCATGACCCTAACCCTAACCCCACACTAACACTATTTCTAGCCCCAACCCTAACTCTAAGTCTATCTCTAACCCTAACCCAAATTCTAAAATTATTATTAATTCTAATTGTAACCTTAAACCTAACCCTATTTGTAAGCTTAACCATAAATCTAAACCTAAACCCAAATCTAACATTAATTGTAACCCTATACCTAATTCGAAAACTAACACTAATTTTAATTATAACCCTAACCCCAACCCTAACATTATACCTAACCCTAATTCTATTTGTAATCCTAAACCCTAACCATAATTCTAATCCTAAACATAATCTTAACCCTAACCCTACTATTTTCTTTAACCCTAACCCTAATCCTAATCCTAACTCTACTTCTAACCCTAAACCTAACTATAATTCTAACCCTAACCCTAACCTTATTCTTGATGCTAACTCCAACCTTATCCTAACCATAACCCCAACTCTAACCCTCGTTCTATCTTTAACCCAATCCAAATTCTAATTCTATTACTAACCCTACCCCTAACCATAAACTCAATAGTTATGTTAACCCCAACCCTAATACTAATTCTATCTTTATAACCTAAACCTTACCATAATCCCAATACTAACATTAATCCCAACCCTAATCCTAATTCTATTTCTAATTGTAACCTTAACCTTAACAATAATATTAACACTAACCCCTACCCGAATGTTAATTGTATGTCTAACCCTAACCATAACCTTAATCTTAATCGTGATCCCAATCCCAACCCTAACCATGATTCTATCTCTAGCCCTAACCCTAATCCTCATTCTATCTTTAACCCAATCCGAATTCTAATTCTCTTACTAACCCTACCCCTAACCATAAACTCAATAGTTATGTTAACTCCAACCCCAACCCTAATACTAATTCTATCTCTATAACCTAAACCTTACCATATTCTCAATACTAACATTTATCCCAACCCTAATCCTAATTCTATTTCTAATCATTACCTTAACCTTCACAATAATATTAACACTAACCCCTACCCTAATGTTTATTGTATGTCTAACCCTAACCATAACCTTAATCTTGATCATGATCCCCATCCCAACCCTAACCCTGATTCTATCTCTAGCCCTAACCCTAAAAGTACCCTTGATCCTAATTTTATCTCTAATCCTAACCCTACACCTGATTCTAATGCTAATCCCAACCCTAATTCTAATTCTATATTAAAGGCGCCTATTTTTTCAATCAATTTCTCACATAAAAGTGCAAAAAGTGCCTTTAAAATGATATCTCTATTTGATTTCATACAAGTAAAATAAAATAAAGCTTAACTTAAATAAAAAGGGTAGAAAGAAAAGTTGGCTATATTAGATTAACTTAGCTTTATTACACATCAATAGTTTGATTTGTTAGCATTGTAGACATTTAGTTTACTTATGTTCTATGTAGTAATAGTTTTTCTCATGAAATAATAGTAAGCGATAATGAATGATTAAAAGTAAAATCAAAGATTATATAAAAATTAAAATAAATAAATTTTAATATATAGAGAAATTATATGTTTTTAAAATGTATATAATAAATAAAATAATGTTAAAATAAAATAACAATTCTTAAATAAATTAAAATATTAAAATTCTCACATCTTCAACATTTTAATACTATTGACATTTAAGTGATTTAAAGTATGACTCATGCATGTACATAAATTATCCTAAAATATAGAAATTATTGTCAATTCACTAGTACATAAGCCATTGCACATCTTTATTGCTATGTCTTGTGCCATCCATTCTATACTATAATACTTGGAATAGTCTCTAACCAATTAGGAAAAGAAATAGTAGTAATTTTATTTTCCAATAAGTCATTATATCCTTACTAATGGGTTCAAAACTTTGGATCCCAAAAACACATCTTGTTAAATGTTGATCATTAATAAATTTTATGTTTGTGATAGTATAGACTATTAGTATGAAATACTCAAATACATATACATTGTTATCTTAGATGTTGTACACATAAGAATAGCATTTTTTCACAATGACAACAATACATTGTTTCAAAGAGCACTTTATTTTAAAAATAACACATTTATAGTGGATAGTTATGATCTTTTATTCGAAACAAAAAATTATTTCACTTGTTTATGAGTATATTTATGTTTTTATATATAACATTCATAGTTTCTCATGTGTTCAAGTATGAATCTATCTTGAGCAACATTTGATTATTGTTTTATTTACTTGTGGACTAAATATTGACAATATACGATATAAATATGTTGGAAGACCAAATATTATAATCACAAGTACTATATCAACAATAGGACCCCATTTAACCACTAGCCCCTCTCCCCTAACTTTGATGTAGAAAAGGATATGAAGAATTATCTAGATGAAAATTATACACGTCTCTAACAAAGACTAAGATGTTTTCCATGTTCCTTATTACTAAATTTTAAAAGCCAATACTTTATACAATCTTAAGAGAAAGGAAGTTGCCTAATCTTTCCTTGTTTCCCATTTGAATCTTTTTTTTCTTACTTACTCACCCGAATAAGGTAGTCTTCCCTGCATACACCATAGTTTAAAATGTTATTAAATCATGATAAATAAAAATGTTACACTACAATACATATTCTAATTTTTTGTCACTCCATTAAACACCCTTTGACAACTAAATAAGTTTTACTTCTATAAGAACAAATACTTTTAAGATCCACTCATAGTAGCTCTTTTCTTGATAGCCCTTTTCTTGAGTGTATATAATTTACTTAGTGATCTAAGAAAAATCTCATGATAATATGAAAATATATTATTAATCATATGGAAAATTTATCACTTGTTCAACTTGATTTTTTTAATAATTGATTTGGTTATTCCAATAAATAATTCATCAAGAAGAACCTGCATTGTTTATGTTTTGTTTCCATGTGCTATACTATTAAAAGAAAAAAATTAATGTTATGCAATTATTTACATGCTCACATACACACCCACATTAACTATAAGTATATATCAAATTCATACCATTTTTTTTAAACATTGTAACATTAAATTTTGATAACACCTTTAACATAATTATCATGTTTTGCATGAATAATCAAACATTAACAAACTTCAAACATAGTTTATATTTATAGTCAAAACATATATAACATATATAGATTTATATTGTTATAGAATTAACTAATTATATAAATATTAAAACACATAAATATTACGAGCATAATAATAATTCCTCATCTTAATCTCTCATCGTATACCATCTCAAACCTGTCCTCCTTTGTCTTTTTTCCAACAATCGAAAAACTTGACCAGCACTAAAGCGAGGGCCAATCCGTGAGGCGACCATCCTTGCCACATACTCCCGGGGCCTTCAAGCTCACAATTTTTATTTATTTTCCATGAGACATTTTCTATTTGGACGTTTTATATGTAATGGAAGTATTCAAATAGAACGGAAACTCCATTTCATAATACAATAAAATGGGCTTATAGCTCCAACCGCATGCTTCCACTGTTGTCCTCGGGCTGTTCTTTAGTTGCATAGAAATTTAATATCTTACCGACGTCCGAGCATCTCGGGTACCCTCGTTAATAATAATAACATTGGTTTAATCTATCCATCTAACGTGTCAATGACACGACACGAAAAGCCCATCTGTAAGGCAGCTGTCATCACAGCATGCTTACAACAGTCCAATGACAGATTGAACTGATTTAGGATTTCGATTATGTTCTATAAATCGACCTAGGGTTTCACAAAAGTAAATTGAAAATACCCACAACCCACTATTTATTCCTGTTCTTTTCTTTCTCCCTTACAAAATGACAGAGTGTGAGCTTTCAATGAGGTTGGATCGTGCAAGGCCATTTCTGAGATGGCAATATGATCAGATCGATCCATTACTGCCAAAATTTAGATCTGTACTGTTACAAGTGGGAGCCTCGGAGTGCTGGCACAAGCATGGCAGTTTCTTTGAACATCTCATGGATGTTTATTGAATTCTCAAGCTATGGAATGTCCCTGATCCTATTGCCAGGTGTGGTTTATTTCATTCTGTTTATTCCAACTCTTATGTTAATCTTGCAACATTTCAGCCCAGTGTTGACAGGCAGAAAATGAGAGACCTTATTGGGGATGAAGCAGAAGAGCTTGTGCACATGTTCTGTATTGTGCCCAGGCAGCCTCTTATTCATGACAATCTGTTATTTCAATTTTCTGATGAGGACTTAGTTTCTGCACTGAAGCAATCAGAGAAAACAATGCAAGAGGCCAAGGCAGAGGATCTGAAGCTGCGGAAATTAGAATTGGAGGAAAGAAATGAGAATTGGATTGATAAACTCCATGACAAATATGAGATTCTTAAGACCAACTGGAGCAAAAGTTGGATGGAATTTTGCATCCTGATTGGAGGAGGACGATTCAGAAAATATTGCCTGGGATGGAGTTGCAGCAAAACACAATAGAACAGGGGAGGATGTTCAGGTGCCCAGGAGATTGGTCGCAATCTTTTTATTCATGACCACGGCAGATTTTATAGACCAGCTGTTTAGTTTCCAGGATAATTTGTTTGATAATAGTGATGGGAAGCTTGAGTGGTCAGGAAACAATTGGACTGCTCAGTGGCCAGGAGATTAAAGGCCAGGGCTATGGATGAATTCTATTTCCAGAATGGGTACTCTTTATAATTTGATTGTAAGGGAGGAGAAACTATTCAAAGAGAAGAGAAGAGAAAGAATGGTAAGGTCAATAGAGAGAAGCTTAGCAACGGGGGTTTTTAAGAAATAGAGCCTGTGATGCCCCCTGTGTTTGATCACTGCAGGGCTGTATTATCTCCAACAGATCAAATCACTGCAAGAGAATTGTATTGGTAAGCAGTTTGCATGGCTCCTGCAGAAAAAGACCATGAAATAGCCCAACCACTTCTTGCAAAATCTTGTAAGCTTAATCACTTTGTAGGAGAACCCCATGCTGTTCTAGCTCACACTTATCTTTCCCAAGGCAAGTATTGCATACCTGCTTTTTTTGTTGTTCTAAATTTTAATTTTTATGTGTTTCTATGTGGCCAGCGTTTTGGATGATTAGAGTGGAGTTTTTCTATTCACGAGTTTAGGGTTTGAGGTCCTAAAGTTGTTGATGTTTAACGCAATAGGATTATTTGTTTCCTGTTTTCCCTATGAAAGAATAAGAGTAAGCTTATTATTAGTATTTTTTTAGTTGCTTCGTGCTATCACTAATTCTTATCTTTCATAGCTATCCAACAATGGTAAGACTCATCAAGGACAAGAAGCAAACATAGAAATGCTAACCCATCAACCATCAGCACTGGCCAGAAGCAACCATAAAAACAAACATGTGAGTAATCAATAGACCGACAGCGCCGTAGTGAAAGAAACAAGACGAGCTGTTCTATTGTTGATTCTTAGTCTCGTCATTGTCCATTATACCTGGTTCCTATGTAGACACTTAAGTACTTACTCCCCTCTTTAATATTTGGAATCCCTTATTGTGAAAATGCTTGGTTTTAGCTTCAGATCTGGGCTTACTAAAGTCTGCATGAAAGCCAAAATGCCAAGATAATAAATTGACGTAGATGAACCTATATTCCTGGAGATTGATCTCCAAATGGATGCCCTGCGCCTACAAATTAATACTCAAAATCTGAAACCGTATAAAACTCAGTAGAAGATAGAGTTGGAAGAATCAAGGCAAACTGATACTAAGAGGAAATACAATGAATATCTTATCTCAGATCTGACAGATAAATAAGGAAGAACAGCATGAGGGAGAATAGTAAGAAAAATTAACTTACACACAGCACTCTAAATGATATATAAGCTCTTTTTGTCTCTGTCCTTAAAGGTTGATTCTCCAATCTGTACTTGGGAATCAGATAGAAATACAGAAAACTGAAATGTTACAGCTCGTACATAATAAACGAGCAGCACTGATAATTATAACTTGAAACTAGCAAGAAATTACAGTAGACAGACTTCTATAAGCAAAAAAATATATTTACAAATATCCAAAGGCTTCCTTTTTTATCTCTAATCAAACGCATTTTAAATACAGACAATAGTTAGCCACAGTGCAGATCCAACGAATGCAGTGGATCTAATCAATTCAAAATACGCCCAAACTAAAAATTAGACACGACCCATAATTACGTTTATTGGAGAAGCAAGATCTAGCCAAAAAACGAATCTAACAAAACCAATCCCAGAATAATCCTTCAACAGATGCCCTAAAAATAATACTCCCAATAAAATTTCAGATTAAAATTAAAAGACCCACATTTTGCGAAAAAAAAACGGCATCTAAATGTAAAAAGAAAAAGGTGTAGATGATGAGAGCCCTCACCTCAAGCACGAAAAAGACCAGACGTCACAAAAAACTCCGTGTCAACTCAAACAAAAACCCCCTCTGAAAAGTAAAGTACTGTTCTTCTTCCCCAAACAGCGAACAAAAACTCATAACTATAATATGGGTTATGGTTATCATGGTTAAGAGTAGGGTTAGGTTTATGTTGAGGATTAGGGTTAGGCTTTTCTAATGACAATAATTGTATCTCTGACTTTAATTCCAATCCTTATTGCAAAACCCTAACGTCGTTATGGTTTAGATATGGATATATGACTAGCAATCGCATCTTAGTGTGCAATGGGTACGCGGAAGAAGTGTGGAAAGTCAACTCAAACAAAAACCCCGTCTGAAAACTACTGTTGTTATTCCCCAAACAGCGAACAAAAACTCGTAACTATAATATGGGTTATGGTTATATGGTTAAGAATAGGGTTAGGGTTTTCTAATGACAATAATTGTATCCCTAACTTTAATTCCAATCCTTATTGAAAAACCCTAACCTCATTATGGTTTAGATATATGACTAGCAATCGCACCTTAGTGTGCAATCGATACTGGGAAGAAGTGTGGAAAGTCAATTAAAATAAATTTTAATCTATTTTTAACTATATAAAACTATAATAATTATTAATTATAAATTTAATCATTTTATGTAATTAATTTTATTTTTAAATATAATATATAATAAAAAATAAATAAATTATTTATAGTTTTTTTTAAAAAAGGGGTAAAAATTTATTCAATCAAATCCAAGATACAAAGTATAGGCCAGAGGCCCACCAAATTAGGAATACAACCAAAAAAGCCAACAACAACATTACATATTTCTGTCATCCAATAATAATCTCTCCAGGGTCCCAAGATAACAAGAAGATAACTCATCCCATCCACTAATATTCCAGCCCTCCCCATTCTTCGAGGCCCACTTCGCTAAGCAATCCGCCACTTGATTCTATTCTCTAGGGATGTGACAAAAGGAGACAGAATCCAAGGAGCGACATACACTTAGAATCTGTCTGACCACTGAGGCTAATTGCCAATTAACATCATCCAATCTCTAGTTGTTCAGCATATCCACAACAATCTGAGAATCCGACTCACAGATAATCCTCCTCCAGCCTAAAGAGCAGCCACGCTCAACAACAATCTTAATAGCAAGGGCCTCCATCAGATTATTAGAGTGTTGCCCTTTGTAAACAGAGAAGAAAAACACAGCAACACCATCTTTACCTCTATCTATACCACCAACACCAGCATGTCCAGGGTTCCCCCGAGAAGAGCCATCTGTATTAATCTTCAGGACCCCAACCGGGGGGGCATCCACCTCCCATCACGACAAACCTGTTGCTTGCCATGTTGGGATCTATTTCTAGCACTGCATCCCCTACTATTATCCCCTAGGTTCAAATCCCTCATAATAGTATAATCACCAGAATCAATATTATCATCCATATCACACTTAGCATAAATAGTTTCTTGAAGCCTGCTAATAATCTTTGTCCACAATTGACCACTTCCTAACTTGGAACCACAAAAAACTCTACGATTCCTTTCTAGCCAAAGGTTCCAAAGAATGAAAATAGGCCCAATAGCCCAAGCCACCTGTAGGAAAGAAGTCTTCGCAGGAGGCCTACCCAGGCTCTCCCAAAACTCTATCAGGGAGGAAGCATGAACACAACCCTGATGCCAGGCCTCCCACCACCTATGCCATATTTCTCTAGAAAAAGGGCAATGAAAGAACAAATGGGAAGAACATTCCTCATTGCGCAGACAAAGGAAGCACATAGAAGGCCCATGAAAACCACGCTTGCGGAGATTCTCCCAAGTGAGACATTTCTTCTGAGCAACCAACCATAAGAAAAAATTGCACTTGGGCCAAGAGAAGTTATTCCAAACCTTCTTCCACCAGGACACCTCCGTAGGACCATGTAAGTTCTTGTCAAGCACAGCATAGGCTTGAGCAACAGTAAATTTACCTTTTGGGCTGGGACTCCAAGCCAACTTGTCCCTCTCATTAAGGGATCTGCAAAGTCTACCCTCCAAGACTTTAGACAGAACAACACGATCCTCATCAGAACCACCCACGGGCCACTCCTGAGGATCCTTCCAGCAGGACACCTCCACTTGACCAATACGCTTGACTATTTTAAAATGTTCCACCTTAATCCATCCAACATCAAAGAAGATATGGTAGAGAGGCTGAAGCTGAGGGAAACTAGAAAGAATGGGCGGGTAGCCATCCCAAGAGTCCTGCCAGAATAGAGCATCAGAGCCTCTATTACATATCCAGAAGAGACCATCCTTAATAAGCTAAGCTCCCTTCTTCAGAGTATCCCAAATACAAGAGCCTTTGCCCAACAAAGCAAGTCGCGACACATCTTGGCTCTCAGCACCAGGAAGATACTTGAGAGCAAGAATCTTGGCCCAATCCTGATCCTGACTGTTGCACCATCTCCAGTACAGCTTGGGCGCCAAGGCCGTGACCACAAGAGCCATAGACCTAAGACCAAGGCCCCCAGCATGCTTCGACCTGCAAACGGACTCCCACCTGACTAAACTCCACTTCGAAGAGAGAAGGTTGCCCAACCAAAAGAATTTCCGAGAAAGAGCATCAAAGTCCCTCACAAAAGAGGAAGGGGGAACCTGCACACAACACCTATAAATGGGAAGAGACTGCACCACAGTCTTTAGGAGAATCACTCTCCCAGCAGAAGAGAGCCAACTATAGGTCCAATGATTAACCTTACTCCGGAATCTATCCAAAATCCCCTGCCAAAATTCTCTGCGCTGAGAACCCAAAGCCAAAGGAATCCCAAGGTACATCAAGGGAAGAGAACCAATATGGAATCTAAGAATCCTAGCAATCTTGTTCTGAATAAGCCGAGGAGTATTAAAGAAATAAATGGAAGATTTATCATCATTAATACTCTGACCAGAAGCTTTCAAATAGATGTCTAAAGCTCTCTTGAAATGTAGAGCCTCACTAATTCTAGCCAAGCCCATCAGCCCAGTGTCATCCACAAACTGAAGATGAGAGTAGGGAGGGAGATTAGTGTTCCAGGTCCAACCTTGTATAAGACCCTGCCTCACCTGAGATTTAATAAATCTATCGAGACCTTCTGCCATAATAATGAAAAGATAGGGAGATAAAGGGTCCCCTTGCCAAAGTCCTCGAGAAGCACTAAACAAATCTGAAGGTTCCCCATTAATAATAACAGAAAAGGAGGACGAGGTCACACAACTGAGAACCCAATTCACCCACTCCTCATCAAAGCCAAAAGCCAAGAGAATTTTTTGTAAGAACTCCCAGCTCACCCGATCATAAGCTTTAGCCATGTTAAGTTTAATGAACATAGCTTTCTCCTTAGAGGAAGCCATAGAATGAATAGCCTCCATAGCTATCACAACACCATCAAGAATTTGTCTTCCTTCAACAAAGCCACCCTGCTCAGCAGAGATCAAAGCACCAAGGAGTGGCTTGAGTCTCTCAGCAATCAACTTAGTGATGATCTTGTAGACAACATTGCATAAAGCAATAGGCCTGAATTGGTCCAACCGATTAGCTCCCTCCTTCATAGGTATGAGAGCCAAAAAAGTAGAATTCAAAGACTTAAGCATTTGTTTGTTCCTATATGATTCCTGAACCACCTCAAGGAGATCATACTTTATTATTTTCCAGAATTCCTGAAAGAACTCAATCGGGAAACCATCAGGGCCAGGAGCTTTACCTTTTTTCATACTAAACACTACTTTCTCCAATTCAGGTAACAAGATTGGACCTAAAAGAACCCCATTCATCTCAGCAGAGACTAGGTGGGGAATACAATCCAAGATAGCCCTTTCTTCCGTCCTAGCTGCAAGATTCTCCCTAGTAAAGAGATTTGAAAAATAGTTGACAGCTTCCCTGGAAATTTCTTCAAAAGACGAAAGCTGGACCCCATCCGGTGAAACGAGAGAGGAAATAGAGTTCCCTTGCCTTCGAGCCTTGACCGAGTTATGAAAAAATGTCGTGTTCCTATCTCCCTCCTGAAGCCAATCAATACGAGATTTCTACTTCCAGAAGATCTCCTCCCGAAGCTCCCATTCTTCTAAACCTTTAAGAGCCAAGGACTCAGCATTCTTGAGATCAGAGGACAACCCCTGGTCTCGAATTTGACGGGTAACACTATCCAACTTGGACTGAGCCGCTATCTTCTGAGCATGCAGGTTCCCATAACACTGTTTATTCCACCTCTTCAGCCTGTACTTCACATGTTGAAGCCTCTTACTAAAAGTAAACATGGCCGTCCCATGGGCAGGCCTCCCTTCATACCACCAATCCAGCATAAGATCCTACAGAGATTGATCTCTTAACCACATCAATTGAAATTTGAAAGATGGCATTTTGGTGACACCATAAGGGGAGACAGAGAATTTGATAGGCCAATGGTCAGAACCCCTCCAATCAAGAATTTCTGAACTGGTGGTCCACCTGTTGTGCATCCAATAGCAGGATACCAAAAATCTGTCAAGCCTTTCAGAAATAGCCTCAACACCACATCTCCTATTATTCCATGTAAACACACCATTGATTGGCTTCACATCAATGAGATTCAGGAAACCAATGTTATCTCTAAGCAGATTTGAAGAAGGTTCTAGCCTAGCTAATCCACCACGTTTTTCCTCCAAACTTATAACCGCATTAAAATCACCAGCCATAATCCATGGGAGAAAAGGGTCTAGAGACCGGATGAACCTAATGTGAGCCCAAAGCTGTGACTTACCTGAAAGATCAGTAGGAGCATAAATATTGGAGAAAAGGCATCTTTCTATAGTCTCAAAAATAGAGGCAACCAAAGTAATGGAAGATTGGCTAGAGATCCACCATAAGGGTGAAACTTTCCTCAGGTTCCAGAAACAAGCCACCCCCTAGAACTGCTCAAAGCCCCCACCCCCTGCCAAAAATCTTGGGGCCAAAAATCTTGGGGCCAAATACATGGGGCACAATTAGCCAATCCATCCACAGTAAGCTTGGTTTCTTGAATAAAGACCAAATCAGGAGACTGAGATTCAATTAATGAGCGAACAGCCTTTTGTCTAGGGATGTTGTTCAACCCCCTTACATTCCATGATAAAATAATCATTTATGAGGGTGGGAATCGATGGGTTTCACAGACCCAAACTCAACCAATGTATCGCCCATAATTTTGACTTTCTCTTGATCAGTCTTCCTTCCACTCCTTGACGATTTGTCTAGAAGCCCCTTCTTAAAGGATTTTTGATGCAAGCCTAAGGCAGGAGAAGCCTTATTACCCTTCACAGGATCAGAGGTTCCCTTAGTAGCAGGGGGAACAGGAGCCACCACAACAGTACCCAACGGAGCCTGAGACTCCTGGAGATCTCCACTATCCTAAACTTGAGAAGGTAAATCCATACCCATCTGACCTACCTGTTGGTCCCTTGAAGATAAAATCTGATCCTCCTTCTTAGCATCCTCATCCTGAGCCTCAAGCTGACCTTTATCCCTAGAAGAGATCTCAACTGGAATTCCTTCCTCTTGGACTAAGCTATCAAGAGCCTCAAACCTATTAAAGGTGCCATCAGTTTGTCTATCCATCCAGGTTCTCTTCTTGCCTTTGCCTTTGTTACGGGACTTCACCTGAGTAAATCCTTCCTTATCAACAAGTCCATCAGACAAAGGAGCCTTCCCCTTGTCTTCCCTAAGAGGTCCAGAGGCAGCCAAGGGGGAAGATTTAAATCTAGGGCATCTGCGATGTAGATGACCATATTCGTGGCAAATTCTGCATCTAAATGGTAAGGTCTCATAATCCAGTTGTTGGATCCAAGATGATGAACCCATGCAAATCTCCATAGAATCTGGTAATGGATTATTTAAATCAACTTCTACACAAATACGAGCAAAAGAGATTACCTTGCGATCTTGAGTTTGTGATGCCGATCCCACGGGTTTCCCAAGAAGCAAAGAGATTGAATGAAGAATATCTTCCCTCTAGAATTCCAAAGGAAGCCTCGGTAATCGAACCCACACCGGCACCTGTGAGGGGATCTCTTCAGCAGAGTTAAAGCCCATGTGCCAGGGCTTAATGAAGAGCCCCACCTGGTTAAAGAAATAAGGGCCTCCCTCAAAAGCCCTATTCCTATCCGACATGCTTGAAAAGATAACCAGAAAATAGTTATTAGCCACTAAAAGAATCTCCATATCCCCTTCAGGGTTCCAAACCCGATGTGCCCAGGATTCCAGCACAGGTAATGAAAGACGAAGGCCTAAAAATGTGCAAATAAGGGCATGATTGCACCAGTATTCAACATCCTCCAAAACTTGCTCAGGTTGAATAACCAAGACTGGTCAATCTTCAGATCTCTCCAAGCATCCGTTTACTTTTTTTTATCTGAAACATCCCTTTTGAAGAGGAGGCTCCTTCCCCAGATTGGGGTTTACCTAACCGTTCCTTACTACTGGCATGCATAGGAGAAGATGGATCTATCATCTCCAAATTCGCTAATGATACATGATAATCAGCAAGACCACGATTCTCCATAGCCCAACGTGCCAAATCATCAACAAAAAGGAGAATGGGATGGAACAGGCATCCCACACACTCAAGCCACCGCACACCTCCCACTAAGAACACCCCACGCACAAAGACCAGGAAAAAATGCCCACCCGCAAGCCAAAGATGCTCAGAAATCCCTGCCTGACCAAAGAAAAAACCCCTGCACCAAAATTAAACCCCCCCCCGCTAGCACCAGAAAGCACGAAGCCTGAGCACGGATGCCAAACGAAGAAGAAGCTAGGGCACGCAGGCCCTAGCTCGCACTAGTCTTCCGTGCAACGCCATCCTCATGGGATTTATAGTTTATTTTTTATTATTAAAATATAATTCACATTTCATATAATAAACTTATAAATCAAATTTTATATTAAAATATATATATATATATATATAAATTAAATTTTACGTTAAACAAATTATAAATCAAATATTATATTAACTAAAATATATAATAACTCTTTCAAATAAATGAAAACAATTTATTTAAAAATTAAAAAATAATAAATAATTATCATATTTATATTAATCAAAATTTGCCTTTAACAAAAATAACTCTTCAATATGATCTCTAATTTCAAATTATATATTTTTCAAATTTAATTAAACAAAATAAATTTTCAATTTGACATCTCAATCTATATTAATTTAAAGAAACTTTTTAATACCTATAAAATTGTAAAACTCATAATTACTTTATATAGCAGCTATCAAGTTAATCATGCAAAATAATGTGAACAACAGTCCACACTTCAACGCTGACTATCCACTTCATGTGATAAAGAAAAGTTAAGCCTATCTAGAAAAAATGGCAAAAAGTGATGAACGGTTGAGAATCATTTAATAGTTGGCAGAGTGATATCAGCCAATGATGGACAATTTTAGCTTTGTCTTCTTCAAATAGGATACACCTTCGGTGTAATTATTCATGTGTGTTTCATATGATGGTGCACTTCAAAATGCCAACCTAGCTTCCAATCTTACCGACAATAAGTATGGAAAACTATTTACATGTGGATGCAGGTGCACGTATTACACATTTAATAAGACCAGATTGGGTAAAAGATGAGGACCTCCACAAATATGGCAATGTCCATCCAGCCTACAAAACAACCATTTGACCACATTTATTAATTAATTAAAAACTAGTATATATATATATATATTATTTATTAATAATATTTATAAAAAAATTGAGAGATATCCTAGTATATATAGAAAATGAATTTTGCATGTCGGTTACATTTCTTTTATAATATAAATAAAAAATGAATTTGCATGTCGATTACATTTCCTTTATATGTATGTCGGTTACATTTCTTTTATTTTTTGTATAATATATATAACTATCACCAAGAGAACGTTAAAATAAACATAGCTTCAAAAAATGTACACGCATCCTGTGCTTTCATTGTAGAAGCCTCTCGGCTTAATAAAGAATGCATTGCATCAAAACAAAAATATTTGATGTTGTGAGTTTTAGTTCATTCTCAGAAAACAAAAAGAAAATGGTTATCGCATATAACAATCTATACCCCTCAGATAAATGGGAGATTAAAAAATCATTCTGGACAAAAACATTTACATCTTCCTCAAATTTACAGTTGCAAAACTTCTAGAAACTTTGACACATAAATAAGCACCTTTTTATTCAAAAATGCCAAGAAGCATAGGGGAGAGGGGCTAATAGTCGTGCAGGGTAACTTTGTGAACATGTAGCCATTGACTGGAATATCGTAGAACCTTCTTTTTAAAAAAAAAAAAGTGAATTGACCTCTTATCTATCTATAACTAAGGTTTGGAGGTGTGACTCATCATGCAACTTGCCGCATTAGCACATCTATTGAGAAGTGTCTAAAATTTGACTTCTAAAATATTCGAGCAAAACTTAATCATGAGAACCAGTAGTTGAACAAAAAAATACTATTTGTTGCTTGTAAAATATCATATTTTTATTTAAAATAAATTAATATGCAACCTAAATGGACCAAATACCTATTGGTAACCATAAATCTTTGATATCTCTAACTTTTATATTCAACACATATGGACCAATAGTTGAACACAAAAAAAACTATTTGTTGTTATAAAAACAACATATAATTATTTAAAGTACAACTTATATCAAACAAAAATGGACCAATAGTTGAACACTAAAACTTTTTAAAAATCCTTCACATTTAATAGAAAAATACATGGTATTTATTGCACTCACCTTTTATATTTGTGATAGGACAAACTATTAATATAAAATACTCCAATGCTTGTGCATTGCTACCCCAATAGTTGTACACATAAGAACAATATTTTTTTCACTATGATAACAATACTTGTTTAAATGGGTGTCTTATTTTATTAAATGAGCATTTTATTTTTTAAATGACACACTTATCGTGGATAGTTGTGATATTTTATTTGAAACAAAAAAATACTTATTTCACTTCTTCATAAATGTATTTATGTTTTTAATATAACATTCAGAGGTTCTCATGTGTTCAAGTATGGGTCCACTTTTGATCAACATTTGGTTTTTTTTTTATTTGCATTTGGACTATTTATTTACAATATATAGTATAAAAATGTGGTAAGACTGGATATTATAATCACAATTGACTGCACGACTATTGGACCCTGCACGACTATTGGCCCCTATCCCCTAATTCATCTTCAAAAACAATGTATGGGACTATATCACAATAAAATTTTCATCAAACATTAATACCATATCAACTATGTTAAACACAGCGATTTCTTTGAGAAGAACTTTTTTTTTGCAACATTAATTACACCTCCACACTCAACATTCTCAAGCACCTTTGCCACAATAGTTGTAGCATGACCTAGAGGCTACTGAGCAATCCTCTTCAACATGATAGCCTTAACGAAATTAAACAAAAGAAAATCAACCTACTGTTGTAGCCCACAATACATGCATTTAAAAACATTAAATACATATCAAATATCTAAAAGCCTTGACAAAAGTAACAACTAAAATTGTCATTAAAACAACCCTTGATGTTTAATGTCATTAATGAGCATTAAAGAAGAATATCGATGGGGAAAAAAATAGATTTTAAACTTATGTTGGAAACCTTGAATTTGTTGAGCATTACAACCCTCTACAAAGCTATATCTCACCATAAGTAGAGGTGTTTTATCCTCTTCTATAGGTGTAAAGTTTTCTCTTGTGAGAGTGAAGAACCAATAATTGAATTCAAATGTGAAATTATCTTGTAAAAGGCTAAAAAGACACGAAATTTCAAATTCCAACCATTCTCATCAAGCAGATAATGTTGGCTTTGAAACCCTAATGATTATACATACATTTCTATAATCCAAAAAAGGAATTATAGTCACCTTGTTCATTTTTTGTTGTGAATTTGATTATGCCAATATCGTCTCCAACAATGCACTTGGTGATGTGTACTTGGTGAAGATTGGAATTTCCTATAGGGTTAGGGCATGTCCTCTACAACACCAACTTCAAACTCACCACCTTCACCACCATCATGTGCCCCATCATCCCCGATTACAGCTCATCCACCTTCTCAAATATTGGCTTCATCAAATTCCCCCTCGTTGCAACTCATCCACCTTCTCAAACACTAGCTTCATCAAATTCCCCTTTGGGTGATCCCACAATAGTGGTTTACAATTTTTGGCCAAACTGGACACTGAAATAATTTTTTTAACTAAATCTTCACTTTCTGGCACCTATAGCGACTAAACCATGAGGAATTTGAAGATGATGCAAACTAGAGTTTCATGAAATTTTTTCTATAGATTCTAAATATATTTTTTTCAAAATTTTTGGAATCAAAATGCACTTCTTTTTCCATCTCCCTCAAAAACTAGTTTTTTTCATAAAACAACATTTTAAAAAAGTGAAGCTCACCGTATAACGTATAACTTTTTTTCCATGAAGGATAAAATTCTAATTATTTCAAATTTAGATTTGTAACTCTGATATCTAGTGCTTCCACTTGGTTAGATAGTTTTCTATTGAATATTTTTCTATTGAATATTTCTTTAATCAAGTTTCAAATTCAAACCAATTATAATTTTAGACAGCGCGACCATATAACGCGTAACTTTTTTTGTATGTATCGAAATTCAATTATTTTTTCTTTGTTAGATCAAGGACTTCAATATCTGGTGCACTAATGTTTTTAATTTTTTTTTTTAATAATCTGCTATTTTTCCACATGTGTAGAACAGAGAGCTTGATTTTTGGTGAAAAACCTACATTCACGAGAAATAAAAAATAAATATAATAATAAAATTAAATTTATTTAAAATTATACTTTTTGGAAAGCTTATAATAAGGACTGCATACTTGCAAAAAATAAATTTTAAATGAATTCATTTGATTCTCCAAAAGGTAAATCAAAAGTGGTTTTTTATCAGCATTTTGATAGGTGTAAAGGAAACTTTGTTATAGGTATGGTTTAAAACTAGTGGGGTTCTATCCAAGGGGGTTTGATTTAAGGTAGTTTGATCAAACCCTCTTCAATTGGAATTCCTTAAATGGAACCTTTTAAGGCTTAAATCATTATATTTTCTAAAAATATGTGATTTCAACAAAAATCAGTTCCTCCCAGAAATTGTAAACCAGCTTTGTGGGATCACCCCTTTGCTACAACCACCACCATTTGTTGCCATGATAATAAATCCTTCAAATCCTAACTTCCCCAAATCTTGTCTTCCTCTTCTAACCACATATAGAATCCTACAAAATACAATAAATTGCTTTTAGAAATGTTACACCCCATCTCGTAGTTACCGGGTTACCTTTACCTTGTAAGTAAATATGATGATAAATGTATATCATAACTTTAATATGCTCAATAGGAGAATGAAATACTGATATATACATTAAAGATGTTATTTATTTTGAAAGAATGATTATGTTTTATATTGATGGAAAATACGATGAATGTATATGAATTGCAATATGATTACCTTAATGTTTGGATAATGCAAATGATTTATGATGATAATATATTTCATGAGAACGGCTAACTACTATACTAAGTTGAATGCAGGAACAAGTTCAAACCTCCAAAAGAGAAGGGGAGTATCACTTAGGAGAGGAGATTGGTCTGATAACCTTTAATTCAACCTAACTGAGCATTCACACACTCACGCTCTAGTTGGTCTTAGTTGAGTCGAGCCAGTTGGGTAGATGGTAAGTGATTTTCAGTCTAGTTGTGTGTGTTTATATTGAATTGTGATCTTGTTTATGAATGTTTGGAATGAGGTATGTGATGAATCTTGATGATAAGTGGAAATCCTTCCTTGTGTGTTTATTGTTATGTTGATGAGTTATATGTATATATGTGCGTGTCTATGGTAAACTCATACATATGATTGAATACAGACATGAGTGTACGTAGGTAGACGTACCTATGCATGCTCATGGATGGATTGTCCATATGCATGGGAATACCAAATAGACTAAGGCGACATATATATATACATTCTATGTATATATGTCGATCAATGGAATTGTGTGTATGAGTGTTTTCATAAAGATATTGAAATGATATTACGTTTATGTATATATATGGTATATATATTAATATATGCATGAATTAATACAATAACATATATATTAATATATATATATGTATATAATCGTATATATATACATATACATAATATTATTCTTTATAGTTATATTATATAATATATATGTTTATTAAATAAATGTATTTGATTAACTCTATGAAATGATAGATATACATATATAGAGAGAGAGAGATATATGTATACACACACACACACACATATATATATATATATATATATATATATATAGAGTTAATCTTAAAGCGCATAGTATAGCGTTGATTTTAAATGAAGCACTAGAAAAGAACAAAGCGCATATAACATAGTTAGTGTAGCCTATAAAAGAATGTAAGACCAAGTCAAAACCAATGAAGGAAGCACATATGAGATATACGTTGTTGTGTAAGCATTAGAAGGGAAGTATAACTTGTTTTAAATGCCTTTAGAAGTAGTCAAATCCCGCAATATCATCATGGGCATCAACATTTGAAGGTGGAAAACAAGAGTTTGGGATGCTTAAGAGGTCTTCAAATTAGGCATAAGCTTGCAAATAGAATAGAGACTCAGTCAAGTGCAAACTTAGTAGCATTTTGTAAAAGAATTCGAATTAGGAAACTTGTTTCAAATGATCTTGTTGTCTCATATATCAAGTTGACTCAACCATTTAAATGGTGAGGACTGTGATGTGTTGCAAACCTATGAGTTAGCTTGGTGAGTCATTGCATGAGGATGGAAAGGTGACAGAAATACTAACATGTTTGTAGCCTTTGATTGCTCACAAATTAGTATAAATAGAGGTGCTCATTTTACCAATTACATCACTTATCAATCTAATTTCTCTGTGTTATTCTACTACAATTTATGTGCAAAGAGAGTTGGGAATTTTTGAGGTTGAGATTTGTTTTGTTGTTTCACATTGGATTTGTGGAGAGAACTAGTGAGAGGCTAGAAGAGGATTTTGGAGGTGGTTCTTGGAGGAAGTCGCAAGCAAGCTAAAGCCAATAAGCTAGGAGAGAGGAATAATCAGTTGGAGCTTTAAATAAGCATGTTGATTTCTACTCATTTGTTATTATGTTGAAAAGATTGTTTATTATATTGTCATGTTGAAAGATTGTCTTTTACTTGTGTGAGATGCTTGTATATGCTTGCATGCTTCTTGGTTGTTTATTATGTTTGAGAAACCTGTCATATTGGGTTAATACCTTTATATACCCTATATGGGAAAATAGATGATGATGTTTCTATTTACTTTATATGTAGTTAGTCTATACTATACATATGTAGAATGAAATGTGAAATGTGGTTTACATCAATGTCTTGGGGTAACTTGAATTTGTTAGCTTATAATGCTAGGTAAACCTTGGGAATAATAAGGTTATCTTATACAATGCTAAGTAAACCTTGGGAATAATGAGGTTAGCAATACAACAATAATGATGGTATGAAAGATGGGGCGGGGGGCCTAGCTCGATTGGCTAAAACATCATGTTGTAGCTAAGAGGTCACGAGGTCTAGTCTTCCCCCAAACTCGTGGTATCAGAGGGTGTGTCACACCAACGCCAATGCCACCGGTCACGTGAAAAATGTTTACCAAGCACACTGTAGTTTATAGGGGGACGAATATCTGACTGATTCATGTTGCCTAAAACAAAATGATGGTATGAAAGACATGTCGTCGTTGATAGGATGTGACATCATGAAAACCATATTGTTAATCTATCATTAATTGATCACTTGATCATTACTTACTTTTGAATGAAACCCTAGGTTGGGAATAACCTATTGGGTTGGAATATTTACTTGATTATTGATTGAAACCCTAGGTTGAGAATAACCTATCTGGTTGAGATGTTTACTTGATTATTGATTGAAGCACATAGGTTTGGATTAACCTATATGACTAGATTGATCTTTTGATTGTTGATTTTATCTTTGATTGAAGTCATTTATTGTTGAAGTTTATACTTTTGATTGAGGTCATTTATTTGATGAGATTATACTTTTGATGGGAGTCATTTATTGTTGAAGATTATACCTTTGATTGAGGTCATTTATTGATGAGATTATACTTTTGATGGAAGTTATTTATTGTTGAGATTACACTATTAAATGGAGATTTTAATTATTGAGATTGCACTTTTGAAATAGAGTCATTTAATTATGTGACATTATGTTATCTGTATGGTTAATTAGTAAAATACAGTTGCTTTAAGATACTTGTAGCAATGTCGTCTAGATACATGAGTTAATGGGAAGGTTATTCCTAGGATTAGGATAATCCATGGGAAAGGGAATAATCTAGAATAGAATACTAATGGTCAAATACAAATCGAGCAATTGTAGTGGTGAATATAGATGACCCTCGATTGAAGTACTGGGTGTTGAATATTTGGCCAAAGTAGGTGTACGTAGCCACTATCTACACTGTCAATTCACTATGATCCAAATACATACTAGGTTGAGAGTATCATAGAATTAGAGGTTGACTTTATGGTAAGCTCTAGATATGTAGAACACATCACTATGCTCAAGAAAGGCTATTTGAATGATGAGGTTACCAAACCAATCTCAAGATTCGTCGAAGGGAGGGCCATCTTACCAAGTTTGGTAGATGTGTGGGGGACTGCAATAATTCCATGGTGAAAAAGTGTTTAAGTGATGCTTCTCCTCATGTAGTTGGCGGCCAATATTTGGGAGAAGGACATTCTTAACCATCAGTATTTTTGATTGAAGATGTACACGCTAGTATTGGGGACAACTAGAAGGTATGCACCGAGGAAAGGGGACATCTAGAATGTTTGCATCAATGCTAGGACATCTGTAATAGTTGTATTTCTAGTTCATGTTAGCTTGTTGAAGCTACATTTATAATCATGTATCCATCTATATGGAAATTCTAAATGTGAAATGTTATCTTGAATATATTTCCGTAAAGTGAAATCATAATTATATTATTGAAAAGATTCGTTGATTATGCAATGAAAAGTTTGGATAAAGTTATATTTCAAATGATGCATTTATTATTGAATAGAAAAGAAAAATTTTATGGCTCGTAATGCTAGTAGCATAACTGTTCACTTGTGGGTAAAACTTAGTAAAATTACTAGATAGAACAATGGGCATGTTACAAGAAAATTCCTCAAATCCCAATTTCTTCAAACACTAATTTCCTCTAACCCTTGTTTGTTCAAATTCTACTCTCCTCCAGTATTAAAAAAGAAAAAGATATAAATTGGTCGGTAGAAAGGTCCAGAGAAGGCCATGGAGAAATCAGTTGTGCCAAAGAAGGCCACGGAGAAATCTTATGAAAGAGCAAGATGAGTCAGGTTTCTTTGTCGACCTCAATTTTTATGTAACTATCATCTATGCTCTTTATATTGTTGTGACCTAATGAAAGCATTAGTAAACAAATGGGGAAAAACAATAAAATGATAGCTTTCAAAAGCGGTGAGAGATTGCATTTTTACAATTCTTTGTCAATAAAGTAATGGAGCAAAGCCCATAATTATCAAAACATGAACGATAAAGACTCACAAATAATAGTTTTGGATTACCTGACCGATTTGGGGTTCAAAGCGGGGATGAGTGCGGCTAAGAACGAATGGGTGAACGATCCTTATTCGAACCCTTCTTGTAGGGTTATCACAAATTATCAGGAAATAAAGAAAATTTCAAAATTAGAGCTTGCAGATGATAAAGATTTCAAAATAGAGTGAATTCATGCGGTTAAAATTAGGGATGAGCCAGCTACGTGAATGAATGTCTAATGCAAGGTTCAAGGAAAATGGTTATTCGTGAGTACCTATCATATCATTTCTTCACATTAGCGCATTGACCATGAAAATTGCTTCTATTCAAGTGATAAAATTTCTATTATACTAGTATATATATCTTAAATATTAATTATCATTTTGGAGACCTATTTTATTTATTTCTTAAAAAAATTGAAATAATATTAGGGATTACGGTTACCTATTTAATTTTGTAGTTGAGGTTAGAGTTAGGTTCGATATTATATTATTATCAATATTTTATTATTAATAACTCTCTTTCTTTTTTATTTTTTTAAATAAATAAATATTATTAACCAAATTCTTAATTGGAGAGAACTATTTAAAATTGATTTGTTCAATTAAAGTAGAAAATTAACAATTTGGATAAGGACAAGAATGTGATGGTGGATTTTTTTAAATAAATATTTCTAATATGTTTTGTACTTTTTGATGTTTTTTTAAAAAATATATATTATTAACTCTATTTGCCTTTTTGTTTTCTTTTGTTTTTTATAAGGATAAAACTATGGCCCTGTGGCTTTTTTAAATAATTATTGTGTTGTTTTTTTTTTAATAAATAAATATTGTTAATTTTTTGTTGTTTTTTGTTTTTCTTTCACGGATTGTGCTAGCCTCCTATAGGCACCGTGTTGCAATTGTAGGGTTACGCCTCTTGGCGTAATTATTTATGGTTATGGTTTATAATTGTTAACATGATTTACAATGGAGTGTTTATGTAATGGGTTGATAACACCCATATACAACTATATAATGCCTCTTGGCATAATTACGGTTGTCAACCAAAGAAAAGCAAATTTTAGGGCCCCACAAAGAGTTGGTAGATTTAGGATGGGAGTGGGTCTAAACAAATTAGTGATGATTTATTGGAATGTAATTGTTTAGTTTTGAGTTAACTTTTTATTAATTTATGGGTGGTAGTCTTTTATTATATAAAGTTAGGAAGGTCAAAAATAAATTTATATAACGATTATGGACTAGTGAGTGTAATTGGAAATTGTTAATGTAAAAAATAAATTTATATAATTAATTTCAAGTCTTTAATTCATTTTAAAAGACCATTGAAAAATTGTGAATATTAAAATTAGGGAGAGGTTAAAATTGTTATTTAGTTGTTTTAAGGATATAGATGAAATAGGTGTCTCAAGAAGGATATCTCTCGACGACTCCTCTAATTGAAGTGCACTACATGATTTATTGGTGATGTACATGTTAAGGATATATCATTTGGCCAAAAAAAACTTAAATATATATATGTGTGTGTGTGTGTGTGTGTTAATTTTCTATTGTTTGCTTTATTTCATTTGGTTGTGATCGTACATGGGTAAAGTTGGAGAAATTTATATGAAGATTTAGCAAACAAAAATGACAAAAAAATGATCGAGAACATGGAAAAATGCTTGTCTTTATTGGCAGTGTTTAATTCAAAATACTCGTAATTCAAAGCTTCACTTATTCATTTTTAATTAATAAGATATTTATTTTTAATTAATAAAGATATTTGTTTCTAATTATTGAGAAGTGTGATTTAAGGGGAGATTTTTATGTACACGGGTTCTTCACATTCCCCCTTACATAACTCTATAATTCCTCTAGAGTGTAATTATTTGAAGATATATATGCTAGTAGCATTGGTAGATGCAATTATTTAAATTATATTTACAATTGTAAAATTTTAAATTTAATTATTTAAAAATAAAAAATAATTTTAAAATATTGAGAAAATTTATAATATTTATAATTTTAATTTCTCAGTAATAATTTATATTTTATAATTTTTTATAGTATGATTGTTATAAAAAATTATAATTCTAATATTTCAATTTTAATTATTTAATCATAAAATTAAATTATAAATTTATTAGAATGTTTTTTATTATGGTAAGTAGGAAACCAGGGTCCTAATCCCTATACAAAAGTAGCCCCAAGGGCCGAGAAAAACCAGACCAAAAGAGGTCAAAACCAACACTCATTGATAGTATATCAAAGTATCAGAGTTAAATTTTCACATGATCAAAAATATCAAAAAAAACAAAAAACAACTTAGGGACGATGGATCCCTAGTCTTCTAAAATAAACTTAAACATTTCCACATAATTTTCAAAATTATCGATATTTTTCCCTTGTTTTTTAGAGCCATCCCTTGCAGGCTTAAGAGAGTGGTGATCGACCTATGAATGACCATAAAACTAAACTTTTTCATGACTTTCATTATTTTCTCCATCTCCTCAAGCTTGGATTTCAATTTCACCACCACCAACAACGTTTGCAAACAACACTCACAATTATGTCATTCTATGGTAGGGGCATTGGGAGATTCCTCGTTCACAAAGTAGATGGGGGGAAATTTAGGGAGGTCCTTTGTTTCCATGTGGGGAGTCTTAGGCACATCCTTAATCTCGAGTACATATTTAGGATCATTCATCTCATTAAACAGATTATTGCCTTTGAAACGTAGAGGAGAAGGCTTTAGGGAATTATCAATAGAATTACCCTCTTCCATAGAAGTGTTTTCTTCATACAGGGAGTCACTTGAAATATCTATGTCCTTCATGTTGGGTTGTTGGACTGCAACCAATCTTATTGATCTTCGCACAGTTGTACCCTTGATGTCACGTTTATTAGCCTTGTGTTCTTTTGGTCCAAAGTTTAGGATTTCTTTTTAGACGAAGTATAGAGGGTGATGCCAACAAATTGGCATGGCCCCTCTAAAACATTTTCCTCAATAGAAAACTTGGAGACTTAAATTTTTTATCGTTCTTGTTAATAGACTATACATCAAGCCTACTTTTCCTAGACACGTTGTTGGGTTCTTACTTATCAAGGGAGAAAAGTTTAAGACAACAGAGCCTGGTTGTCGAATCTTCCTGAGACTTAATTTTCAAATCAGGGTTATTGAAAGGGGGAAGACTATCCTGCACAAGTAAATTGGTTTTGGCTTTGGTGGGTCCTTCCACAACCTTGTTGCCCTTGAAAGGGAGTTAGGAAAAGGGCCCAATGAAAGTGAGAGGCTTTTCTTTTCTTTGTAGGCGAGATATCCTGAGGAATATCCACAAGACTAACCTTAATAGGCTTAGTAGGGGAGAGAGCAAGGTGGAATTGCTAAAGGAACATGATAAGACCTTGGCGTAGAGGAATCACCAAATTACTTGGGTTTTTGACATTTAAGGCCCTAACTTCAATGATGGAATTTTCCAATGAAGAAAGGAGAAAAAATAGGAAGCTTATAAGGATTTTGTGTGTAAGGTGATTTAACAAAGCAAATGATCATGGTAATAGAATTTAAATCTCCCTTCAAGGGCGAAGTATTTAATTAGAACCCAACATAACTGATCCCATGGCTCTGGTAGCATTTGGCAAACAATCCTTTTTTGGCATTTGACTAATTCCTCACCATCTTTAAAAAAACTCGATGATTTTAGTGATGGGGTTTTCCTTTGCTTTCGCACTTTTTTCCCTTTACAACTCATTCTAGTAGCCTTATTGATGATGCCATCATTCACTTTGAAGCTAATACCTTCCACTTGGACCACCCTCTGGCCCCAAGAAACAACAAACTGAATGGAAAAATGTTGGTCATGTCCATTAAGTCATTTGAGATATGAAGCAATTCCCCCCTCCCAATAGATATACTAGAGGGTAGTGTTCTTTTGCATCTCTTCACATAAGCCTGGCTTTGTGTGTACCCTATCACCACCCATTTTAGCATAAAAACAATTGGTCTTAGGAAAAAGCAAAGTGAGCCAACAATGTCCTAGAGACGTAGCGTTTATGAGAAAATCTAGAGAGTTCCTCTGTCGTATAATATGGCACCAAACCCAACACAAGAAATTAGCATTAGAAAAGTTGGAAGAATCAACATCATATCATATCACAAGCATGTGAGTATGATGGTTCAAACACACCCTCCTTGAAATCAAGTGAACAATAGTACTAGGTTGGTACTCATTGCAGTGAGATGTCACCTAAGGATTGCAATCTGGGTTCCATCTCATCTAGACATTGTTCCAAGCCCTACATGCCAAGTTAGCATAACAACCAATCCACCTTTCACCATATCAACTGTCTGGGTAGTCAACGAAAAATAGAGAAAATAGTAGTTAACACCTCATTTGGCAGCATAAGACTGATGGCACAGGAAAATCTTGTCACTATACCAAGACATCATTATAATCATTAAAAACATTGGGTACCTTTATTTATAAGAAATAAATCCTTATGAATAAGTTGGGGAATGGGTGCAAGGAGATTCCCTAGACATCACCAACTCCTCCCCAAATTCATATTAAGGCTTAAGTTAGCCATACCATCCGCCACACTATTCCCTTCCCTATATATGTGAAGGGCAACATAGTCCTCAAAATTATTCAAGAGACATTAGATATCCAAAATGATATTAGAGAGGTTCCATGAGGAGTCAACCTTGCCTAATACAACATCAATAATGAGCTTGGAATCCCCCTTTATAAGCAATTTTTGAATTCCTAAGGATAGGGCTTTTTACACTACAACACAAAACAAGACAACATTTAATGAATTATCTTTGCACATCTAATGACATCAAGTTTACAATGCCATCATATGCACATCACACATAGTGTGAGGAAAGAAACAACACTAATTGGTTGAAGAAAACTTTATCTACACCCTACCATGAAGTGCAACCTATTAGGTCTAGGTGACTACATGGACATACCAAAAAGAAATATATTCGTTTTCAAAAAAATTTGAGTTAGGAAACTATAAGTCTAGGGTTATATCATCTAGGCTAGCCTTAGGAAGGAATCTTACATCCCTAATAGCTCATTGCATTTATAAATTAGTATCAAGAACTTTAACAACTAAGATTGTTATGTATAATTTATTATTTACAATGGTCAACTACTAAACTCCAAATAATTATATTAAAAACAAGAATATGAATAATACTATATAATGGTCAGTAGTCAATAGTAAATTTTCATTTCCTAAAATTAATTTATTAATTCCTTATAAAGAAATAAAATAATTAAATTGTTTAGAAATTAACCTAGACAAAATTGAAAACAATTGTCCTAATCCATACTAGCTATGAAAAAAACTTAAATTAAAAGAAACTTCTATAATTCAAAAGTCACTATAAATATCCTAATACTTTAAACAACAATAATTGGTAAAATTTTAATTAAATATTTTATAAGAATACAAAATTGAAGTTTCTAAGCAGGTTTAATACCATCGTGAACGAGGTTAATTCTAATTAATGATTAAATTACAAGTTGACAATTCATGCACTAACGTCTATTACAAATTATTATCATTAATTAAAATATCATTAAATAATCAAGTAATCAGATTTCTATTAAAAACTTAAATAGTGAAAATACTAATTTAACTTAATTCACACTTAGATTTAACTATCATAAAGTTTTATGTAAATCATAAGTAATTCATTTACCAATAAAATATACATTTAATTATTCTTTATAATTATTTTTCTTGAGTTATATTATTAAATTAATTTAACTTCCTTATGTCACAATGAAGTTGTGATTTGACTATCTCAAAATTAAAACTTGAATCATTGTCTAACCTCAAGTTTTAACAACTTAATTTATTTAGTAAAAAGAAATATTTCTAAATATAGTTTTAATTTTAAAACTCAATCCTAAATTTCTTGGCAACTAACCGTGAAAGCTAACTCACAACTAAGTAACATTAAGCTCTCCTTTATAGTAACGTTTCCATCTCACGTGAGTTTCATATTTAGGTAATTGTATTTGGTAGTTTTCATGTTTTTTTAAAGTTGATTTGCTTTCAGATTTTAAAATGGTTGAATAGATGGATCTCCAGTTTGTTAGAAGTTGCAAGTTTAAATTTTAGTCTATCTCCATTGTTGCAGGCTTGAGGTTTTCAAAAAGTTGTTCCCCAATCCATTCAATTTGTAACAGGAAAAACAAATTAAACGTAGTTTGTATATATGTGTATATATATTCAATTTTACTCAGTCTAAATCTATGATTTTCTTACAACTCTAATCGGAAACTGTTTCATTCTTTCTTTTTTTAATAAAGACAACATGAAAATGGTGATCAAATCTTAATTGTTGTAATATATATTAGTTTATTATTTAAAAACAATAAATTTTATTTATTTGTTATTGGGGATTTAATCCCCATGGAGTCATTAGCATCCATGGGGTCGCAACCCTATAAGCGTGGCGGCTGCATGGAGCCTAAGGGTCAGAATTGCATGGAGCTTGTGTCTACCATGCACCACCCAGGTATGGGGAGGGATCAACCTGTTTGCACAGGCCGCCCCTCTTCGACTTGGCAAAAAAAAAAAATTAAGTATAAAAGCTTTATACTTTATAATAAATTATTTTATATTATATTTATTTTATTAAATATACTTTAGTATATATTATTTGCTATATATTTATGTAATATTTTTTTTGATACGCAAGGTAGGATTTTTACTGATTTTATAAAATTTTACATACATTTGCTAAGCAGGGGTTAATGGTCCATCCTGGACTCCGAGCCGAACATCAAAACATTCCCATCTGGGACAAAATTCTCCATGTCAACATTAACAGTCCCAATGCAAGCTTCAAAATGGATTACTATAAGCATCGATACAAAAAAATTTAGGTCCAAGGCCGAGCCTCAACTAGCTGATAACGTAATTACAGTGCCATTGCACTATTACTAATAGACCAACCAAAGTTTGACAAGCAATTAAAATTAAAAACCTTAAAAAACTTCAAACACAAAGGTCGAGCCTCACATAAAACCATTTAATTATGCAAACCTTATGAAATATTCCATCCAATCCAACCCCTCCTCCATCACAATCTTCAGCTTTCTCTTCAAGAATTCCACGGCCACGGCTACAATCATTCTGTGCCTCGACAATTCTGGCCCTTTGATGTCTAAGATGAAGGGAAAGACTTTAACTGCATCATTCATCTCCCATAGGAGGTCCAAGTTAGTGGGGCGCGGGATTCCTTTGCCTGTGAAAGCCACTTTTAATGTCTTCTCTAGACCCCCAAGCAAGTCAACACGGAAGAGACGCTCCATCATTTCCTTTGCCTCCGCCTTCGGGATGTCTAGGTCCAAAATCACTGCTAGAAACCAAGAGAAGATTTGAGTGTTGTCTCTGGAAAATTCCTTTTTTTCCAAGTGTCCTTTGCCTAAAACCATTTTGACAGCTACTATTGACACCAGGTCATCCTCGAGCAAAATCCGCTTTAACCTTTGGTCCGTAACCTCTCGAAAGGCTATCTGCCTCTCCATGGCCATCAAGGAGACTGGTGTATCTACACCAAAACTTTCAAGCCCCACCGCCGAAATGGAGATGATGAATTTCGACTTCGACATCCTCACCATTTGCAACGCTTTTAACGGTCATTCCCTGCACAGAGATAGAAGAACAAACAAAACAAACCAGAATTCAAAGACCATACTTTAAAATGACCTCATTAGATCATTTAATAAACCCATGAGATGTTAAGCCAAGCCTCCGCACACGAGTCAGGATAATGGCAAAGCGAGCATATTGTCTTTGCCATGACAGTATCCTACGGCCTTCGTCCTTCCGCCTACATACAGCTATCACTTCGTGTGAAGTGAGTTGCCACTCGGCCCTTCAGCTTTCACTTCCATAATTGCCATGCCCTACGTGACAAGCAAACGACGCTTTGAAACCAGTGACATTCATTCCCCCTATCAGACGCCAAAGGTTCCGCTATTTTCATGAGCGACTAACTTAATTTAATCCCCTTCTCCTCCCTTTGACTATTTAGAAAAGACTTGGAGTGATATAGCATTGCCACCCGCGAACACCGTGTTCGTCCCGTCCACCTCCTCATGTCTACCCTATGATGGCTTGACATGTGACCAAATGAGGGGCGGAGGGAGCCCACCCAACCACCCACATATATTTATGTAATTTAAGATATTATATTTATTTTAATATATTTAAGATATATGTGTGTGTATTTATATATATAATTCATATAAATAGTTATATATTTATTACACTTAAATAAACATGATTTTAGAGTTGTAGTCTTTGTATAAGCTTTTTATGGAGGTTAGTCATATAAGTAATATTGTGAAAGAAAGACTTGTTGCAATGTAGAACAAATTATAGTTGTAATCTAAGTTTATATCCAACGTAACCTTACCTCATTCATTATATAATGTAGAGTTATAAGGTGGGATCATCCATTGGAGTTCTATGTATGATATAGCTTATTTGAGATTTAGAGTGAGGGTTCCAAGCAGTGACATAGTTATCAAAGAATTATTTTGCTCTATCCACTTGCAAATTGTTTTCCCAATCGAGTGTATCCATGTTCGGTGCATTTTCTAGCCATAGGAATCCATGTACATGTGCATAGCCTCAATGTTGCCATTCATACCTATACCAATAATTTTTTGCATGCAAGAGTTTCTCAATGACCTCTTCACGAAAGATTGTGAATCATTGATGTAGATATAGGGATATGGTGTGTGGGTTTTTAATCATGTTATATCTATGATGTTTCTTGGAGACTAATGTAGATGTATTGCCAATTGCAAAAAGCTTGTGTAATGTAGGCCACTTAGTATCTGATGCACTCAATGTGAAGAACAAAGTTGAGGAACCTATTTGGTTGATCATGTTTGTTAGATCACTACGACAATTGTTCCAATATGCCCGTGTCCCTCGTAAGGTAGAGCCAAAATGCATTAGTTCTTCAACCAATTATTTATATGGTAGTTTATGTAGGTGGGCACGAAGGTGTTCAATAGTGGCAAATATATTATCTTCTACTTTTCTTTTGATGAATATTGATGCAGTTGCTTGGCTACGATGTTGCATCATAAGATTTAGAAGGAAGTATCTAAATCGTGGATGTTGGCCAAATCTATTATCATGATATCACATAATATGGAAGGTTTATTCATGTAGTTTCACTTCCTTAGCTCGAGGTTGCATGGGTAGCACATTTCCATTTGAAAAAAGTGTGGGAAATGTCATGTCGAAAAGGCCCTCAATAGTGTACTCATTTATGGGGGTTGAACTTATGTGGGGACAATTAATGATGGTATCATTTTCATTTTCTATCTGTAAAGATTCCTTAATGATTGTAATTCATGACATTTATTTGGTAGGCTTACCATAAATGATGTTGAATATTCATTTCCAATTTCTAGATCATCTTGGCTATTATCAACTTCAATGTTTTTTGATATGGGTTCTTTAGTTTCACTTTGAATCATATGAATCAATTTTGAAATGTATGTAGTAGAATCAAGTAGGGATAATGCATCAACATTTATTGAAATCAACATCCTTGTAGTATGGGTCATATTGTATTTTGTAGGCTAGTGCATTTTGAACATGACTTCTACTAACATAGCAATCATAATGCTTCGCATGTGTATTAGTTCTTTGAATTATTAATAAATCCAAGTCTTTGATTTTATGTGGAAAATTTGTTATTATTGTAATATCTTGTGGGAAGCTAATTGTGTGACCACTATATTTGTATTATCCACCATGTGCATGGGTAACTTGCAATATTGGATTGACACGTGCAATGGGCATCTCTTCTACTTGAGTGAGAATTCGCAAAACATTTGGTTGTTCACATGGATCCATATTGTTAGTTATGGAGAATTGATGGATGCCTTTCTCAAAACTGCATCTTCTACATGTACAATTTTTGTTTGATGAAAAAAGATGCATACCAGGGTAGCGTTCCTTACATATAATACATGCTTGTAAGTTTGACAATGCATCTATTCTTTTTCAAAAAAATTAGATGCCTCCATAAAGTTGGCAGACTAGCTCATATCCATGTTGTTATTTGAATTTGAGTTTTATGTCATTTGTTTAGGAAGATGTGTTTCATATTGTTTTTTATTTCCATGTGCTAGATTTGAAATAATTAATTCAGTGGGAATGTATGTACTTGTAGAAGGTTGTATGTGGTTAGGTATTGATTGATCTAAATTTTCTAGTAAGCGTTGTTTGTTGCATGCTATGACGAACACTTATTTCTTCTCTATGATGAGCGTAATACAAGCAACTTCTCTTACGAGATTCTAGGTCTATGGTTTTACTCTTGGTTGGTTGTCTTTCTAAATCTTGCATATTGGAGTCCATCAACTAGAATACAAATAAATTATAAAATAAATATAATTCAATAAACTTTGTATATTGAAAAACCGTAAAAATGTGAAAATTACAAATGCTATTTTGTTTGAATTATATGTTAGATGAATAGGATAATATTGAAAACATATATATGTATGAAAGAAATATGTTAAAGTGTGTGTTTTCCAACTGTAAAAATTGGTTGTGCATGTGTTTTTAATTTATAGTAAAGGTATCAAACAAGTTTTGAGGGGATCCCAAAACCCTGTACAAGGCAAAGTCTCAATTGTATAGTAAGCGATGCAAAAAAGAACACAAAAAGGTAGGAAAAAGCAACCAACAATGGATAATTACATTCTTTTGAAATTTACTTTTCGTTAAAACATTGCACAAATAAGCAATTTGTTTTAACGAAAAATTGTTTTCATTTGTGAAATCATTTGTACCAACTTCTGAGATCGATTATTTCAACAATTATTCATTATTATATATTTCATTTCTACTTGATAGGGTGAAGAAAATTTGTTTGAATAGTACATTTTGAATAAAATCTTCACTATTTTCCTCAGCATCTTGATTGAATTGTAGCATATCTAATTCTTTTGCAGGCATTCCAATGAGTTTAGTTGTTGCTTCTTCAAAAGCAATTTCCCATATAGCACTTGTGTGATCTTGAAGCTTAATTTGAAGAACATATCTATAATTACAATCTTCAAAGGGAGCTTCACACACTAACTCATTTGACTACAAAATCCGACGAAAATGTTCGACGAAATATGTATAATTTGATGTATCATCGGGTGCTTGTAAAATTTGATGTGTAATTTTCAATTTTTTGAAAGTTTATCCCCGACGTTCATCAAAATTTTGACGAACCTGGGTTTTGTCGAAATGTCGACTATCAGTTTCGTCGAAATTTTGACGAACTTGAAAAATAGAAAAAAATCAAATTGTGGCCGACATAAAGAAAAGTGAGTTCATGATTTATTGCAGTGTTTTTTCTACTTGAGCAGTTTGTGGAGAACTAAGGACAATTTTCTTAGGAAAAATTAGAAAAAATTCAAGAAGATATCGCCAGGTTGAGGGTCATTGTCTTTTTGTAGAATTCAGTTGTGAAGTCAAATTTGTAGTTCCAGGTTTGAAAATCATATTTTAAAGCAACATTTCATTAGATTTCATTTTTAGAGGTTTAAGGTTTTGAGAATTTCATGTCCAGATTTTGTTGTGTGGAATCACCATAAGATCACAACTAAGGAATAGATTCTTGTGATTGTAATTATGTGATCCATAACTCTATTGGTCATGTGGCAGAGTTGTGTTATAACAAATACAAGATGCATTCATGTGTGACCCAAGTTTAATGTGGCTATGTTGTGATAGAAATGGAGGCACTCATATAATTTAGTTAATTCAGGTTGTATAATGTAGGTGTCAATCATCATTGGGTGCATTCAGGTTGTCTCAAGTTTAACAGGTTAGGATGTAATTATAGCATAATCGAAGAGTGATTACCTCTTGCTGCAATAATGATCATATAACTCTGGTTGATATGCAGAGTGGTTGTGTTATATCAATTATGTAGTGCATTCAAGCACAACCCATGTTTAATGGGCTATTCTAGAGAGTGATCAAGATTTTCTAAACCTTATGAATGTTACTTAAAAGTGTATAGCTTAAACTACAAACCAAGTTTGTTACATACTTGAATGCAATCTTGGGTTACCGTAAACTATAATAATGTGATCTGCTAATAACCATTATGGAAAATATTAAAGCAAGACTCATGATATATAGGATACATTTCCCTGATCAAGTTTACATACCTTAATGATCAAACACAAGCTTCCCACACACTCTAGGATACAATCCAAGATCATACCACAACTTTGTCAAAACAACTAATTTTCTGACCCAAGATTTAAGGTTTTTTTTTAATACCAACAGAAGTATTGGTAAGAGCATGATTAGGGTACAAACCCTAGGCCTCCATAGAAACATAAACAATAACTATAGCGGATTAGTGAGGTTGCAATACCAGAAAGATTGAGACATTGTAGGTAATAAAAAACCTTGCATTCTAAAGATTGTAGCCAATAACAAGCACACTATGTAGCTTAGTGACATTTGTAAATGCAATCTACGTAAGAAGAATGACAGTCACTTGAGATGTGGCAATCAAAAAGAAGGTGAGCAGTGACAAGATAATAAAACTCAAACCTTGCATAGTAAAGTGGAGATTTTAATAGTGAGTTTCCTTACCCCCTTGCTGACTTTAAGGGTTTTTCAAATGCTTTTGGTAGTGTTAGACAAGGAAAATGCAATCAGGGAATGACTTTCCAAATGAAGTAACAGTGGTAATCATAGGTTCAATGTTTCTTCTTAGCCATTAATGTATAATGGAGGTAGTGGATTGCATGTTTGAGCAGTGTTTTGAGATTCATCAAAGATGAGAGAATAGTGAATAATACCTTGTGGACTGTGAAGTAGTGTCACTAAGGTTGAAGGATCTTAAGAACTATAATACCATGAAACAATGAGTCCCCTGTAGTAAGTAGGCAGTCTATAGGGCATAGTTTGATTTTATAGAAAGATGCTCATGAAAGGAATTTTCAAGTGATAGTGAGTGAGCTGTTTGAGATTGTAGCTGAAGGTGCAATACCCAGTCTTAAAGGAAGTTAGCAAAGCAATAAATGTGCAAGAAAATTAAATCGTACACAACAAACAATTCACAATGTTATCTTGCATAATGCCTTGAGTTTGAAGACAAAAATCTCATTGTATCTTCATGATGAAAGTGGTGACCTTAATAGTCAATCACTGACAACCATAATTTTAAAACATGTTATTGTGCTTATGGAGGTAACATTTTAAGCAAGGCAGTGAGTGGTGGTTTGGAACAATGGCAAGTATGAAGGACTTACTTTATATGTATACTATGCAGTCTAGGTTAAGACACCGTTCTTACAAGAGATTGAAGGTGGATTATGGAACTCAAGGGTTACCATGAAAAGGATTAAAGCAAAGACTAAGATCTATTTAAAGCCATGGTCATGAAGATATTAAAGATTTCACATGCAAAACCCTAGTAGCTAGAGTAATGAATCTGATTGCCAAAAGGATAGTGTCTTTGGGAAGATTTAGGAGATCTCCACATTATCTAATTACAGGGAAATGCATCATTTATTTATTTTTTTAATTAAAATGAATCATTCTAAACCCTATATAGGATACATTGATACTTCAAAATCCTTTAAAAGAATTTGAGATTATACAAATATATGTCAAGTAAATACCTAGATTACAAATAGTAGTGAAGGAACAATGTAAAGATTTGTTGGTGAGATAAGGATAAGCAACAATGAATCCATATATGCCTCCTTTCCATACATCCTCCTCACGGATTCTGTCATTCTTCCCCGGAAACACTTCTCCATTTTGGCGGTCTATGCTTGAAAATAATGTTTTGACGAAGGTTTTAGAGTATGTTTATTAAAATGAAAACTCCATTCTGGTGGGCTACACCTGAAAATAAGATATTGACAAAAGTTTTAGGGTATGTTTATTAAAGTTTTAGAGTATTTTGGCGGGCTATATTCTTTATTCCTTAATTTATTTATTCAAATGGATTGTGACTAAATAAATGACTAACTATTTAGTCATTTTTATTTACAATGTGACTAAATAATTTTTTAATCAAGCGACCAAACTAATGAATTTGTTTA